>CACRSC010000002.1:179426-344541 GCA_902651635.1 Mastigamoeba balamuthi
CCCCCCCCCCCCCCCCCTCCCTCGCAGGTGAACCGCGACGACGGCATGCCGCTGAGCCCCCTCTTCGCGGCCGCCTGCGAGGGCCAGACCGAGTGCCTCCGCGCCCTCCTCGCCCGCGGCGACGTCAGCATCGACGACGGCGACAGCTACGGCCGCAGTCCCCTCTACGCCGCCTGCCTCAACGGTCCGCCCTCACCCCCACATTGGCGCCACGTCAGACCCTCGGCGCCGGCGCTGACGGTGACGGTGACGCGACGCAGGCCACTTCCAGTGCGCGGGGATGCTCGCCGCCAAGGGCGCCAACATCGCCGGCGGCGGCGGCCCAGACGGGGGCGGCGCGCTCCACGCGGCGTCGCGGGCCGACGCGCCCAAGATCGTCGGCCTGCTGCTGAGCGTCGTGCGTCGCACACACTCTCACACCCACACACACCAGAGAGCACAGAGAAAGTCGCATCAGACGCAGCACACACACCCACACCCACACACGCCAGAGAGCACAGAGAAAGTCACACCAGAGACGCAGGCCCCCCACAAAGCTGACGCAACTCCACGTCACGCCACCTCTCTCCCCCCTCCCCCCGCGCGCAGGTGCAGCAGGCGGACGACCTCAAGGTGCTGCTGGACGTGCGCGACAAGGACAACCGGACGGCGCTGCACGCGGCGGTGGCGTCGCACAGCGCCGAGTCGGTGGACCAGCTGGTCAAGCGGCGGGCCGACGTGGACGCGCAGGACGCGCAGCAGATGACGCCGCTCCACGTGGCCATGCAGATGGGCGCAGAGGACTGCGCGGAGCAGCTGCTCGACGCCGGCGCCTCGCCCGACCTGCGCGACGTGACGGGCAAGACGCCGCTGCACCTCGCGGCCGCCGGGGGCCACGCGGAGGCGCTCGAGCTGCTGCTCACGGACCCCGCGGCCCGCCAGAAGATCGACGGTACGGCCACCACAGCTGATGCGACAGCACCGCCACCACACGGGAGGGGCAGGAGACGCTGACAGAGCGCACGCGCAACGCGCAACACACGACTGGCAGTGAACTGCGCGGACAACACGGGGCTGACGGCGTTCCACCTGGCGAGCATGAACAACCACACGGCGTGCCTGCGCATACTGAGCGAGCGCGGCTGCAACGTCCTCTGCACCGACAGCAGCGGCCGCAACGCCCTGCACGGCGCCGCCATGTGGGGCGCCCTCCTCACCGCCAAGACCCTCGTCGACCGCCACCAGCGTCCGCCGCCCCTCTCCTCTCTCACTCTCTGTTGCCTGCGCTCATTCCAGGAAATGGCGGACACCCGCCACATCGCTCTGTGCCGCGCTGCGCAGTGAAGATCGACGGGCCCGACAACGACGGGCGGATGCCGCTGCACTACGCGGCGGTGGGGGACCAGGCGGCGGTGGCCGAGTGGCTGGTGGAGAGCGGGGCGGACGTGAACGCGCGGGACAAGCCGCTGGCGCGGACGCCGCTGCACTGGGCCGCCCGCTGCGGCGCCGCGGCCGCCGTGCGCGCGCTGGCGCCGTGCTCGGACATCCTCGCCACCGACACGCACGGGCGCGAGGCCGTGCACCTGGCGGCGGCCAGCGGCTGCCTCGACTGCGTGCAGGCGCTCGTGGAGGCGGGCGCCTCTGTCGACGCCCTCGACCGCAGGGGCGTCTCGCCCCTCTACGTCGCATCAGCCCGCGGCCACGTGCAGGCCGTCGAGTACCTCCTCGCCGAGGGCGCCGGCGCGGGCCTCTCGTCGATGGCGGGGCTGCTGCCCCTGCACGCCGCGGCCTTCAAGGGGCACAGGCCCGTCGTCGAGGCCATCCTGCGGCGCACGTGCGGCGCTGACGTGGCGCAGGCGCAGGCTCTTCCCTCTGCCCCAGCCGGGCTGACGACGCACGCGGCGCGCGCAGGGACAAGCAGGGGAGGTCGGTGGTGCACGCGGCGGCCTTTGCGGGGGACATCGAGTGCCTGGAGCACCTCGTCGAGAGGGCGGGCACGCAGAGCTTCGCGTGCGCTCCGGTCCCCACCCGAGAGCCGTGCACGGCGCGCGCAGGGCTCACCGGGGGGCGCGTGTGCCTGCCGCGCGTGCAGGGAGGTGGACGAGGACGGGAGGCTGCCCCTGCACTACGCGGCGTGCAGCTCGGACCAGGACATCCTGCAGCTGCTGCTCGAGAAGCCCGCGGGCGCCCCCAGCGACTGGGCGCCCCCCGTCAACGCGCTCACCAAGGCCGGCCAGACGCCCCTCTACATCGCAGGTGTGCCGGGACCCCCTGCTGCAAGCCACCAGCACCAGCGGCGCCCAGCTGACGCGCTTCCTTCCCCCTTCTCTGTGGCTGGCGCAGCGCAAACGGGAGACGTCTCGTTTGTGGAGAAGCTGCTCGAGTACGGCGCAGACCCCAGCATCGCAGACGGTACAACCCTCCCTTCAGAGGCAGCAGCGGCCAGCAGGGGCGTCTCACAGCTGGCGCACGCACCGCAGAGAACGGGATGACGCCGCTGCTGGTGGCCGTGTCGCGCAACAAGGCCCAGGTGGTGGAGCTCGTGCGTGGCACACAGCACAGCACAGCGCCAGCAGGAGGGAGCGAGCACTGACAGGGAGCCGGGGGGCCCCCCGCGCAGCTGGTGGAGAGGGACCGGAGGCTGATGAGGCGGCGGGACAAGCGGGGGCGGACGGCGCTGCACTGGGCGAGCTACTGCGGGTTCCCCGACGTGGTGACGCTGCTGCTGGAGCACAAGCACCGCCTGGACCTGCGCGACGCCAACGGCGAGACGGCGCTGTGCGCGGCGGCGTACGCGGGGCACACGACGGTCGTGCAGCTGCTGATCCGCGCGGGGGCCGACACGGCGCTGTGCTCGCGGGCGCGGCTGAGCCCGCTGCACTTTGGGTGCATCAGCGGCCACGCCAACGTCGTGCAGCTGCTGCTCAACTCCAAGACCGACGCCAACGGCCGCACGCGCGACGGCAGGCGGCCGCTGCACGTGGCGGCCATGAACGGGCACCCGCACCTCTGCAACATCCTCGTGCAGGCCGGCGCGGAGATCGACGCGCGCGACAGGCGCGGCTGCGTGGCGCTGGCGTACGCGGCGGTCAACGGCGACGCGCTGGTCGTCACGCGGCTGCTGGAGCTCGGGGCCAGCACGGCGGTGCCGACGGCCGAGGGCAGGACGCCGGCGCAGCTCGCGCGCGAGCGGGGGCACGTGCACTGCAGCGAGCTGCTCGAGGGCAAGACGAGCGGCTTCACGCGCGTCGCGCGGGCGCGGGCCAACTTCCCCTTCACGGCGCGCGACGCCACGGAGCTGTCGATCGAGACCAACAGCGTCATCTCGGTGCTCTGGCAGCACGAGAGCGGCTGGTGGAAGGGCGAGCTCGACGGCCGCGTGGGCCTCTTCCCCAGCAACTACTGCGAGATCCTCGCCGACGGCAGCGGCAGCGCCAGCGCCAGCGGCGACGAGGAGGACGACGGCGCGGGCTCGCGGGTCTCGGGCTCGGAGGGCTCGGACGACGACGAGGACGGCACGGCGTCGCGCTCGACGCGCGGCGACGACGAGGAGGGCTCGGGCAGCCTCACGGGCTCGCAGGGCAGCGCCGAGGCCGACATCGACGACGTCGACAGGCTGGCCGAGCACGAGCTCGACCGCGCGGGCTGCAGCCCCCGGGCGGCCCCTTCGTCGCCCCCGGCCGCCGTGCGCGCCAGCAGGTACGCCGTCATGACGTCGGACGAGCTCGTCGACGAGAGCGGGGGCAGGGCGGGCGGCATACAGCACGAGAGGCCGCTGCTGCACTCGCCCACCGAGACGCGGGCGGCGTATGAGGGCGCCGTGGCGCCGGTCTCGCTCGAGGCGGCCGTGCAGGACTTTGGCGAGCACGACACGATCCTGCAGAAGCTCATCAACCAGGACGCCGTCGCCGCGGCCGCCGAGCGCCAGCAGCAGATGCTCCTCCTCGAGCAGCTCCAGCAGCAGCAGCACGAGCACGACCACGACCACGACCACGAGCATGAGCATGAGCAGGAGCACGAGCAGGAGCACGCGGGGGCTGCGGGCGCTGGCGAGGCGCTGGCCGCCGAGAACCCCGACGACGTGGCGGAGCTCTCGGACGAGGACCTCGCGGGCATCGCGTCGCCGCCGCCGCAGGCGCAGACACAGGCGCAGGCCGAGGGCCAGCAGGCGCCCCAGCACGCCCCAGCAGCGGATGGCGCCCCGCAGGTGCCGGGCGAGCAGGCAGCGCAGCCGGCAGCAGAAGAGCAGCCCGAGGAGGCGCTGGACGACAGCATGGTGCTGACGGACGAGGACGAGCCCCTGCACGAGTCGGACGCGGAGGCGGAGGACGGGCGCCGCGCGCACATGGAGCAGGACCACGTGTCCCTGAGCAGCGACTCGGAGGAGGAGCGCCGCGCCGCCGCAGAGCCCCTCGCGGAGGAGGACCTTGTCGCCGACGAGCCTGGCGAGCAGGCGGCGCCCTCGGGGGCAGCGGGGGCTGTGCGGGAGCCCCCCGCGCAGGACGACAGCGCGGAGCAGCTGTCGCTGTCGGAGCGCGAGCAGAGCCTCGAAGAGGAGGCCGAGGCCGAGGAGGAGCCCTCGCCAGCGGCAGCGGCAGAGGCGCAGCGACAGGGCGGCGAGGACGACGTCGACGAGCTCACCGCGAGGCTCGAGCGCGCAGAGCTCTGCTCCACCGGCGAGCTGCGCGAGGGCGACAGCGCAGCGGCAGCAGAGGCCGAGGAGCACGCGGCTGCCGCAGACGAGTCCCTGGGCGCCTGCGACACGTCCGCAGGGGCGCCCGAGGAGCAGAGCCGCGACGAGCAGAGCGTCGACGCCGACGCCGACACCGACGCCGAGGCCGAGGCCGAGGCCGAGGCGCTGGACCTGAGCGCAATAGAGGAGGCCGAGCACGAGGAGCCGCGGGAGGAGGACTCGCAGGACACATCTGCGGACGCTGGGGCAGCGGAGGAGCCCCAGAGCGCCCTGCAGGAGAGCGCTGAGGCACAAGCGCCCGCAGACACACCAGCGGCAGCGGCAGCGGCAGCGGCCGTCGCAGCAGCGCCGGACGAGGCTGCCGCCGCTGCTGCTGCGTCGCAGGCAGAGGAGCTGCCGAGGAAGGCCGAGGCCGCGGAGACAGCGGGAGCGGACAAGAGGCCCACCAAGCAGCAGCAGAAGCAGCAGGCAGCGCGGGGCAGACCTGCGCAGCACCCCCAGCAGCAGCAACATCCGCAGCAGCAACACGGGAGGCCCGCCAAGGCGAAGCCCCCGGCCCCTGCCGCCGCGAGGAAGGCAGAGGCGGCGCAGCGCCTCAAGCCCCAGGCCGCCGCGCGCAAGGGCGCCGCTGCGGCGGCACCGCGCCAGGCGGCCAAGCAGCAGCAGACGCCCCATGCCAAGAGGCCTGCCGCCGACATGCTCGCGGCGCCCAGCCCCGCCAAGCGGCTCCGCGAGGCCACGGCCGCCTCAGCCGCAGGCGCAGGGGCCCCGGCGTCGCCGTCGTCGCCAGCGCCATCGGGGACGGCGGCGGAGGCAGCGGCGCAGCAGCGACCAAAGGGCCTGTCGCTGTCGCCGCAGCAGCCGCAGCACAGGCCCTCGGCCTCGACGTCGTCTGCCCCGCGCGCAGCGGCAGCGGCAGCGGCGGGGGCGGTGTCGCCGCCAGGGCCGCGCAGGCCCGAGACGAGGTCGAGCAGGACGTCGGCGCCGCCCTCTGTGGGGCGCACGCAGGCGGCGGCAGCAGCAGCAGCGGCAGCGGCGGCAGGGGCAGGGGCAGCGGGAGGGGCGGGGCACGCGAGGGGGTCGAGCGCGCCCGAGGCGGTGTTTGAGGGGCTGTACAGGGACGCGTTTGAGCGGAAGGTGCAGCGGGAGGTGCAGCGCATGCACGTGCAGAGCAGGCAGGAGGAGCAGGAGGCCGCGCAGTGCAGGTTCACGCCGGCCATCACGCCCATGGCGCAGGCCACGCGGGGCGCGGGCGACGTCTGGTCGCGCCTCTACTGCGACGGCGTCCGGCAGGCCCGCAAGCGCCTCCTCAGCACCGCCGAGCAGCAGGCCCTCCAGCAGCAGCAGGCGCAGGCGCAGGCGGGGCAGGCGGCCAGCAGTAGCTGCGCGCCGGCGTCGCCCCCAGGGCAGGGCCAGGGCCAGGGGCCGCGGTCGCCGCCCAAGCACTAGCAGAGCAGCAGCCAAGCAGCCAAGCAGCATCAGCATCAGCAGCATCAGCAGTAGTCAGTCAAGTGTGTCGTGTGTTGCAATTCTCAAAGACCGCAATCAAAAACAACAAACAATCCAAACAACCCACCACCATGCAGCACACAGCACACACGGCACACACGGCACACGCACACACGACACCAGCGGGCGTAGTCCGGGGCAGGCAGGGCGCTGGGTGGGCAGCAGGGCAGCAGGGCACAGCGCAGGCCTCCCGGTGGCCAACGAGACAGAGCACAGACACCGCAGAGCGAGACCGAGAGAGAGGGTGCGGTGGGTTGCCACCCCTGCTTCTCAGATTAGGCGCAGCGCAGTGCAGCACGGCCCAAAGACAGCTGAACCGGCCGAATCGGAAGAGCCCCGGAGAAAAGGAAACCTCTCGATAAGCCCAGGAAATCCGGGCAGAGAGGCCTGGCAGGACCACAGCTTAACTCTGATGTCAAGGACCAAGAAGGTCTCCTCTGCCACCGACTGGACCCGCGAGCAGCCGCAGCCCCCGGCCTGGGCCACCAAGCCAGCGGCCCCGGGGCGGCGGCTGCTCCAGCGGCGCGGCAGGCGTGGCTGCGCGGCCCTCTCGGTGCGCTCGGTGCTCGTGACGCTCATGGCCTGCAGCCTCGTCGTCTGCGTCGTCCCCATCTCGGTCGCCTGGTACCTGGGCTCCGACGCCAGCACCGGCTACGCGACCTCGACGCTCTACAAGACGGTGCGCCCCCGCAGACAATGTCCTCGGGGTCTTTTCTGGCTTTGCGTGGGCGGCTGCCCCTGCCATCCATGAATGGGGGCCTGCACCCCCTTTTGTCCACTTGGCTCCAATTGGCAAGAATCGGGCACGCGAGAAGGGAGGGCCCTCGGCCGCCCTGTGCCCCCAGGGCCTCTTCCGAGGGATTCTGCGGCGGGTTTCTCTCTCTCGATTCCCCGGGCGTGAGCGCGTGGCAATGCGGGGGCAGCGAAGGCCAGTCGCTCCAGAGGGGGCAAAGACGCCTTTTCAGCTGCTCTATTTGGCAGCACATCTGGGCAGCTGCCCGATGCGGCTCGCCCGAAAAGCACTGTGTGGCTCAGCACGCGTGCGGGGCGCCCACCGCCCAGGTCTCGGGGACCGTCGTGCGGCAGCTCGACGCGTTCATGGGCAGGGCCGAGGCCGTCAACACCCTCAACACGCTGGCCGTGCGCTGGGGTCCTCAGGGGCCACTCACTCCCAGCAGCGCTCCGCAAATAGCTCAGCATTGCCCCATCTGCTGCGGTGGCGGGCGGGCGGCGCAGGCCCTCGAGGACCCCGCTGTGTGCGCGGACGAGGAGGCCTTTGTGGGCCTGTGGAAGCCCCAGATGCAGCAGATGCTGACCCTCGCGGACAGCTACATGGTCTACGCTGCGGCGCCCAGCAACGCCATGACGGGTGCGGCCACCTTCCTCCCCGACGGGCGGACCAGAAGCGGGCCGCGGCCTCACACAGCCGCCGCTGCCTCGCAGGGGTCATGAGGATCAAAGGAGAGATACAGGCGGCCATCATGAGGAGCAACTGGACAGCGGGCGCCAACTACCGCGTCTCCACGTCGCCCGCCTTCCGGCTGGACGGCTGGGACTGGTCGTGGGCGCCGGGCTACTACCCCACGCAGCGCCCGTGGTACCAGAACGCCCTGGCCCAGCCGGCGAAGCCCGTGTGGAGCGAGTGCGCCCCCCAGGCCCTCTGCGTCCCTCTGCGACCGCTCACCCCGGGACCCTTTCCGCAGGGCCTACGTGTTCTGGGACGACCGCGGGCTCGGAGTGACGGTGTCGCAGACAATGGAGGGCGGCGGCGTTGTGTGCGGCGTCGTGGCGGTGGACTACCTGCTGGCAGGCATCGCCCAGTTCCTGCGCGACATGCCTGTCGACTTTGGGGCAGAGGTCTGGGTCTTCCAGCAGACGGGCGAGATCATTGCCAGCTCCGTGCCAGACGAGACGTACTTTGTGCAGCTCAACGACACGGTCACTCGCTACACTGTGCGTTGGCTGGGGCCAGCGCTCCACCACACGACCTCTGACCAGCACGTGCGGCACAGATGTGGGACTCGCCCTTCAGGCACACACGCGAGCTGGGCCGCCAGCTGCGCTCCGACGTGGAGCGCATCTCGGTCAACCAGACAATTGAGTTCTCGAGCAGCCTGTGGGGCGAGAGGCACCAGATCCTGCTGTCCAGCTTCCAGGTGCGCCCCGGCCTGGGCGTCTGGTGCGTCGCCATCGCCGTGCCCACGTCCAAGTTCTACAGCCAGCTCCAGTCTGGCGTGTACATCAGCATCGGCGTTTCAGCAGCGGTTCTTGTCGTCTCGGTGGCCGCATCGGTCATTCGTATGATCGACACAACTCACCTGCGCTGCTGCTCACGTCTCGCCAGTGGGACTGGTCATCACGCGGCCCATCAAGCACATCGCCTCGGACCTCAAGGCCGTGGCGACACTCAGCACACTCTCGGACTCTCAGACACCGCGCTCGCACCTCTCGGAGATCGACAGCATCCTCAACTCGGCCTCAATGTGGGATAATCCATGGACGTATCGTTGATGCTCACAACAGGCGACACACCACATCGTAGGATGAAGAGGATGATTGTGAGCATGACCAAGTACATCCCCATCAGCGTCATGCACTGGCTCATCGACAACGACCGCGTGGCTGAGCTGGGAATGAGCCCCACGCACTGCGCAATCATGTTCACAGACATCGTCAACTTCACGCAGATCACCGACACTGTGCCTCCACGCGACCTCATCAAGGTGTTCACCGACGTCATGGACGCATCGTCTGCAGCGATTGTTGCGACCGGGGGCATTGTGGACAAGATTGTGGGCGACTCTGTGATGGGCGTCTGGGGTGCACCAGAGCCCGTGGAGGCCCCGGAGCTGAGTGCGTGCAGAGCAGCGCTGAGCATTGTGGCGATGCTGGAGAAGCTTCAGCCGACGTGGGAGGCACAGGGGCTGCCGTGCTTCAGGCTGCGTGTGGGGATTGCGTCGGGGAAGGTGCTGGCAGGCAACTGCGGGAGCTCGGACAGGTTCTGCTACACTGTGCTCGGCAACGCTGTCAACCTCGCGTGCGCCCTTCTCTCATCCCATCCCAGTCGACGCACCACCACAGACGGCGACTGACCACAGCGCAACACGTGGCGGCAGGTCGCGGCTGGAGAGCCTGAACAAGTACTACGGCAGCACTGTGATGGTGTGCGAGCGCACGGCTGGCAAAGTGAAGGACGCGATGCTCATGAGGAAGCTCGAGACCGTGCGCGTCAAGGGCCAGGCAACACCTCTCGAGGTCTACGAGGTGTTCCCCAGGGCCACAGAGGGCAGTGAGGCCGCGGGGGTGAGCGAGGACGAGTGTGCGACGTTCACCAACGCCGTCAACGCGTACGAGCAGCAGAACTTTGCCGAGGCAGTCTCCCTCTTCGCCAAATATCTCCAGACCAGGCCGTCGGATGGCGTACGCACTCGCACGAGCACAACCGAGCACTCATCGCACAACAGCACGCACACGCGATGGCAGAGAAGGCAAGCAAGCACCTCGACCAGAGCATCGACACGTCGCAGAAGTGGGACTATGTCCACACGTTCGAGACCAAGTGAGGAGTCGAGAGGAGCATCGCACGCGCTCTGGCGAAGCGCGATTGTCAGAAAACTTCAGAAACAACACCCTCCATGCCCCCTTTTGTGCATAACGCAAAGCCATGCATTTCCTCGACTGCCTCAAGCGCTGCTTGCCCCTCTTTGGCTGCTCACTTTGTCTTGAGAAATGCCCGGCATCTGCGAGGCAGCAGACGACCCGCCAGAACCCCAGCGAAAGAAAACAAGCGCGAACATGCACGAACAGGGAGATATGTCACCGCTCTCTCTGTGCCCAGTCCAGGAAACAGCTTCCCTTCCCGGTTAATTATCCCGTCAGAGTTCTCTGCTTCTGCATTTCACCGCCCCCCACACTGCTGCGCTGCACCCGCGGAAGCCCCATGAGGCCAGGAACAGTGTCCTCCGTCACCAACTGGACCGAGACGCTCTCGGGGAGCCACCCCTGGGTGCCCCACCGCACGGCCTCTGCGCACTGCCGGGGCAGCAGGGGGCCCGGCCTGCTGCTGAGGCTGCGGCGCTGGTGCCACGCGGGGCTGTCGGTGCGCTCGGTGCTCGTGACGCTCATGGGATGCAGCCTCGTCATCTGCGTGGTGCCCATATCAGTGGCCTGGTACTTCGGGGCTGACGCCAGCACCGGCTACGCGACCTCGACGCTCTACAAGACGGTGCGGAGTGGCCCCCACATTGGCTCCAAAAATACCGCGCATTCACGGCACTGCTGCCTTTGGCCAAACGAGAAAAACACACCCTGAGGCATACGCCCACTCTGGCCCTCCCCCGTACACAGTCGGCCATTTCGCGGTGGCAGGCAATTGCAGAGAACGTTTCCACGGCAGAAGCCCTCGGGCGAATGCCTCCGACAGCTTTTCCATCCCTTACTAAGAATGGAGTATTTCCTGCATTCAGGTGTCGGGGTCGGTGGTGGAGCAGCTGGACGCCTTCATGAGCAGAGCGGAGACCATCAACACCCTCAACACCCTCAACGTGCGCCCTCGCAGCCCGTTCTGCTGCGCGATCTCACGGAGGACCCACAAGGCGAGAGTGAACCCCTCGGTGTGCTCGGACGAGCAGAGCCTGTTGGACCTCTGGAAGCCCCAGGCCCAGCAGATGATCACGCTGGCCAACAGCTACTTCATCTACGCAGCCAACAGCGACAACGCAGTCACAGGTACGGCGACGAACTGCTCTCCAGACAAACACCCGCTGCTCCCGCAGGGGCCATGCGCATCGACGGAGAGATCCAGGCAGCCATAAAGAGGAGCAACTGGACTGTTGGCTCCAACATTAAGATCGCAACAGACCCAGAGTTCACGCTACTCGGCTGGAACGCCTCGTGGGGCGACGGCTACTACGCCCCTGGTCGCCCGTGGTACCAGAACGCACTCGAGCAGAGCGGCCAGTCCACGTGGAGCGAGTTCGTCGACTCTCCTCAACGCCGCCCAATTCAGCTGACATTCAACTCATTTGCCATCCGCAGTGTCTACGTGTTCTGGGACAACAAGGGGCTCGGAGTGACGGTGTCGCAGACGATGGAGCGCAACGGGACAGTGTGTGGCGTCGTGGCGGTGGACTTCTTGCTCACGGGCATCGCCCAGTTCCTGCAGAACATGCCCGTCGACTTTGGGGCAGAGGTCTGGATCTTCCAGCAGACGGGCGAGATTATCGCCAGCTCCGTCCCCGGCGAGACGTACTTTGTGCAGCTCAACGATAGTGTCACTCGCTACACTGTACGTAGTTGCGCGTAGCACCGACCGCAGCAGACTTACTGCAGCGTGCAGATGTGGGGCTCCCCCGCATCCCACACACGCGAGCTTGGCAGCAAGGTCAAGAGCGACGTCGAGCGTATCTCGGTCAATCAGACAATTGAGTTCTCCAGCAGCCTGTGGGGCGAGAGGCACCAGCTTCTCCTTTACAGTTTCCAGGTGCGCCCCGGCCTCGGCGTCTGGTGCGTTGCCATCGCCGTGCCCACGTCCAAGTTCTACAGTCAGCTTCAGTCAGGCGTGTACATCAGCATAGGCGTTTCAGCAGCGGTTCTTGTCGTCGCAGTGGCCGCATCGGTCATTCGTACGATCGACACAACTCACCAGAGCTGCTACTCACATCTCTCCAGTGGGACTGGTCATCACGCGGCCCATCAAACACATCGCCTCGGACCTCAAGGCCGTGGCGACACTCAGCACACTCTCGGACTCTCAGACACCGCGCTCGCACCTCTCCGAGATCGACAGCATCCTCAGCTCTGCCTCAATGTGCGCAGCAAATGCGAAGAGCAGTCGAGTGGCTAACAATCGGGACCAACGACACAACAGGATGAAGAGGATGATAGTGAGCATGACCAAGTACATCCCCATCAGCGTCATGCACTGGCTCATCGACAACGACCGTGTGGCTGAGCTGGGAATGAGCCCCACGCACTGCGCCATCATGTTCACAGACATCGTCAACTTCACGCAGATCACCGACACCGTCTCACCCAGAGTCCTCATCAAGGTGTTCACCGACGTCATGGACGCATCTTCTGCAGCGATTGTGGCGACCGGGGGCATTGTGGACAAGATTGTGGGCGACTCTGTGATGGGCGTCTGGGGAACACCGACGCCTGTGGATGCGCCTGAGCTGAGTGCGTGCCGAACAGCCCTTAATACCATCGGACTTCTGGAGAAGCTTCAGCCGACATGGGAGGCTCAGGGGCTGCCGTGCTTCAGGCTGCGTGTGGGGATTGCGTCGGGGAAGGTGCTGGCAGGCAACTGCGGGAGCTCGGACAGGTTCTGCTACACTGTGCTCGGCAACGCTGTCAATCTCGCGTGCGCCCTTCTCTCATCCCATCCCAGTCGACGCACCACCACAGACGGCGACTGACCACAGTGCAACACGTGGCGGCAGGTCACGGCTGGAGAGCCTGAACAAGTACTACGGGAGCACTGTGATGGTGTGCGAGCGCACGGCTGGCAAAGTGAAGGACGCGGTTCTCATGAGGAAGCTCGAGACCGTGCGCGTCAAGGGTCAGGCCCGCCCGCTCGAGGTCTACGAGATCTTTGAGAGCTCTGGTGAAGGAGCAATCACCGAGGACGCATGTGCCACGTTCACCAATGCGGTTAATGCGTATGAGCAGCAGAACTTCTCAGGGGCAATGTCTCTGTTCAGACAGTACCTGGACATAATGCCAGAGGATCAGGTATCATCACCCCCGGCTTTCCCTTCATGTGCACTGACACTGCCGAACAGCACGCGCGGGCGATGATGGATAAGGCAAAGAAGTGCATGGACTCCACACAGGACACAGACCAGCCATGGGACTTTGTACATACCTTCGAAACCAAGTGAGGCACTTGTTGTACTGAGGAATTTATGTTGTGCCCTTGTACTCCTTTTTTGCTCACACGGTCATTTTGACAAAACAAAGCGTGTTTCCTCCTGTCTGAGACGACTCCACACTTGCCCGCCAGACCTTTTGTTATAGAGGAAGAAAGAAGTAGCCCGGTTCAGTATTGTATCTTATCTGGGCGAGTCATTCATGGTCTCTGAGGCACCAGACTGGCAGGTGCTACTTGTATGTAATTACGAACCGCAAGCAGATAGGAAACAAAAAACTGACGTTGTCCAGTCTGAAGCAACACAGTGAGATGCAATAATGCGAGAAAGAGTGAGCAGTATCATTTCTAGCTACCATAGGGACAATTCCACCCATATCACAGCATTAGCATCGTGGCATTCTTTCTCGCTGCTACCATCGCCGTGTCCTCACTGAATGATCGAGTAGTTTGAATGTGAGACTCAGAAGCAAATCGATGCCATCTTCTTCACTGCCCCGGACATCACCCACCAGTCGAGAAGTCGCGATCAATGAGAAGTTGTTGAGTCCGAGTAAGAAGAACGAGAATCCTGAACCGAACAAGAGAGGATTTCCTGCGAGACCAGCTCCAATACCATAATCGACTGTACCTCCATATTAGACAACCCTACCGAAATGGGTAGTGCACATTTTCCTGCTCTCCGCGTAGATCTCCTCTGGCCCACTTCACCAATTACCGCAGCTCCGTCACACATCCGCACCCCAGCAGCCCACATGCGCACCAGCACAGTGTCCCGCGTATCGAGCTGGATGGACACCCCGTCGGGGAAGCTCGCAGGGGCACCGCAGGCGAGGCAGCGGAAGCGCCCGAGGTCCATCGCGGAGCTCTCGGTCCGGTCGGTGCTCGTGACGCTCATGGGCTGCAGCCTCGTCGTCTGCGTAGTCCCCATCTCAGTCGCCTGGTACCTGGGCTCCACCGCCAGCACCAGCTACGCGACCTCGACGCTCTACAAGACGGTGCGGACAGCCCGGGCTCTCTGGCGCACCCCTCGGGTCTGGGTTTCCTGCAGTGGGCACTTCTTTTTTCTCGTTTCGGAACGTGCACTTGTGCTCTCCTGTGGCGTTCGCCCGGCCTGCTGGCCTTGTGCGAGCCCTGCACCTCGCTCGGCCCTCACCGGCCGATGAGGGCGGGATATCGGGATTGTTCTTCCCGGTGTGGCCCACATCTCAGACCCACAGGAACCAGACATTTCACTACCCAATTTGCCTATGCGCATTTGAGAGGCGTCCATTAGTCCATTCCGCACTGACCACTGCACCTACAGGTTTCCGGGACCGTGAAGGAGCAGCTGGACACCTTCGTGAGCAAGGCAGAGACCGCCAACACGCTCAACACCTATGCAGTGAGCGGCTCGCGCACTTGCCCACCCCGTTCTTTTGGCTGACTTTTCATCCGCAGGCCCGAGTGAACCCCGCCGTCTGCTGGGATGAGCAGTCCTTCGTAGACCAGTGGAAGCCGCACGCACTGGAGATGCTCACTCTCGACTACAGCTTCTTCATCTATGCCGTCAACAGCAACAACACCGCCACTGGTCTGCCCCTTCCCCAGCGACTGCTCGGACGGCTCATCTCCGCTCAGGGGCCATGCGGGTAAATGACGAAGTGATGGCGGCCATCAAGACCAGCAACATGTCGTCCGGATCCAACTACCGTATCTCCACAGACCCCGACTTCGAGCTTCTCGAGTGGAACGCCACCTGGGGCAGCGGCTTCTACGCCCCTGGCCGCGCGTGGTACCAAAAGGCCCTCGCCAACCCGGGCCAGACCACGTGGAGCAAGTGCGCTGGCTAGCGTTGCCCTTGACCATGTCTCACGGGGCCGCTGCAGAGTGTACGTGTGGCCGGACCACAAGAGGCTGGGAGTGACGGTGTCGCAGACGATGGAGCGCAATGGGACAGTGTGTGGCGTCGTGGCGGTGGACTTCCTGCTCACGGGCATCGCCCAGTTCCTGCAGAACATGCCCGTCGACTTTGGGGCAGAGGTCTGGATCTTCCAGCAGACGGGCGAGATCATCGCCAGCTCCGCGACAGGCGAGAACTTCTCGGTTTACGAGAACGGCACAACCACCAGATACACAGTGAGCACTCATCTCCGTGACCGTCCCCGAGTCTGACGCCAACCAGATGTGGGGCTCTCCCTTATCGAAGACCAGAGAACTCGGCCGCAAGCTGCGGAGCAGAGTGTCGGGCCTCGCGACAAACGAGTCGGTTGAGTTCTCGAGCAACCTGTGGGGCGCGAGGCACCAAATCCTGCTGTCCAGCTTCCAGATCCGCTCGGGGCTAGGCGTCTGGTGCATCGCCATCGCCGTGCCCACATCCACATTCTATCACCAACTGCAGTCCGGCATATATGCCAGCATTGCCGTCAGTGTTTCTGTGCTGGTATTCGCAGTGGCCGCCTCTGTTCTATGTACCACAGCCCCAAGCCACCATCTTTCTTACACCTCTTGTAGTGGGACTGCTGATCACACGACCCATCAAGCACATCGCCTCGGACCTTCAGGCTGTGGCAACTCTCAGCACACTCTCGGACTCTCAGACACCGCGCTCGCACCTCTCCGAGATCGACAGCATCCTCAGCTCTGCCTCAATGTGCGCAGCAAAAACGCCAGTCGAATCGCTAACAATCGGGACCAACGACACAACAGGATGAAGAGGATGATAGTGAGCATGACCAAGTACATCCCCATCAGCGTCATGCACTGGCTCATCGACAACGACCGCGTGGCTGAGCTGGGAATGAGCCCCACGCACTGCGCCATCATGTTCACAGACATCGTCAACTTCACGCAGATCACCGACACTGTGCCCCCGCGCGACCTCATCAAGGTGTTCACGGAAGTCATGGACGCATCGTCTGCAGCGATTGTTGCGACCGGGGGCATTGTGGACAAGATTGTGGGCGACTCTGTGATGGGCGTCTGGGGTGCACCGAAGCGTGTCGAGGCCCCTGAGCTTAGTGCGTGCAGAGCAGCGCTGAGCATTGTGGCGATGCTGGAGAAGCTTCAGCCGACGTGGGAGGCACAGGGGCTGCCGTGCTTCAGGCTGCGTGTGGGGATTGCGTCGGGGAAGGTGCTGGCAGGCAACTGCGGGAGCTCGGACAGGTTCTGCTACACTGTGCTCGGCAACGCTGTCAACCTCGCGTGCGCCCTTCTCCCTGAGACACGTCCATCCCATCCCAGTCGACACACCACATACGGCGACTGACCACAGCGCAACACGCGGCGGCAGGTCGCGGCTGGAGAGCCTGAACAAGTACTACGGGAGCACTGTGATGGTGTGCGAGCGCACGGCTGGCAAAGTGAAGGACGCAATGCTCATGAGGAAGCTCGAGACTGTGCGCGTCAAGGGCCAGGAAACGCCTCTCGAGGTCTACGAGGTGTTCCCCAGGGCCACAGAGGGCAGTGAGGCCGCGGGGGTGAGCGAGGACGAGTGTGCGACGTTCACCAACGCCGTCAACGCGTACGAGCAGCAGAACTTCGTCGGTGCTGTCTCTCTGTTCAAGCAGTTCATGGAAACCAAGCCTGACGACCAGGTCAGTCGTGGAGGGCTTGCGGAACTACTTCTGACCTTCATCAATACAGCACGCAAGAGCGATGATCGAGAAGACGAAGAGGTGCCTCGACCACGTGAAGGACCCAGACAGGACGTTCGACTTTGTCCACACGTTCGAGACAAAGTGACAGCCACTCACAGCCATCACGCACTGCAAAAAAGAGCTAATATAACATTGGCGTCGCTGTTGATCGGCGCCAAGTAGAACTCCCAGATAATACTCTGGATTGCTTTGAGCGTACTGATATTCCAAAGCATGCTCACATAATACGAAGAGGCTGAGTTTCAACCATCACGGTGTACAGACCAAACTATGCGATGGGCACCCCGTCATTCTATCCACCGATCCAGACACCTGAGCACGATTTGCCCGACAGGCGAGAACTTCTCGGAGTTCAAGAACAAGATACTGAGAGATCCACATTTCTTTCTCTGTTTCGGCACTAACAGGGCCATTCATTAGACGTGGGGGACACAGTCTCAAAGACGCACCAACTGGGCTGCATGTTGCGCTTATCTGTCAGGGGGCTCAGGACAAACACATCGACCCAGTTTTCGAGCAACCTGTGGGGCGCGAGGCACCAGATCCAGCTTCCAGATCCGCTCGGGGCTGGATGTCTGGTGCATTGCCATCGCCGTGCCCACATCGAAGCTCTATAACCAGCTCAAGTCTGGCATTTACGAGCAGCAGTACTTTGCCAGAGCTATGTCACTCTTTCAGCAGTTCCTCGACGACGTTCCATTTGACAAGGTATTTAATTATCATTTGTTGCCTCAGATTTTGTATTGATTCAGTATGCCCGTTTAATGCTGGCCAAGTCGCACAAGTATGCGGAGATGTCGAACGGCGTGAAGGAGCACTTCGGTTACATTCACACGTTTTACACCAAGTAAGACATGTGTAAGAGGCGACCTTACTTCCTCTCCAACAAAGATAACAGTCGTTTGAATTCTCCTTACTCTCAAACGGGTCGGGCTGAGGATGAACAAAGCAACAACGATTTCTCTCTTTCAAGGAATGGAAAGCATCCAGGATATGAACGCTATCAATGAACACACGCTAGCAGTAAATGCTATTTAACCATTCAGTTGTTGAAAAA
This sequence comes from Mastigamoeba balamuthi, assembly GCA_902651635.1. NCBI lineage: Eukaryota > Evosea > Mastigamoebida > Mastigamoebidae > Mastigamoeba > Mastigamoeba balamuthi. The sequence continues at coordinate 197,174 of CACRSC010000002.1, forward strand.
CAAGGCAATCTGGTCACTGAAGAAACTGAGCCACGTCGGGTGAGGGCTGCTGCTGCTGCGATGACACTGCAGTCAGGGCAGTGCCCACGCCCATGTCGCTGCTGGCGCACCCCAGGAGCTGCTGCTGCAGCCTCCTCTGCGCCTGCATCTCACGCAGCCCGCATAGCACCTGCACGAGGCTCGCATCGTCGGGCCTGGGCCTCGCCGTCATCGCCCTCCGCTTGGGAACGCACACAGGCGCGTCCTCTGCCCCCGCGGGCGCCTCTCTGCACTGCCGCGGTGGCGCCCTGGCCTCCTGCGACGGCCCCGCGCCGCCGCTCAGGTCAACTGACCCGGGGGGCGAGGGCTGCCGCTCCGCCTGCGCGACCTCTGCAGCGGTGGCCCTGTTCTGCTTGATGACCACCGCCGGCGTGCCCCCGAACGCTGCCAGGATGTCGTCGGGGGCCGCGGCAGGACCGCCGGGCTGCGCGTCGAGGCCCGTGACGCTGTTGCGCTTGCGGTGCCCCTTGACCGTCTTGGGCGAGCTGCCCGGCGCCGACCCGCTGCCGACGGGGCTCTTGGCCTCGGCCTCGCCGCCGTCCCCCATCGCCGCGGCGACCATCGACGGCGGCAGCGGCAGCGGCAGCGGCACCTGCACCGCGTGGCGCTCGGCAGCGCGCGGCGACGACCGCGGGGAGCGCACGGAGAAGAACGCCGAGGCCCCGCCGCCGCTGCTCGTCGTCGCCATCGGCATCGCCGTCGACGGGGGCCCCAGCAGCGCCTGCACCGTCGTGTGCGTCACCGCGAGCTCCTCCACGGGCACCGCCGACGCGGCAGAGGCCTGCAGGCTGCGCGGGGTCGCGGGCGTGAGACGAGCAGCAGCGGGGCGGGGGCGCAGGCGCACTGGTCGAGGTTGGGGGAGCGCTCGAGCCGCGGGAGCCGCGTGGCGACTTTGCCCCTCGACTGGCCGCGCACAAACACCGGGGCGGCGCCGCCAGACGACGACGGCGACGACGACGCGGGCCGCAGCGACGGCTCGTCGAGCGCGTAGGAGTGGCTGAGGCTGCGGGGCCGCGGCACTGGCGAGGACGAGGACGAGGACGACGAGCACTTGGAGCGCAGCGAGCGCAGCAGCGACTCCGAGGCGGCGAGGGCCGAGTCGAGCACGCGCGGGTCGTCGCAGTCGCGGACCAGGCGCAGCGACTCGCTGAACGCCGCCTCGATCCTGCGCTGCAGCCCCGCGATGGCAGCGGACGAGGCCGCGACGTCCATTGCCGCGGACCTCTAGCAGCAGCGGACCAGCGGACCCACGAGCGGACCTACGAGCGGGCCAACGAGCAACAGCGAACAACGAGCTGAGCGGCAGCAGCGGGCCCACCGCGAGAGAGACGACGGCGCGTGCGTGCAGGCGGTGCACCCCGCAAAGAGCAGTGTCCTTTGCACAAAGAAGGCGTTACTCTATCAGGAAATGCCGGCGACAGAAAGAGAAATCGTCAGCTCCGCAGACCCGGTGGCCCCGATACGGTCCCGCAGCGCACGCGCGGTTGGCAAACTCTCCGAGAGCCCTGGGGAGAGCGTGTGGAGCGGTGCTCAGAGGCGGTCGTCGTCCTCTGCGAAGCTCTCGTGCTCCTCGTCGCTGCTGTCGCTATAGTCGCTGCTGTCGTCTTCGTCGTCGTCGTCGTCGTATGAGCTAGTCGCCGGCTTGTCGCAAGCTGCGGTCGTCGCTGCTGGCGTGGCTGCTGCTTCCGCTGCTACTGCCGCCGCTGGCAGCTCGAGGGGAGGGTCGTAGCGGACGGCAGCGTCGTAGGCGCGCATGTCGAGCGCAGAGCCGACGAACCCCTCGAGCTCGCGCGCAAACGTCTCGGCCGTCGCCGCGCCCAGCAGCCCCGCCACGACGTCCCTCGCCGGCCCCGAGCCCGCCTCGTGGGCCGCCGCAGCCCCCGCAGCCCCCATCACCAGCCCCGCGACGTCGGCCACGTCGTCGGCCCGCAGCAGCGCCCGCAGCTCGCGCTCGACCCACGGCCGCAGCCTCCGCTCCGCGTCGGCCCCCGATGACGTGGCACGTCGCTGCGGCGGCGGCGGCAGCAGGGCCAGGCCCCGGTCGTAGACCTGCGCGCGCAGGGCCTCGTCGTCGGTGAGCGCGCGGGCCGGCGGCGCCGAGCCGTCGCAGGCGAAGACGTCGAAGACCGTGTCCGAGCGCACGTTGTGAATCTGCGGGGCCGCAATCAGTTGAATGACGTCATCAGAGTCTCCCGCGGCGGGAGGGCGCACGATGCTGCGGAAGGGGCGCTTGCAGGTGGGGCAGGCACGGGCGATCCTGCTCCACATGAGGGCGCAGGTGAAGCAGTAGACGTCTGGGCAGCCCTGCGCAGTCAGCGGGGCACAGGGACGGGGGAGGCCGCGCACGGAAGCACTGGTCGAGGAGGCTGGGGTCCTCGGCGGGCGAGAGGCATATGGGGCACCGGACGGCCCTCAGCTTGCGGGAGACGTCCATCAGGCGGGTTCGCGGACACTGCAGGAGGAAATATCGGGAAGATAGGAGAATCTCTCGCCAGAGATATTGTGTGAGGGAGATTCAAGTTGTTGGTGGATTCTGAGGCGAGGAATGTACCCAAGCTCCGCGGGCCAGCGCCCCTACTCGCAGTCGCCGTCGTACATCCCTACCAAGACGAGCGGCGGTGTCCCCGCCCCCGTCGCCCCCGGGGTGCGAATCCCGCAGATTCTCCCGCGTCACATCACGCCACCACGCCTCATCAGCGCCCCCCGGGAAACGCGAAACACCACCTGGTTTTGCCTGCGTTGACGCAAACCGCAATTTAGTACGTGGACCACACACGACAGCCGTCCATCGGGGCCCCGCAGGCCGCGACCCCGCAGCCCGCCAAGCCCGAGCCCACCGAGGAGGTGCGGCTGTTCACGACGCCGCGCGAGCGCGAGCTGTGCGACAACCTGGCGAACCTCTACGCCATCGTCAAGACGACAGAGCACCTCGAGCGCGCCTACGCCCGCGACTCGGTCCCCGCGGACCTCTACACAGCCGCCTGCGCCAAGCTCATAGCCCAGTTCCGCGCCGCCCGCGACCTTGTCTCGCCCGTGGTCCCCAACGTCGAGAAGTTCATTGCCGACTACAAGGTCCGCCCACCCCAGCCGTTCCGTGAATTGCCTGCGTTGAGTCAGAGGGCCCTAATAAGTCGCATCGCCTGCCCCGTCCCACTGCCAACTCCGGGAAATGCCTGCGTTGAGTCAGGGCCCACATAAGTCGCATCGCCAACTCCGGGAAATGCCTGCGTTGAGTCACGGGCCCTAACGCACAGCGCGCGCACAGCTCGACTGCGCGGCGGCGGAGAAGAGGCTGATCAGGATCGGGGTGCCGGCGACGGTGGAGTACGGGGGCCAGCACTCGGGGCAGGCCGACGCGCAGACGGTGCTGGACGCGGGGCAGAACTTCATCACGGCGATGGACTCGCTGCGCCTCAACATGGTCGAGGTCGACCAGCTGCACCCGCTCCTCACCTCGCTCCTCGAGGCCCTCAACAAGCTCACCACCCTCCCCACCGACTTCGAGGGCAAGGCACGCCGCAGGCCCTCACACGTCACAGATTCGCAGATTCCGATATCGTGATCTCCCCAGGGGAGATATTTCCCCCCACGTCCCTTGTTTTTCCGGATTTCCGCGGGTGTGACGTCGGAGGTGACGTTGCTGGGCCCGCGGCCGTAGTAACGACTCTCTCGCCCGGCGCAGGTGAGGGTGAGGACGTGGCTGACGAAGCTGAACAGCATGCGGGCCAACGAGAAGCTGTCGGAGGAGGACACGCGCCAGCTGCTCTTTGAGCTCGAGTCGTCGTACAACGCCCTGCACCGCGCCCTCTCGCGCTCGTGACGGCCCCCAGCGCCCCTCTGCCTCTGTCTCTCCCTTGCCCCACGGCAACACTGTTCTCATCCCCCCCGTGTCCAGCCCTCCAGCCCCCCGGCGCTGCTGCGTGTGGCGGCCTTGTTGCTCTGCTCTGTGCCCCCGCGGGGCTCAGTTGCGGGTGCTCGACGTCCTCATGCCCGAGGGCGGGCGCTGCTCGGCCCCCGCGGGCCCCTGCGCCCGGGGCGACGCCGCGGCGCCGGGGACGGGCGCGAGGGTCTTGCGCGAGGCCGAGGTGGCGGCCGAGGCGGAGGCGGCGGCGTCGGCCCTGCGGGGCAGCGCCATGATCATCGAGGCGGCCTTGAGCGGCGGGGCGCCGGCCTGCTGCGGCGACTGCTGCGCCTGCTGCTGCTCGCCCTCGTGGCCCACGCGCGAGACGACGCCGCGCAGCTGCGAGTTCTCCTCTGCGAGCTGCATGACGAGCTTGCGCAGCGACTCGACGGTCACCTGCTCGCCGATGGCCTGCGCCGTCTGCAGCCCCTGCGCGCCCTGCGAGGCCTCGGGGCCCCGGGGCGACTGCAGCGCGCCGCCGGGCCCGCCGCCCGCGCCGCCGCGGCCGTTGTGCTGCGAGCTGAGCGAGGAGAAGGAGTCGAGGCGCAGCGCCAGCTGGTCGCGCTCCTCGAGCAGGCGCTTGCGCTCGGCGCCGAAGCGGCGCTCCATCTCGGCGATCTGCTCCTGCAGCAGCGAGACCTCTGCGCGGTGCGAGCGCGTCAGCTGGTCCTTGCACTCGGCCATGCTCATGTCCTTCTCCACCTCGGCCCGCCGTATCTGCTGCCCCGCGGCCACCAGCTGCTGCTCCAGCAGCGACACCGTGTGCACCGCCCGCTTGAGCTGGCTCTGCAGCTGCCGGCTCTCGGTCTTGAGCTTCTCGTTGGTCTCCCTCTGTGCCGCCGGGTGTCAGAGGGGCGCTCAACACAATTGATTCGCCGCCCGCACGCCCGCAGCAGCAGCGGGAAGACTTACACGCCCACGCGCGTGCATTGGGGAGGACTCGCGCAGGCCAGAAGAGTAGAAGAGGGCCCCCCACCCCAAGCAGGCGCGGGACACGTCACACAACTGACTCGGGGCGGCGGAGTCCCAGCGGGAGCGGACCTCCATCTGGTGGTACTCTGCGCACGAGGGCGCGATAAGCTTCACGACCGTCTCCGACATGTTGGCCTCGGCGGGCACGATCTGGGCCTCGAGCACGCGGATCTTCTCGCGGAGCCTGTGGTTCTCCTGGCTCGTCTCCTCGAGCGCCAGCAGCGTCTTGACGTGCTCGGCCCGCAGCAGCTCCAGCGGAGCCAGCGCGGGCACGCCCAGCGCCGAGGCCGTGCCGCCGCCCTGGCCCAGCTTGTCTCGAAGTGCGGCCTGCGCGGCCGCCGCGAAGCCCACGTGGGCGCCGAGGCCCTCGAGGCCGCCGCCGTTCTGCGCTGCCATCCCCGCCGGTCGCGCTATTTTTGGCCCACACGGGATCTGCCGCGATTCGAGGCCCTGATATCCCCCAAGATACGGGCGGCATGCGAGCGTGCGCTGATCGTGCCCACCACCCATCACCGCATCTCTCTGTGGTGTGTGTGTGGGGGGCGCACTGCCTGGGGACGACAGCGAGACAGCGACTCAGACCAAAGACACAGAGTTCAGGTTCAGGGCAGAAGTCGGTGAATGTTCCCGCAGACGTCACCAGAAGTACATAAATTTACGCAAGCAGTTGATCGGCCACAACACAACGCGGAGCAGACACCCACAGCACACATGGGCGACAACAGCAACAACGCCGCCAGCCCCGCGCAGCAGAGTCTGATGCGGCGCCTGCGGAGCGACTACGACTACGGGCTCATCGACCACCTCGAGCTGCGCGGCAGCTGCGCCACAGCCCACCCCCGTGGAGGCACGCAGGCCCCTCCCCCGCCCTCTGCGACCCTCGGGGACACTGGGGGGACACTCGACTGACCGTCCACGCCCAGACGGCACACTCGACGTGGAGTGGGTGGCCTCAGGGGTTGCCAAGAGGGCGTCGGGGGATGCCTGGGCTGCCACTGTCTGCAGGGGCAAGCCCTCCCAGCAGGACCTCGACGCCATCACAGTCGTCTACAGGGACCAGACCCGTGCCACCCTCGGTGCCATTAAGCACCAACTCGCTGGGCCTGAGGCTGCAGGCTGTGCGCTGCCCGCTACTCCCGTACGCCTGGCGCCCACCCGATTTGCTCTGACATAGGCAAAGCAAGCTGTTTGAATTATGGACTTCTAACAGCATCGGGGGCTTGTGGGCAGGGCGGTGACTACCGCAGGAGTTCCCTGAGTGCCCACGAGGTCGCTGAGCTGCTAGGATCGCTGCAGGTGCACATGGAGCGCTTGTCGTTGGAGTGCAGTGCGATGGCAGCTACGGTGGCAGCCCTGAAGTCAGCTCTGCTCGACCACAGCAAATAATAAAATGTTGGGCTCTGCCCGGAATCGAACCGGGGCCACCTGTACCCTAAACAGGTATTTTACCACTAAACTACAGAGCCTATTACATATAAATATATAATGGACATTTCACTGTTCTTCTTATTTGTTTTCCGAGTACTGTCTGAGTACAGCATTCTCCAGGAGTGCTCTCCCATTAGTTGAGTGAAAAACAAGCAATACAATACCATGATCACATTTTTCAGTTGTCTGACTGAATCTTACTCATAGCATATTCAAACAAAGGAATTGACTGGTTTCTTATTAACAAACTCTGACCATCACTGTAAAGATCATCTCAGATTTGCACAGGAAAATTTGGAACAAGATTGAACATCTGTGCTTTTAAAGATAAGATAACATTTATCATAGTGACGGATGGGTCATACGACCCAAGCTCAGGCAAGATGGCAATGGCCATAGTAGTGGACGGACACCCAGACATGAACGAAGCCATACAAGTCACGGGCGTCTGTGCCTCATGGACACCGGAACTACGCGCAGTCGAATATGCGACAGAAATCATGGACCCGACCTCCAAATGCATCATAGCATGCGACAATGACCTGATAGTTAACACACTAAATAAAGGAGACCTCACTACAGTAGTAGACAAAGATGCAGTCCGTAGATTCATCTGACTATGTGAACTCGCACAAGCCAATGGAGGCAATGTTATACTCCAGCACATCCATAGCCATCAATTGGAAGGACGAGGGCAGGAAAGCGATACCACAAAAGCCCATATTGCACAGGATAATCTATGATGGGGAACTGAATTACAGAGGGTCATCTACCTGAATGTGAAAGCAGACCAGCTAGCACAACAGGCATTGACACTAGACAGAAGATGCCATGAACCGGACCATCCATTGTGGGGGATAGAGCTCGCCTTCATCCAAGAACTCACCATGGTAGCACCACCGAAGCCCATGCACAACTTCCACACAGTGTTCAGTATCGCCAGGCGACACCGCCTGCACTGCTGCGAAGCAGCAGAGACAGCTGCAGGAATGACAAAAATCCCCCTGGTCCTCCTCCATGAATTAACCAGAAAACAAGCCCAGCAAATGAGAGGCCTCCGATGGCACCAAGCCATCATGGGCACCTATCACACACAATAACACACAAGCAGTGACCCCCACACGAGTGTGAAATGACCTGGCCCCCTGCACGCGGCTACATTGGAGTGACCCCAGATGCCCCTTCTGTACTAAAAAAGCTGACTTCCTGACCCACCGTCTCTGGACCTGCCCCCAACAGAATCAATGGTGCACCAAACTCACTAGCATCATAGGAATACCCCAAACAGAGCTGAAGTTATGGGCACACGCCCAAGCTACCAAAAACAAAGACGCAGCCCCCATACACTACACACTAGCATATGAAACTTGGGCCAAGAACCAACAATCGAAAAAAACAGCTCGAAATACAGGAAGAATGGGTTGCCACCATGCGAGACTGGCTGGAAGGCATGAGTCACATAGACAACCAAAAGGCACACGAAGCACAAAAGAGACTGACCCCCGGAGATACCACCAAAACCCCCTTCAACTGCCCAGACACCACCCGTCCCACAAAACGCCCCAGACTGCCCACAAGATGACAGAGGACCTTTACGGTCACCGAGCCAACACTAGAAGACATGCAACACAAGGGCACACAGCAAACACCTCTCACACCGATCCGACCACAACCAAAAAAACTGCACCACACAGCCTCCGTATCACACCGCCAGACCACCCTAACCGCACCATAAGTGAAGCCTCAGGCAGCACTACCACCTCCAACAGTCAACAAAAGGGCCATATCAGACATATCCAATGTCTTAGCGTCAGATGCTGCCGTCATCAAAAGTGCCCTCAAATGCCGGCGCACCCCGAACATTGATCGTAACCACACCATAATCAACATGTTCATCAAGTACACGGACAAGGCAAGGATCCAACAACAGGACGCGGTTCTGGAACCAGTACTCCTGGAACCGCCCCTGAACATACCCCCCCAGGCCACACAACACACACGCCCCCCCCAAACACACCACCCACCATAACACCCCTCACCCCCCCCCCTCCCCCCCAACGCCCCTGGCCTGAAAGGGCTCATCCCTCACTGGTAGCGGAATGGGAAACAATGTTTCTTCTCAGATAAGATAACATTTTGTATTAATAGTAAGAAAGATATGAATATGATCTGATATTTAAACTGATAAGTATGCCTTAGATGAATGGGGCTGTTTCTTAGTCATTGACTTTAGTGAGAATAAAGCATACAAAATCAACTTAATTCTAATTACAAGTTAACATATCAGTAAAGAAAGATCATTTCTGCAAATTTGTCTATGGTGGCCTATCTTCAGTTCCATTGAAAAAGTTTGAGAACTATTCAAAGTACTGTACTGCTTAGGATTTCCGGAAATTTCAAGAATTAACTTGTATCATTAATAAAGAGTAAAGGTCACTTTCTATAGATTTGACTTCATCCACATCATATTAGTAGTAGATAAAAGAACTAATAGTAACTTTATCCTGTATTTGTAATTAGCACTTTGCCTACTAAAATATCTGCCTCTTTAGTCTCTTTGGCAAGCACGGTTGCTCTTCTAAAGTAAAGTCAAACTCAGTATTCAGATTATAACAAATATACTCTTCTAATTCATTATAAAAAGAATGTCTGAGAATCCATAAGAGAAATATCATTACTGAGTAACTTGCTAACTGAAGACCTTCATTCATATTATCCTGAGGATAAGAATTTGTTCATATTATTCTGAGACAATAATAAGGTTATTCACCCTTTTACTATCAATAAGAAATAAATAGGTCATATTCTGATATATCATTGGAATTCTAATGCCTTTAAATACTCTGATATTAGTTTGGATTATTATGAATTAATCTGGCAACTTGTAAAATTATACAGAATAAGAGTATTAAACTCTTAAAGAAGTCTGATAACATTAGTTCCCAATTAATCATCGAAAAACTGATACTATAAATTTGAATTCTGCTACATGTATAAGGCTCTGTAGTTTAGTGGTAAAATACCTGTTTAGGGTACAGGTGGCCCCGGTTCGATTCCGGGCAGAGCCCAATACCTTATTACTCTAGCAGTTTAGAAAGAAGACATAACTTATGATTTGTCCACTCTCGAGAAAGATAGGTTAATGTTATTATGTTTCGGAATGTTGTCAGAAAGAAATGTTGATGCTCTTAAGGTCCAGATAACAGTGCACCAACACAATTAAAATAGAAATAGAAAGATAAGATACTTAGAGTTTCCAGATAGAACAAGAACAAATAGACAAAGAGTGGCCAGAACCTCTTTCTCTGACCCTGTTCTTGATGCCCTATAGTTTTTCTTTATAAGCTCAACTATACTCTCTTCTCTCCCTATTGGGCTTTCTCATTCTCTTCTCTTAAGAACAATCATAAAATGCAAATCCTATGTTAAACTGTCTATCAATTGGTATTTGTATGAGTAAAGACAGGGCAGGGGTCTAATCAGTGTACAAATGTAGCATCATGAAGTAGACCCATACAGTATGATCAGATCCCACTCTATTCTTGGTTTTAAAGTCGACTGCAATTTTAGCAGATACTCTATAGTAGTTTTTGCAATCTGCATATCTTTATCTGAAGAGATAATTCAAGTACATTTGTGGTGCTTTGCATGGTCTGCAACAGTGATCCTGCCAGAACTGAGCTGTTTTTTATACTGATTTTGCCTATTATGCACCAGTAAAGATTGACAATATTATTAAGCTATTTTTAAAACCTAAATGCACTTTATCGTGGTTATATCAGCCAATTCAGTTGGTTTTGGCAAGCACTGTATTACTTAATAAGCAGCATAAGATCAAGATCATATTTCTTATTCTCTGTCTATTCGGATTGAAAAAACAAACTTTATGTCATTTCTATTCCAGAAACGCGATTTCATAATGTTACACTTAAGGTAGAAACAAGTTCAATTTTAAAAATTCACTACAATGGGTAGGCATGCTGAATCTTCACAACGTTGAGAGTTAACTGTAGGTGCAGACAACTCAAACTTTTCGTAGGCAGACAGACACTCTTATATGTGTCATTGCAAGTTTTATGCACCTACTAACCCTCACTCTTCGTTATTTGCTTCATTCCTCTCAATGACTGGGTCTGAGGTTTCATTGTTCCTCAATACTGAGAGAGATCACCAGTGCTGGCCATCAGCTACACTAGACAAGAAGATATGGGTTTCAGAATGACCAGGAGGAGAATAAGTATGAGAACAAAATTGAAGGCAATGCGAGTGAGAAGGAGAAGAAGCATCCTAAGAAAAAAAAGCACTAAACCCAAGGCACCACCACATACACCTCACTGTGCCATCTGTGACCTTATGGACCATATCAGCAAGATGAAGCATGCAGCAACATGGGTGACATACATGAAGTATCAGACTGAGGATCTTAAGATTGTGTTATGCAACAGTACAACACTGTATGAATATCAAGATCACACATATCATGCTTCATGCACCACTATAGTTCTGCATGATGAACAAGCTTCTCAGATCCCTCAGTGCTCTGTGCTCTCTCATACAGCACCACTCACTTTTTCTATCTCACTTTTTCCAATTGATCTTACCATTTTCAACAGTTTTGTGCAGACTACTTGGTTGCTACTAGTTCAGAGGTGCAATATCATCCTGTTCAAGCATCTGATGATTGAGCAGATCAGGTGCTGGGCAAATTCTATCAGTGAGAACATGATGACTGTCAGTGCAGCATATGGTATTTTCATCTAAATGCATCTAAAGATGTTTTTCTCTCTTACTTCCCGTCACTAATGCACAGTCACAGTCTGAGTCACAGTCTGAGTCACAGTTATGGCTGCTTCTGAGTCTGCTAAGTGCAAGAGGCATGCTCTAGCTGAAGGTGATGATGACAAGGGCAGTGAGGGTGAGTATGAGGTCCAGTGCAAGTGCATAACACATACATTCCATAAACCACTCTGCTCCTGCAAAAAAGATCTTGTCTGAATGAGGTAAAGCTTTGGAATTGATTTTTCCCTACTCTGAATACAATAATATGAAGTTACTTTTCAGGAATCTGGATTCTGTTGTCGGAATTTTTTAGTTTTAGTCAAGATGTAAAATGTGAGTATTATTGGACAATACACTGTAAGGCAGTTTGGATCACTGACCTCTTCCTGTTCTTCTTCTCAGTTATGGTTACTAAAGCACTGTTTTCTTACCTAATCCAGGAATCTCGCCACATTGCCTTTTGCATTCCCTGGTCTCTTGAAGGCGATTTTTGCACTAAGACTTCTGTGGAATCTGGGGTAGTCTGTGTAAGAAACAACACAACACCTAATACAAGAAAGATGACGAAATGCATCTCATAGGGCTGAAGAAGACTGGTAAGGGTTTTAAATGCTACAGCTACTTCAGTTTGCCTCAGCTTGCTTCTGTCTCTGCTTCTTTGGTTTTAGCTAAGTTCTTTCCTGGTCTAAAATTAGCTTCCAAAGGAATCAGCTCAGCTCTGATCCCCCTGGGGGTTCTTTGTCTCTATAGACCTGTAGAGGCCAGGAGGGTCTACAAAAAGTTGATGCCTTTTTGCCAGGATCTTTTTTGCTGAATCAGAGTGGTACATATTTGCTCTTCTGCCACTATGCTTTCCGTTCTCAAGGTCAAGTTCATGGTTCTGTAGAGTTTGCATCTGAGATCTATGTGACTGCCTTAAGGTCAGATGACTGCAAGGGGTTCCAGAGAACCCAGGAACCCACTGCAGCACTGTTTGAGAGTCTGAGAGCCAGATGAGCAGGAGCAGGTGGAAGAAGTGCACAGGGCACAGATCTTGTCCTCGTGACTGTGATGGCTCTGCAAGGACTTCTTGAGTGTCATCTCAAGACAGAGTGTCTGTGCTATTTGTGCTCTTCATTTTCATATCACACACCAGAATGTCTACCACCTAAGGGCAAAGGCAGATGTGTGAAACTGGAAGGCACAAGCTGTGCTTCAGGCCACACACTAGAGTATCAACAGATACAGAAGATCGGAAGAAAAAGGTCTCTACAGAGATCGTTCTTTGGAGCTTGCCCTCCCATTGTAGTTACAAGATCCTTTTCGCAGTCCTGAGGCACCAAGATTAATCGCAAAAGACAATTGAGATAAATATTGGGCTCTGCCCGGAATCGAACCGGGGCCACCTGTACCCTAAACAGGTATTTTACCACTAAACTACAGAGCCTCATTCACGGGATCAATTGCGACGCCGGCGACTCGGGCTTGATCCTCAACACCCTCATCCCGAACGCTCCGATCGCGGCCCTAGCGACCACACCGCAGCGCAGCGCTCACATGAGCCGCCAGCCGCCGCAGCCCACGCGCGACCTGACCGAGGCGTACCTGGCGGTGCGCCGCTGCCACGCCCGCCAGCGATCGCGCGCGTCTCTGGACAGCGCGTCCGACGGCCTGCGCCGCACACAGCGCTCCCACCTGCTGCAGCGCCCCCAGCCCTTCTCCCCCTCGTCCTCGTCCTCGTCCTCGTCCTCGTCGTCGTGGCTGCTGCGCCCCCTCGAGCTCCTCGTCGGCGTCGCAGTCGAGCACCAGCCCAGGTGCTCCGCATGCGGCGTGCTGCCCCTGCCGCCCAGCGCCCTCCGCCGCTGCGCCATCTGCAGGTCCGCTGCCCCGCTTTCTTTTTCCGAATCTGAGTTGGCCTCAATTGATTCCGCCCTCAATTTCATTATCGGCCGTAATATTGCACTTCCTCCCTCGCTCGCTGTCTGCAGAGGGCAGTTCTGCGAGGCGTGCACGCGGCCGGTGCCCGGAGGCGTGCGCGTGGGCGAGGAGAGCGCGTGCTGCCAGCGGTGCGCGGCGGTGGCCCAGGGCGCCGCCTCTGCGCAGCTGTGGGCCCAGCAGGTCGCCGCTGCGCTGGGCGCCAACGCGCTGGTGCCCCTCTACGAGGGCGTCCGCGCGCTGATGGCCGACGCCGCCAAGAAGCAGGCGCACTACGAGTACCTGGCCTCCTCCATCGTCGACCCCGCCTTCGCCCCCTCGCGCAAGACCGAGGCGGCGCGCAGCATCCTCGACGTGCTGCTCTGCTCTCCCCCCACTCTGTGCTCACCACGCAGAGCGAACAGGCGGCAGGGGAGCAGCAGGAGAGGGTCGTCGAGGCGCTGAGGAGGCTCGACGAGGCTGTGAGGAGGCTGGCTGCCGCGGCTGCCCAGCCCGGCGTCAGCGCCACCGAGCGGATTGTGGCCGCCAACGTGCGCGCCGCCGTGGCAAACCTGACCGCCCAGATCGCCCCCGAGTTCAGGCAGAAGTCCGATGTGCGTTGCGTTGCGATGCCTCCCAGGGCTCGCAGAGACAGCGCCTCACCTGGCCTCTGTCTGCGTTGCGGTTGTGCGTGGGCACAGAAGGTGAAGCAGCAGGAGGTGAGCGTGGCGACGAGCGTCTACACGATGCTGCTGAGGCTGCGCTTGGAGGCGCAGGACAACAGCCGCTTCGAGGAGATGTTCGGTAGAGACCTCTCCGAGCTCCTCAAGACCGCCAGGCGGTGCGCCGCCCACCCGCCGCTGCTGGGCAGTGGGCGCTGAGCTCTCGCGCAGGGACCTCAACGCGGTGGTCATGTCTGCTGGCCTCGACTGGGACGCGCACATGGCGCAGGTCAAAGAGCGCGTGGCCAAGTGGGACTCGACCAGCAAGCCCCTCATCTCCAACGCCAACCCCCTGGCTGCCAGGGCCACTGTGCGAGCAGTCCCCTCCTCTCGTCTACTGCCTCACTGGCGCATGGGGTCAGGCTCCGGCAGGCTCCGAGGCCCCGTTCCTTCGCAAGTGCCTCTCGGTGCTCAGCAGCTGCCTCAAGGAGCTCGAGTGCGCCATCTCCTCGGTACGATACCTCTGCTCAGCCCCTCCAGATAACTTATCACGTGGCACCCGACAGGAGAAGCTCAGGACAACCAAGGACGCCATCGCCATTCTCTCCGACAAAGTTCAGCTGCAGTACAGCGTCTAGGGCGCATCTGTGGGGCCTGGAGCTGGTGAGACAGCTGATGTGAGCTGAGGTTGACTTCACACATATGCTCGGGGTACCTCGAATGGAAAGCCAAGGTCATTCGTTAGATCTGTCTGCCATACTGGCAGTGAGGCCTAGCAGAATGCCCTACAAGCAGATGATCCGGCTTCCTGAAGCTCTCCCTCCGTGATACATTTCAAAGAGTATCTCGCAACTGTAATGTTGCCTGTTTTTTATTTTACTTCAGATTAGCATACCCTTTCAGAATGGTACCTGAAGAACATTGCTCCGAGTAGGGCAGTGACAAATATCGGGGGAAACAGGATTTTTCAAATTGTAAGTGTGGTTCAGAAGGGTTAAAGTCTATGATACTTCAGTTTGGCTCAACCAACATAGCCACCTGCTTATGAGTCCCAGTAACCACTAATCTAGGAGAATTGCCATTCTCACTGACCTACAAATCGCTTCCAAAGGCATTAGACTAAGCTTCGTCCTGCACCGGGGAAAGCAAAATTTATGTCCTATTTGCTGCATTGCAGTAGTGAAATAATAGTACGAGAAAGGCTCTGTAGTTTAGTGGTAAAATACCTGTTTAGGGTACAGGTGGCCCCGGTTCGATTCCGGGCAGAGCCCAATATTTATTCTTTGTTCGATGTTATGAGTTTACTTGTCTGAAGACGGCTTTGATTGTTTATAATGCCGAAGTACTTCAGCTGTTTCATAATGAAATGTTTCCCTTACGATAATTATAATTCTTGATAACATAATGAGTGATTAATATCCCTATTCAGTAGACATTTCACAGAACCATTATCTGATATCATGATACTGTTGTTGACTTTTTCATAGTTTACCTGTGTATTAGGTTTATGAATTATGTGTGGGTTATTGTGACTCCCTTACCCATGAGCCCGCAGAGACTCCAATTAGGCCTCAGAGCTCTCATCTCACTATGGGCGAAAATAGGGAACTGATAATTGATTCATCCTTTCTATAATATCAAATCTTGCATGTTACTGATTTTTGCTAAGCATAGTACTGTTTGGCCATTCTGAGGCAAGCCAGTACTATACTTCCCCTCTTCAACACTTGATGGCTGGCTCAGTATGACCTGGAATAATGAAATGACCCTTAATGCTACCTTGATCTCATCCTTTAACTTGATCCTCAGGCCCTTGTCCTTAATGTATGTGCATAGTTTGGTGCCCAGGGGACAAGTACAGGAACATTCCATTCATCCTCGTACCCCTGCCTTCCCTTAGCCTGTTTCATGTAGTTCTTGACTGTTATGACTCGCTTGACTGCCTCCTCCAAAGCTATGATTCCCTGCTGTAAAGTACTCATACTTTCTCAGCCTTGATTTCAACTGGGGGGGTCGTTCCTCGTGTCACAAGCCCTGGATCTCTTCAGGTAATCTGACAGGAAGTTCGTTTTCCCTGGTGCATACTGCACTGCATAGTTGAATTCCCCCAGCTAGATTGTCCATCTCTGGACCTGTGCATTCAAACTCGTCTGCATGAATTTGAGGTTCAAATGGTCTGTGATGATCAGAATCGGTTCACAGATGTATGGTCTCTCATGTGACGTTATCTAGACCACTGCCAACGCCTCTCTCTTGATGGTTGGATACTTAGTCTTGCACTTCATGAGTTTCCTTGAGAAAAACGCCTCAAAACCCTGTTGACCATATCCTGCATCAGTAGTACCCATGTGATTGCCACTGCTGAGAAGTCCGTTCTCACAAACAGCAATCCTCCTAGTACTGGCTGGTACAGAACTAGAGCATTCAGATTTGCATCTCGGACATTTCTGAATGCCCTCTCGTGCTTCTTCTCCCAGGAAAACGACTTGGTCTTTGTAAGGTTCCACAGGGGTGCCACCTGATCTACTATTGCTGGAGCAAACACCAAGAACCACTGGCACAACCCAAAGAACGACTGGTGACGAAAGCCATTATCTCCCCTGCTATCTTCGTTGCTGCTGCCTGGTTGTATGCTGTCTTCAGGTCTGCATCTCTGTTGTATGTTTTGTGTGCAAATTCCTGCAGTAGCAGCTTCATGTTCTTGCTTGGGTATGTGAGTTTCTTGATCCAGTGGTTCATCTTGAAGTAGTTGAAGCACAATTCTGAATCTTATCTTCTTTCGTGCACCTCCTTGTCAGTGTCACTATCACAGGCAACTCCTGAAGTATCACTATCAAGAGAGCAGAAAGTGCCCAAATGGGGCAGCACAAATTTGGGCATTCGAATCATCATGGATCCAAATTGCTCTAGAAATGTGGTTCTAGAACCCCACGCAATACTGAAAAACCCCTAACAGAGGCCCCTGGGTAGCCCTGAACAGCCCATCTCACTCAATGAGGGGGCCGAAACGAGGGCGCAACCCCAAAACTCCGCAGAACCAGCCTGTCAAAGAAACCGGCCCCCACTGAACCGACAATAAACCCGAAAAGTTCAAACCCTCCCTCCTCCCTTATAACGGGCACCTGGAGTCCAATGAGGAACCGCGACACAGAGCTGCTAGCCTGTTGGCAGAAGAAATTCCCCGAGTAGCCAAACTCAACCTCCAGAACACCCATCATGGTATCTGCAATCCCCTTGCTGTTGCCTCAGATGGCTAGAGCAGGTCAGTATCTATCTATCAATCTATTTCTCGGTGATGTCATCCGCTTCTCAAGAAAAGAGAACATTCACCCTCCGCTGCCCCACAGTCCGGCGACAAGAGCTACTGCCGCGCCGCCACTGATAAAGCACCCTCGCGCGCGAAACCCCCTACGCAGAAGCAATCGATGACCTCGAGTACCTCGTCGACCTGCCAGAGGCACAGCTGAACGAGCAGCATAATGGCACGCCGACGGGGTCCTGACGGCAAATGCAGTTTTGTTGACCCCCCGCCCATCACACTCGCACGGCAGGCCTCCTTGTGCTCATGTCCCATCACGCGGGCGCGGTAAAGGCGAAGCTGCTCAACGAGGGGGTTTTCGACATCACGCAGGGCCCGACCACGCAGGAGCTCTCCAGCCCAGACTTCGTCCGTGTCGTCTTCTGCCCATCGCAGAACCTCGCGGATAACGAATTCTGGAGGCTGCTGCTCAGCGCGGACAGCAGCGCAGCCACCACCGACTCCTCCGATACCCCGATGGATTCGATGAGAACGTGAGTCCCCTGCACAGGCACTCCGGATTTTCCACTGAGATCCTTGCGGGATTGGCCACACGGAAACTGCGGAGCAGACGATGCCGGACACCGACGACCCCCTCGATCCGATGGACCAGCACATCGGCCAGCAATTCGCAGACGCACTGGGGATCGCCTACATCCACTGAGTGCGCATGCTGGTCGCCGGGGCGCAGGCCGCCGAGATATATTTAGTATTACGCGATCTTTCGCGCAGAGGAATTTTTTCGATTCAGTAATTCAATTCAATACCAATAAGGAATGAGTAACACACAGATTGCAACAAAAAACGACATTCAATCATTCCGCAACATGGGCATGCTGCATTGCATTGCTGGCGAATGTGTCGGGTGATCAGAGAGAGGACTGTGGTTGCCCTGACCCTTTGTTTGAAGCCCGCTGGCCGGTGGCGATCACGATAGCAGCGCGAGGTGTCAATGTGCGTCTTCTCATTCCGAGGAAGGCGGGTCGCCTTGTCGCAGATATGCCGAAGACGCGGAGATATCGTACCTGCGATTCTCCTCCGCCTCTCTTTCTCTTTCATTTTGCAAAAAAACCCCGGAGCAGTACAACGCCAGCCCGACCACCGACATCACATGGCCTACCTGCGCGGCAACGCCAACGTGGAGGACATCGCGTGCTTCGAGTACGGAGGCAGTGCCACCCCGCAGCTGCAGAATGGCACGCAAAACCCGCACAGTTCCCCGAGTGCATACCGGGGGGGTTTTTTGGTTTAATTGACTGCGAGCCCCGCCCCTCCTCCCCCCCTCGCAGACGTGAACGATCTCGTCGTCCGGTTCCGCCAGGGCAACACGGACATGGAGATGCCTCTCGTCCAGTTGGTCGGCTGCGTCAAGCAGGGCGAGGTCACGGATCAGGTCATCAACATCGTCTGCGTGATCTACAGGCCGCCCCTCGAGAACCGCACGATCGGGGAGCGGCTCCACACCGCGGCCACCGGCGGCTCCGCGGGCACCCCGCTGCCGAGGGACGGGCCCAACGAGAGTCCTCTCGGGTGCACGGATGGGCCGCTCCCCGACCCCGAGGAGTGGCTTCACGACTACGCTCTGCTCGACGACAGTCTCGAGAGTGGCCGCGAGTTTGGCTATCTCAGCGACCCCTGACGTGCTATCCTGCACGCCGGGGGCTCTTCTTTTCTTTTTCTTTTTTTTCTGCTTTTTTTCTTAGAACTTCGTCATGCCACTGTCGTTTTGCTCTTTTTATTACATTCAGAGGATTATTTATATTACAGGCCATAAACATACATCCTTGTCTCATTCAAGGATGCACAAGAGAAAGTCTAGACAAAACACACAAAATAACGAGAATTTGAGTATTACAATAAAGTATTGAGCCGGATGAGAGTGACCAGAGACTGTAGTCAGTCAACTTTGCGTAGGATCCACAGACTCGCATCAAGGCGCCCTCAATGCGCTGGACAAACCTCTACGCACGTGCTCGACCCCCCGAGCAAGACGGCAACGCAGAGGCGACCACGCATTGTCTTGGGGCGCACATCGTCACACCGATGCGCCGCTCCTCTTCATTCACTTTGAGCGCTGCGTGTGTGTCTGCGTGGGTGTGTGGCAGCCGTGCTCTTGATCTCTTGCTCTCATGCACAGGGTGTGCTGTGCTGTGTGAGTGTGAGTGTGTGGCCTGCTCCGCTGCTGCTGCAGGCACCCTGCAAATGTCAGTGCGGCGCTGCCCCGGCATCCGCGCCACCAGCTGCGGCTGCAGTGCCCGCAGGGTGGGGGCCAGGGTCGGGCTCGGGAGCGGGCTGCGGCTCTGCTGCTGCGGCGGCGGCTGCGGCGGCAGTCTCAGGAGGGTGCGGGCCCGGGTCGGGCTCCGGCAGGGCCTGCTGCTGCTTGGGCTCGGCAGCGCCCACGCTCCTCGACGCCTGCTGCTCCTGCGCGGGAGCGATGGCCACGGCCGGCGTGCTCTGCGCCAGCCCCTCCTGCGGCGCCTCCCTGCACCGCACGATCGTGATCCCCTTGGGCGGCGGCGCAATCATCCCAGTCGCGGGCGTCACGGCGGCGGCGATAGCGGGGGCTGCAGCAGCGGGGGCTGCGGCGGCTGCAGCAGCGGGGGCTGCGGCGGCAGCAGCAGCAGCGACAGTGGGGCCCACAGAGGCCGCGACGGCCTGGGCCTCGGAGGCGCTGGCGCGCGTGAACCTGCGGTACTCGAGGGGCGCCGAGGTCGAGAGGAGCGACCCGCTCGAGGAGGCGGCGCTGATGGCCGCGGCCTTGGGCGGCGCGCGGACGGGCAGGGGCGCGGCGACGGCGAGGCGCGGGGTGGGCGGGGACTCGAGGGCGCGGCAGACCTCCTCGGGGGCAGCGGCCTGGCTGAGGGGCTGGTACGAGTCGGGCAGCTCGATCGAGAAGAAGGGGAAGCGCGGCATGCGGAGGCCCGACTGCCTGCTGGTCCTGCGGTACTGCGCGTAGGTCCAGGCCATGCCGCCCAGCACCGAGGCCAGCAGCACGCCGGCGCCGATGGCGATGTAGCGCCAGACGCCAAAGGCGCAGCCGGCGGCGCTGATGGCCATCGTGGGCACGGCGAGGGCGACGGCGATGGCCAGCGGGATGGGCAGCATGAAGCCCGGGACGCACTGCGGCTCGCCGCCGGTCCTGCGGGCCCTGCAGGCCCTGCGGTGGTCGATGACGCGGCTGAGGGCGAAGGCGAGGCTGATGAAGAACGTGCTGACCGAGAAGAGCCACATCTGCAGCTGCACGACGGCGTTGAAGTCGAGCGCCCCCGAGACGAGCAGCGCCAGCGCGCCCTGCAGCACGATGGGCCAGACGGGCACGAAGCGCTGCGTCACGCGGCGGCCCAGGAAGGCGGGCAGGTAGCCGAAGACGGTGGCGTGGGCCATGGCCTCGCTCGACGTCGAGAGGAACGCGGTGCCGAGGCCCAGGACGCCCAGGAACGCGGCCCCCGTGACGATGTACGCCAGCGGCGGCCAGAGCTTGCGGGCCGCGTCGGCGTACATGTCGCCGTGGTACTCCGAGGCCGAGAGCAGCGAGACGACGACGATGAGCGGGACGACGTACGTGCAGAGCACGAGCACGAGGGCCGAGACGATCGAGACGGGCACGTCGCGCGCGGGCTTCTTGGCCTGCGACGAGAGGTTGCCGACAAAGTCCCAGCCCATCAGGTTGAACATGAGGACGCTGATCAGCAGCGGCCAGTCCACGTCCGAGGCCCCGCTGAAGTCCACCAGCGGCGCCCCGTCGAGCTGCGGCGACGCCCAGAAGAACATCGCCACAAAGGGCGCCAGCACAAACGCCACCAGCAGCGCGCTCGCCTTGCCCACCACCTGCAGACGCAGCGTCAGGCCTGGGCACTCAGCAACCAACGACAACCCAGCGCAGCACAAGTGTGTGCTGCGCAGCCGATCGCGCGGGAAAGACACACGAATCAGTTGTTTCTGACGGCAACCGCAGGAGACCTGCTGGGAAGCACAGCACAGACATACAGACGAACGGACGAACAGACGGACAGACGGACAGGAACGCATACAGGGCCCACGAAAAAGGACCGAGGAAGACAACAGGAAAGGAAGAGCAGTGGACTTCTGGACAATCGGACGATTGGACCACCGCCAGAAAAGCACAGCAGATGGCGAGAAGAAAGTGCCGTAATGGCTTCTGAGAAGAGTCGCGTAATGCACGTGCAGGCACCCCGCAATGGCCTGAGCCTCTGGGAGAACACAGAAGAGCCAGAGAAAGAGATGGGGGAAGAACAGGAAGAACAGGAAGAAGAGGAAGAACAGGAAGCGAATGCAGAAAGGAAAAGAGGGAGGGGCAAATGCCAGGGAGGCGCACCTGGAGGCCGAGGAGGTTGAGGGCGATGACGGCGACCTCGAAGCAGGCGATGCAGAGGAGGCGCCAGAGGGGCTGCTCGCAGCCGATGGCGCGGGTGAAGTAGCGGGCAAAGAGGTTCGAGTAGATGGCGTTGGTGAGGACGTTGAAGACGGTGCGCACGAGGCTGTGGGCCATGGCGACGGTCTCGCCCATGGTGGCGCCCACCCACTCGTTGTAGCCGTAGTCGAAGCGCGTCGAGAGCTCCGAGATGCAGAGCGCCTGGGGCAGCGCCCAGAGCAGCCCCATCGCCAGCAGCGCCCACAGGCACACCGCCGGCGTGCTCGCCCGCAGCGACTCTGTCCCACCACCGCACCGCACCGCACAGCACGCCTGTTAGTGCCCTGCCCTGCGTCGTGCCCCTCTGCTCTGCTCTGCTCTGCTGCTCTGCTGCTGTGCTGCGTGGGGGCTCCGGGGGCTTCACCGGTGTGGGTGGCGTGCGACCACCAGAGCGTGGGGAGGGCGCTGCTGGGCTGCTGGCAAGGACCCCCGCTCCCACCCCCGCGGTGCTGTGTGCACGTGTGCTGGCGAGGTGTGCGCGTGTGCTGGCGAGCACAGAGTCACAAATGGAAGTGTGCAGCAGCAACAGCAGCAGCAGCAGAGGCAGCAGAGGCAGAGCGCAACAGGCAGGGAATACCATAGCACAGCAGCACAGCAGCACAGCAGCGCATTATCACCCGGCGCGGCCCCCTAGCAAGCAAGCAAGCAGCGCACACAGGGGAGCGCAGGAGCAGGCAGGCAGAGGGGCGCCAGAGGGTGTGGGTGGTGGTGTGGGTGGTGGTCTTTGTGCCCCCGCGTGCGTCTCTGTCAGGGATGGAATAACCGCCCGCCTGCCTGCTCTCAGCGACACACACACACCACCAGAGAGACTCTGCTGCACGAGGGAGCGCTGCGCTGCGTGTGCCTGTCCTGTGTGCGCGCGGGGTGCCAGGGAGGGGAGAGGAGCAGAGCGCACCCTCGAAGCCGAAGGGGCCGCCCCCCACGCTGAAGTAGACGATGCCTGTGAGGGCCACCCACGAGAGCTGCGCCTGCCCCGTCTGCTGCTGCTGCTGCTGCTGCTGCTGCTGCTGCTGCTGGGC
Source organism: Mastigamoeba balamuthi (assembly GCA_902651635.1). Lineage (NCBI taxonomy): Eukaryota > Evosea > Mastigamoebida > Mastigamoebidae > Mastigamoeba > Mastigamoeba balamuthi. The sequence continues at coordinate 219,597 of CACRSC010000002.1, forward strand.
CCCCAGGGCCACCGCCACCGCCTCGGCCCCGTAGCTCCCGCAGCTGCAGCTGCTGCTGCTCCCCGCGCCGCTGCCCTCGCTGGCCCCCACGCCCGGCGTCGACGCCGCAGAGGCCGCGGCAGAGGCGGAGGAGGGGCGGGGGCTGGCGCTGGGCGTGCGGCGCAGGGCGTCCTCCACGAGCAGCCGCCGCAGCTCCCCGTGGTCCCGCAGGCTCACCCGCAGCCGCTGCCCTCCGCCGCCCCCTCCGCCCGCCGTCCCTGTGCCGCTGCCGCTGCTGCTGCCGGTGCCGCGCGCCATCTGTGCCGCTGGGGTGTGCAGAGTGGGGGGTGGGTGGCCCTGCTTGCTTGCTGTCTCTGTGCCCTCTGGCGCTGCTGATTGGGGTATTCTAGGAAAAGACTCGGTACGCTGCCCCCGCCGGCCTTTCGCCCGTCCCGGTGATATTCCCCTCTTTCCGCACGCCTCCGATACCCCCCTCAGCGGGGACCCCGCTGCACAGCGGTGCAGGTGGCGGGCTGACGTTGCCGCTCTGGGGTCTCGCTGCTCTCTTTCTCTCTGCCCCCGGCATTTCGCAGCTGCACTCATTTCACAGCAGGCAGACCGGCTGCTGGCCACCGGCCCCCCAAGAGGCACCAGAGGCACCCAGGGGCACGCACTCGCGTGGCCGTGCAGAGGTGTCATTATTGCTGTTGCTGCTGCCGAGGCGGCATGGCAGGCACGAGGCTGCCGGGGAGGCTGCTGGGGAGCTCAGGCGTGGGTGAGGGCCTGGCGGAGGTCCTCGACAATGTCCTCGACGTCCTCGGTGCCCACGCTGATGCGGATGAGCTCGGGGCACAGGCCCTGCTCCTTCATGATCTCCGCGGGGACGCTGGCGTGCGTCATCGAGGCCGGGTGCTCGATGAGCGTGTCCAGGCAGCCCAGGCTCACCGCCAGCGTCGCGAAGCGGCACGCCTCGATCACCCGCTTGGCCGCCTCGTAGCCCCCAGCCACCGTGAACGAGAACGTCCCCCCGAAGCCCCCGTGCATCTGCTCGCACGCCAGCTTGTGCCCCGCGTTCGTCTCCAGCCCCGGCCACGTCACGCTCGTCACCTGCCCGCGTCATTCCCCCCGGGATATCGAAATCAATTCGCAGATTCACCGGCGGGCGATATCTCGAGATCCGGGAATCTCGCGAGCGGGGGGGGGGATGGGGAAGGGCAATTGTCTGGACCTTGGGGTGCGCGACGAGGAAGCGGGCGACGGCGTCGGCGTTGGCCGTGTGGCGCTGCATGCGCATGGCCAGCGTGCGGATGCCGCGGGTCACGAGGAACGCGTCAAACGGGCCCATGATGCTGCCCGTGTCCTTGCGCCACGTCCTGATGGCCGCCGCGTGCTCGGGGCTCTTGGCCACCACGATCCCGCCGACAACGTCGCCGTGGCCGTTGAGATACTTGGTGATGCTGCGTCACGCCCCCCGTCATTTTCATGCCCGCTTTGAGTAAAACGGAGATAGAGATATCTTCCTCGGAGGAAATCTCGGGAGGAAGAAAATATCCGGATCCTAGTTCCGGGTATGCATCGCACCTGTGCAGCACGACGTCGGCGCCCAGGACGAGGGGGTTCTGGAAGATGGGGCTGGCGAACGTGTTGTCGACGACGAGGACGGCGCCGGCCTCGTGGGCGATCTGGGCGCAGCTGCGGAGGTCCGTGATGGTCGTCATGGGGTTCCCGGGCGTCTCGACGTAGAGCACCTTGGTCTCGCCCTTGCGCACCGTGGCCCGCACCGTCTCGGTGTTGGTCGTGTCGATGACGCTGCCACGTGCGCATCGTCAGGCCGAGTCACGGGGGATATCTTCTCGACAGAGATATCGCGATATTTTCCGTATGGATTCCGGGCGGGGAAAATCGCACCTGCAGTTGATTCCGAAGCGGGCGTAGCCGGCGCTGAGCAGCGAGACCGAGGGCCCGTACATGACCTGGCTGCAGACGACGTGGTCGCCGGCGCGGAGGAAGGGGATGGTGGCGGCCGTGACGGCGGCCATGCCCGAGGCGACGGCGACACCGCCGCAGCCGTGCTCCAGCTCGGCCACCAGCGACTCGAGGCGCTCCACCGTCGGGTTCCCGATGCGGCTGTACATGTGCCCCTCGGCCCTCTTGCCCTGCTCGGCGGCCGCATCCCAGGGGGGACGAGGGTCAGCGGGAAAAACAACCCCCGTCAAACACAACAAACCGCAAACACCAACAAACAACAAAACCCGATGACGCAAAGCGCAGGTGGGGGAAAAAAGGCAACGGGCAGGAAAACCCGGTGCACAGCGCAGGGATCTCGACCCAGATCCTTCCCACGGGGGGCCGGGGCTGCTGCAGGGGGGTCACAGGGGGCAGGGGCGCACGAAGAGGTCGGCGCCGTGCTGGGTGTCGTCGAAGACAAAGGTGGAGGTCTGGAAGATGGGGAACGTGTGCGCGTGCAGCACGTGCGGCTCGTGCGAGCCCGCGACGGCGGCGGCGCCGCCACGCACGCAGGCCGTGTGGAGGCCCTTGGGCACGGGGTTGTTGCAGTTGGGGGCGGACATGGTCTCCGGGAGAGGGTGGTGGGGTTTCAGGGGGGCGGGTGTGGCTGGGCTGCTGCGAGCGGTCCGCGTTTACTGAATGAAAAAAATGGCAGGAGGGGCAGATATTTCCGGATATCCAGCGCCCCCCTGTCACGCCTTCCTGCACAGGCGCAGTCGTGCCAAGTGACATCATCGCGGGGGGCCCTCGGGGGGTGAGCGCCGGTGGCCTCACCCCCAAGGAAATCTGCGAGCGAAGGGGGGCTTCTCACGGGCCTGTGCCCCCCCCCCCCCGGGTGCCCAAGTGCTGAGCAAATCTCCGCAATCGGCTATTCAGAATCAATTGATCTCTGCCGAGCCCGCGGACGCCCCCTCCCCGCTGCGGAAGCAGTCCGTCTCTGTGTTACACGCGGCGGGGGGTCACGACCAGACGTCGGCGTCGGCCGCGAGCTGCTCGGCTGCGGCCACGGGGCGGCGCGGGAGGCCGTGCTGGAGCGGCATGACGAGCAGCGTGGCGACGAGCGCGAGGCCGACGCGGGTGGCCTGGGCCTCGAGGTGGGCGACGGCAGCCCAGCCGCGGCGGACGAGGGCGTCGAGGACGAGGCCCTGGAGGGGCAGCGCGACGACGGTGGCGAGCTGCTCCGAGAGCGCCCAGGCGCCCAGCGGGGCCCCGCCGGCGACCTCGCGGGCCACGGCGTCGCTCATGCGGTGCCAGCCGCCGGCGCCGAGGCCGTAGACGCAGGCGCCGGCGATGGCCGCGGGGTAGGTGGGGTAGAGGGCGGCCACGGCGGCGCCCAGGGCCTGCGCGAGGCCGCTCGCGTAGAGCAGCGGCTTGGCGCCCACGCGCGGCGCCAGCGCCCGGCACAGCAGCAGCCCCGCCACGCAGGCCACGCCCCAGAACACGAACAGGATGCCCAGCGCCGTCTCCTGCACGCCCACGCTGCCCCCGAACAGCTTGTACTCGCCCCTGCGGTCGGATGGGGGTCGCCAGTCAGTGCACTTTGCGTGCAGGATTCCGGAAGGTTCTGGAAGGTTCGGTGACCTCATCATGTCGGTGAGGTAGAAGAACGTGAAGCTGCGGAAGCACGCGAGGCCCATGTCGCCCGCCAGCCGCGACGCGAACAGCAGCGTGAACTCGCGGCCCGTCGCCTCGGACTGGAACGGCTCCAGCATCTCCGACCACACGCCCGCGCAGCTGAACTGTGTGGAGCGCGCTCACCGTCGCATCAGCCCCTGCCAACTCCTCTTTCCCCGATCGATCCGGATCGGGAAAAGAGAATAACTGGGAAGGGATTGGGAATTGGGGGGCGAAGCGACAGGCGGGCACCCTGGGGGGCGTGTGGGCGTGGGTGGGCTCGTCGAAGAGGAAGGTGCCGATGGCCGCGAGGGCCACGAGGACGACGATGACGGTCATGGCGGCCGCGTTGCTGGTGCCCCCGAAGACGGCGGCCACGAACCCCGCGCCGACCAGCGCCCCGACGTGTCGTGACGTGGCGCGCATCTCCTCGACGCGCGGCGCCTGCTCCCTCCTGACGACATCCGCGACGAGCCTCTCCCACGCCGCGCGCACGATGGCGGCGCCGGCGCTGTTGGCGGCGACGAGGGCCGCGAGCAGCGCCACGTCAGCGGAGGAGCAGAGGGCGGCGACGAGCGTCATGGTGACGGCGCAGAGGGCGCTGCCCAGGGCGACGAGCGGGCGGCGGCGGCCCCACGCGAGGCCGCGGCGGTCGCTGAGCGCGGGGACCAGGGGGAGGAGGAAGAGCGCGGCGAGGGCGGCCGTGGCGAGGATGAGGCCGGCGAACTCGCCCTTGGCGCGGCCGCGCAGCGAGGAGGCGCGGGGGACCACGAGGCAGCCCAGCGCGTGGCCCTGCGACGACAGCGCGCACTCCATCGACGTCAGCGCCCACAGCCGCCACCACCGGTGGTACGCCGGGCGCGCGGGACGCGCTGCGGCACGGGGCTCCTCCTCGTCGCCCTCCTCGCCGCCGCCCCCGCCGCCGCGCTGCTGCGCCTGCGCCGTCTGCATTGGAAACATGGCCGCTCGCTCTTGATTTGTGCCGGAGACAATAATATCGGGGATGAATCTCCTTGTATCCCGGAGATTCGAGCTGATTTCTGCAGGGTTTTTTTTTCCTTGTGTCAGTCGGGTTCTGCGTGTGCCGAGCAGTGCTGATGATGGAGCGCTGACAGCACGCGAGGAGGGACTGCGCGATGGGGAGCTGCGGGGTGCGACCCTCACCCGAGGTGCTCGTGCGGATGCCTGTCGCAGTGCTGGCAGGCAGATATGCGTATCTTGTGCATTTCGGGTGCCTCCCCTAATTGTTCCCGGAGCAACGCGCCCGTTTCGGTCGTTGCCTGATGGCCATGCTGTGCAGAAGTGATGGCCTCGGGACAGTTTCGCGTGCCGCTCGTGTCCAGCCGCCACGGAGCACAAAAATATTTATTGTACGTGAGAGTGGCCGAGTGGTCTAAGGCGGTAGATTTAGGCTCTACTTTCTTCGGAAGCGTGGGTTCAAATCCCATCTCTCACATCATTTTTCTTTTCTTCTTTTCTTCGCCTGTTCTCACTTTTTCGCCGTTGTTTCCGTTTCCCCCGCACCGCGCCCATCTGTGCGCCCGGATATTCTGGCCGTTGGCACCGCCCCTTAAGCCCCCACCAGAGAATCCCAGAAGCAAACAAAGAAAACGCTCTGCCATGGAGACGACCACCTCGCGTAGCACTGTGCTCGGCTGCGGGATCGCGAGGCTGGTGGTCACTGTGCTTGCTGTGCCTGCTGTGCTCTGTGGGCTCGGGTTTCGCCCAAGCAGTAATTACTGCGACGAGGACGGCGACACGAGCAGGGCCATAGCCATTATCTCCAACTTCCCCAACATGGCCTATGTGGTCATCGAGACAATCTGCTCCATCGTCTGCCTTGCCCTGACTCTTCAAGAAACGAACTTCCGATCAGTATCTGGTTCGATCCCCCAGCACCCGATTCTGCACACTGAGTTTGATTTCAGTGAAACACTGGTCTGCAGTATGCCAGTGCACAGTCCTTGGTCTTTCCCTGGCACGTGGCACAATAGCAGTGGCTCTGCAGAAGATAACTGATTGGAATGCTGTTGGAAACGTTCAGAAGTACTGTCATACATCTTCAGAGATGCCTCAGTGGACAGAAAATACCATTAATGTGCTTGTGTGGTGCCAGGTGGCCACTGTATTTTCTTCTGTGATACTGAGCATCATTTGTTTCTTACTACTGCCAAATAATAAGTCATACACCAAACAGGATGAGCATGCTCATCTGGTTCACAACTGAAATGTCAATAAAGGTATATTCATAAATGCTGAACAAAAAACCTCTGCTCTTTTTCTACTGCAACAATAACCAATTATTAACCTATAGAGATGTGGTAAATATTACATTATGCTTTTCCCTTTGTTGGACATTAAAATGCCCCCTTGAATTTTTATTGTGTTTACAGAAGGGTCAGAGCTGACAACATGTATCAGTCCAGGACAGCATGAGCATACAGTGAGATGTGATGGGGCCCATTAATGCAGATGCCACCTTCAGATCAGATGCTGAGCTATTGCAAGAGAGAGCTGGGTGTTCTTTGGTTCATGAGAAGTGCTTTGTTCAATTTCTGTTGCAATGCTGGCTTGGTTTTCTGATGTCATTAATCAAACATTTGGTGAAATGTCAGGAAGATGTGAAGAGAATGATGTATCTCATAATATAAAACACAGTCAGAGAGCACAGAAGACTCTGGTAACAAGAGGAAATGTCCTGAATCTTCAAGGGAATTTTATTCCTTCCACTGCCAGATAGGAATGTAAAATCTTCGAAGCTTACAGTTAAGGTAGTTCTTTATTCATTGTTACATACACAAAGAATGCAAATCAGATTATAATATTACAAGTACACTCTTTCTCTTCAGTATGAGATGAAACAGAAACAGCAGATAAGAGTTCAAATCATATTCAACTAGCTCATCTTTCTTTTATGAACACTTCATTTATAGATAATGCCAAATGAAGTGAATATACATAGAATATCTGCAATTTGGAGAATCTAATAATGCAAAAAAAGTCTCTGACATACAGAAACAGAGATAACAAGGCACTATTACACATTAGGGAACAATATGGTCATTAAATTTAATAACAAATTAGATTGAACTGTTTGTGTACCCTTCTCAGAAAACCCACTGCAGGGCATGACTAAGTCTTCAGTTGTGCTATTTCAATAACTGAAGGTGTGGCAAATGTTCTGGCAAATTCAAGAGCAAACTATTTGAAGTATATTAGTAGCAGAATGATGAAGATATGATAAGTACACAATCATTCCCTGGGCCCTTACTGGGACAAGAGATACATTGCACTGTACATGCACTGCAGAGCAGTCCAACAAAGGATGAAGCAGCAAACAGATAGTGTTATTTCATTTTTCTAACAATAAAGAAAGAACAAAAACAGAGAAGAAACAATTTCAGGAGAAATTCCCAGTCCCTCTTACAGTCTCAGTTCTTCAACAGCTCCTTCATCTTCAGACAGACCTTTCCACTTTTCACAGGCAATTACATGATGTTATTGCAAAGCTGCAGATTTCTTGTTCATGTCTGTGTTTAATAGTTCAAAAATGGATATCATTATTTCAGGAAAATTCCTCAGAGATTGAGCAATATATGATTTAATAATGAATTCATGCTATAACTAGAAAGACCAGAGACAAAGCAATGAAAGCCTTCTGGCTATCAATTTTTGTATCAGACAGAGTAAGTATCCTCAGAATTGAGAATGAATTTCTTATTATATCATCCAGGGAAATCTTAATTTCATAAAGATAAATGACATCTCTTAGCAGGCTCTGCTGCCTTTCAGCCAGACTTATGGGAATATCAGATTGAGAGGCTTGGCCAGAAGACAATGAGAGTAAAGACATTAGTATATGTGCTGCTGTTGGAAAGTAAGATAGCATTACTGTCTTCACTGGCCAGATTAACCATTTATTTAGAAGAACAATAAAAAGATCTAATTAATTAAGTATTCCAGTGATTCCAGAGCTATGTCTATCTGATGGAAAATTATATATCAAATCAGGTTTTCTTTCAGTTACACTTAGCTTTATCTGATATTTTCTTTCTTCAATGCCAGAAACAAGACAGATAAGCTGATCATACCCTGCCCAGACCGATCAGAAAGTGTATGATGCACTCTTTCTATCTACTGTGTATTGGCTAAGTTTATGCTATTCATCACAGTCTTCTGAATTAATCTTTAGCAACTCATATAAACCTCAACAAAAACAGAGACTTCATTTGCAATTATCCGTTTTTATAAATTTTTTTCTTTCTTCATTTTTGTTTGTTGCTTGTTGAATTTTCTTCACTGAGATATTGTAGTTAGTAATGATTTCTTCTGTATGTGCATTAAGATTTGCAGATAATGTGTGCAGGCAGCACAGAGGCAGAAGCTACAGGAAACCAATGATGAACATGAGAGAATAACTAACAGTTACCAATTCTAATAGGGCTCACATGCTTCTTAATCACACATACTAAGCATTAGGATAAATTGTGAGCTTACACACCCCAGACGATACAAGAGTGCCTTCCTTGAGATAGTGTCAGCCATTGGGCCTGTGTTAATTGAAAAACTCTACTTTGAATACTGCACTTTTGTTTTCAGAGCATATAGGCCAAATTATGAATCCATGGATCTCAGTAGGGGATTACCCATTTGTGCTTCTCAACGTAATTCGCGGAGTCAGGGTGGCTGAAAGAGTAGGAGCGGCCCTTGAGCTTTGTTGTTCTCGCTGGGGTCGACTGGGGGTTGTGCATCTTACGTGCAGCCAGCCCCCAAACGGGGCATGAACGCCGTTAGTTCGCGGAACATCAGGGGAATTCACGCGAACCTCACCGAGGAGGCGTATCTTCTCCTGCTGTGCCCGTGCTCGCGCGCAATGGCCCGCTGGCCCGTCGCCCGCGTGCTCCTCGCCGCCGCCGCCGTCCTCGTCGCGACCGTCGTGCTCACGGCCCCCCTGCGCTGGTCGGCCGTCAGCCTCCTGCTGCCCCCGGACCCCGCCCAAGCCCTCGACGCGCGCGACCGCCTGCTCCGCGCCCAGACCTTCCTCGCGGACCCGCGCACCGCCGCCCGCCTCGGCGCGGTGCTCAGCGCGCAGGTGCGCGCAGAGTGGGGGGTATTTTCCAGATGATTATGCAGATGCAGGCATTTCCTGGAATTCCGGTTTCGCTGTATCGCTAAAATGATCGATTTATTGCAGAGGGCGGAGGTCTTCGTGGCCGTGTCGTCGGCGCCGCGGGACCAGCCCTACGTGCACCGGTGCGTGGCGTCGCTGCTGCGCGCGGCCGAGGCGGCCAGCCCGCAGCTCGGCGTCGCTGCCGTGGTCATCGACAACTCGCGCGCGACGCGACACGCCGGCAATTCCAGTTCCCCTGACACGTACTACGGCCCCCTCAGGTATAGAGACTCCCATTCCAGAAACTTCGAGAACCTTCCACAGGCAAAAAGGCGCTAAAAATAGCTGCCCCCCAGGCCATACATCCCCGTGCTGCCCCGCGCGGCCGTCGTGAACAGCACGCCCGCGCACTTCGCCAAGTTCGACGCCCACTACGAGCGCCTCGTGACGCGGTACCTGCAGCGGCCAGCGCTGGCGCCCGCCAAGCGCGAGGCCCTGTGGATCAACCGGCAGAAGCGCGACTACGGCCTGGCGCTCTGGTCCTGCGCCCGCAGCCCCGCGGCCCCGCGCTACTGCCTGGTCCTCGAGGACGACGCCGTGCTCAGCCGCGACGCCCTCGTGCGCGCCGCCGCTGCCTGCCGCGAGCTCGACGCGCGCGACGGGCGCTGGGGGATGCTGCGCCTGTTCGGGGCCGCCGAGCACTGGCAGGGCTGGAGCCTGCGCTGCTCGCACGCGGCCCTGCTGGCCCTCTTCGCGGCCGCGGGCGCCGCTGCGGGGCTGGTCGCCGCGCGGGCGATGCCCCCGAGGGCCCGCGTGGCGGTGGCGCTGTGCTGCGGCGCGTGGTGCGCGCTGGCGCCGGTGCTGGCGGGCAAGCAGAGCCTGCCGCTGCTGGGCGCCCGCACGGGGGGCAGCGGCGTGTTCGCCGACGGCACGCACGAGGGCGTGTCGAGCGTGGCGATGGCGTTCAGGGCCGAGGTCGCGGCGAGGGTCGCGGGGGAGCTGCTGGGGCGCAAGCAGCGCGGGGCCGTGGACGTGGCGCTGGCGCGGCTGGTCCCCGAGACGTTCTACGAGCTGCGGCCCAACGTGGCAGACCACGCGGGCGAGGTCTCCTCGTCGCTCGCCCACAAGCGCATGCGCGTGACCAGCGCCTCGTACGAGGCCGCGTACAAGGCCACGGAGCCCTTCTAGAAGGGCTCCTGCAGGGGCGTCTCTTCTTGTACTCGACTTGTTATCACAGGACAGCAGATCCACGCGAATCACACATTCAATTGCACTTTGCCCCCGCGATTTTATTCATTGCGACCGTGTGGAAAGAGAAGCATCTCTTCGGAGGCGCACGTGTGGCGGTCCCATGAGCTGCGGGGGCAAGCGCACAGCGGAAGGGCTTCCGGCGACGGACAACCCGGCGAAGAAGAAGCGAGGCGAAGACGAGGGCGTCCGCGCGGAATGCGAGGTGTTGCTGGAGCGGGCGCACCGCACCCCACAGGGCGTTGTATTGATCTGTGCCAACCCCACCGCCTTGTGTACGCGGCAGCGGCAGCAGCAGCAGCAGGGGTCGCTCATACGTGCCCGTGCAGTGGGAGCAGAGTGCGCGCCGCCTGGGACGATGCTTGCGATTGTCGCGGACCCCTCGCTGTTCTCCGCGGACGAGGGCATCAAGGGCGAGGAGGAGGAGCCCGAGCAGCCTGTAGAGGACGAGAGCACTGAGGACGGGGAGCACGAGGAGCCCGCGCAGGACGAGGACACCGAGGACGAGGGCTCCGAGGAGGAGGAGGAGGAGGAGCCCATGCAACCCGTGCAGGACCAGAGCACCGAGAACAGGGAGCAACAGGAGCCCATGCAGAACGAGGGCGCCAATGAGCCCGTGCAGAGCACTGGCAACCTCTGCGAGGACCGCGTGCACCCAGAGCGGCCAAGCGCTTCATCCTGACGAGGGCACTGCTGCTGCTGCTGCGTGGGGTGCGCGGGGCAGCACCCAGGACGAGTGCTGTGCATCTCGTGCAGGGAGGACATCTTCCAGGGCGGGCCTGCCTGCGGAAAGCCCCCCCCTGTGTGGGGCGCGTAGTCGTACTCGCCCCGCCCGCGAGCAGCCCGTGCTGCAGCATGAGAGGCACCCACATAGGCGCTTCGTTGGCAGTGCCCTGAGATTTGGAGCAGAGGCAAATCTATTGGAATTGGATTGAGGCCTCTGTTCAAAAGTGCTCCAACTCTCTGTGGTGTGGCACCCAGCAGGCCAGCTCTCGGACAAAAGCCAACAACATGTGGTGCCAGTGCCACCAGACATCTGTGTTGTGCTGCGGGGGGCAGTGGCGCTCTGTTGGCCATTCAATTGATTGCCTGCGCTCTTGGCCCTGCCCAGCAGCTCCTCGCATGCCACAGCACTGCCTTCCCACGGACCCCTGCCCTACCACCAGTGATCGCGCAGGTGGTACTCGTCCCTGTGCTGGCTCGCCTGGGGCAGCACATCGGCCAGGGCGACACCGAGATGGGCTACGAGCTGCCCAAGGCCCGCGAGGCCCCCCGCGAGGCTGCCGGGGCCCAGCGGCAGGTGCACAGGGAACATGTTCGTGTGGCTGCGCGCCCCCGACGGCGGGCCACGGCGGCCACAGGCACATGCTGGCGGTGCGCCTGTCGCTGGGCCCTGGGCCCGGCTGGCGGGCCGCGGGCAGCTCGTGGGCCATCTCGGTGTCGCCCTGGGCCGATGTGCTGCCCCAGGCGAACCAGCACACGTCGGTGTCGTCCTGGGCGGTGTCCTCCCGCCGCTCCTCTGTGCCGCTTCGTCTCGGGTGTCTTGGTTGCGCGATTCAATTAAAGATATCGTGTTCCCAGCAGATATGCACAGAATCAAGCGAGGCAGATTGGGTCTCTTGTCAAATGACCCCACGCTCGTTTGTTGGCGGAGATTTCCTGGGCTGGCGGAGATATACTTTGTGTGGCCCGGGCCAACCAAGGACACGTGGCACACTTAAAGTTTGCCCCCCGCTGTAAACCCCCCCCGCCCTGACACGCGAATGGAGAGACAGCCGCCCACGCCCGCCGAGCTGATGATATGATATGCTCACCAACGAGCACATCCGGATTCGTGGCCTCGACAACAACGACAGCACGTTCTACCGCCAGTGGTTCGAGGACATTGCAAGGAAGCAGAGTGACAAGAAGGAGAAGAAGCGCGTGGCCAGCCGTGCGTATTGGCGCCGTCTCCAGGCAGTAATCGAAAGAGAGAGCCAGGAGATCGACGCCGACGTCCTCTAGAGCCATTTCCAGGAACCGTGTGTGACGTGGTCGTTCGCGAGGGACTCGCTCCTTTCCGAATTCCCTTGCCATCCCGGGATGGCTCAACCGATCCCGGGTTTCTCAGCCAGCCCGAGAAGATAAAAGAATCCAAAGTACACCTGGCGCCGCACCTGTGATATCTCGGCCCTCCGGCAAGGCCGCCGTCTTCTGACAGGAGATCCATTAGATTTGATTTGATTTGCTTTGTCAACGGATCGTTGTTATTGAGCCGCGCCGCGCGGGGGCCGCAGAGGCCAGAGAGACGCCGCCCGCGCGCTCACGTCGAGGCAGAGGCAGCGAGGGGCATTACTCGTCGGCGGGGGCGGCGGCCTCCTCGGCGGGGATCTCGAGGGTGGCGCCACTGAGCTTGAAGTGCTCGTAGAGGAACTGCGCGGCAGCGTCGCCCTCCTTGACCTCGCGCACCACGACGCACGAGCACGAGACGACCTTGCGGGCGACGCCCTCCTTGTCGATCTTGCAGAGGCCGGCCCACTCGCCCAGCTGCTTGGCCTCGGGCACCTTGACGAGGTTGATGCCGCGCGCCCCGCAGAGCGCCTCGACCAGCCGCACGTAGGGCTCCTCCTCGCAGTCGGCCGCCAGCACGCACAGCGTCGCCTTCCCGCGGTCCAGCGCCTTGGCGCACTCGTGCAGCCCGCGCGCCAGCTGGTCGTACACCAGCGCCTTGCGCAGCACCTCGCGCAGCGCGCTGCGCAGGTCCAGCGCCGGCGCCGGGGCCGCGGCAGCGGGAGCGGGGGCGTCAGAGCCGGCGGCAACGGGGGCCGCGGCGACGTTGGTGACCTCGTCGGACATGGTGGGTTGAGGGGGTGGTGGTGGGGGGCGCGGTGTGCGACCGGTTCTTCCCTTGCGGATGAGGTGGGTGGGTTGGCGAGGTCCCCGGTGGCTGAGAAAGCCCCGGAGGGCCCCCCCGCGGCCAAATTTCGGGGGCGCCGCGCAGCCCAAAAGGCCGATCACGTCACGGTTGGCGTCATCGGTGAGGTGGCGGGGTGGGAGATATTTTGGGGATTAAATTGAATATCTCGGGCGTGTAGCGCAGGGTGGGGATTGATTGGCGGTGTTGGCCCCCCCCCGGCGATGGCGTTCCTGACGGCGTTCGACGAGGACGCGCTGTTCCGCATGGCCGACGCGGACGGCGACGGCGTCGTCGGCGCCTCCGACGCGGCGTTCTTCACGCGCACGATGCTCCCCAAGGACACTCTGAAGCTGGCGCGCCGCTTCCGCTTCCACACCCCTCCCACACCCTCCACACCTCACGCCAAATCCAATAGTGTTTCTTCCACACCACAGTTCCCGCTTCCACACCTCGCGATCTGACGTGCCCCCTCCCCTTCCCCGCTCCCCTCCCCTCGCACAGATCTGGGACGCGGCGGTCACCAACAGGGGCCAGGCCGTGCTGCGCCGCGAGAACTTCCGCCACGCGCTGCTCCTCGTCTCGCTCGCGCAGAGCCGGCGCTCGCTGAGCACGAACCTCTCCACCTGCGGTCCGCTGCCCCCTCCAGTCACCCCCGCTGCGAAATTTCCGCGAAATCTCCCTGAAATTTCCCGTAAATCCGAATCCCCCCTCCCGTACAGGCCCGCTCCCCGCGCCCGTCCTCTACTCGTCGGGCGTCCCGCAGCCGCTGCCGGGCGCTGTGCCCTCCGCCGCGGGCACAGCGCGCTCGCTGGCGCCGCTGACGCCGCAGGAGCGGGCGACGTACGACGCTGTGTACGAGGCCAACGCGGACACGCCGCGGGGCGTCAGCGGCGAGCGCGCGCGGGTGGTCCTGGGCTCGTACGGGCTGCCCGTCGAGACCCTCAGCCGCGTGTGGGCCGCTGCCGACATGGACGTCGACGGCGTGCTGAGCCGCCGCGAGTGGGCGCTGGCGCTGGCGCTGATCGCGCACTGCAGGGCCGGGGGCGACTGCCCGCCCTCTGTGCCCCCTGCGGTCCTCGCGTCGCTGCCCACCGCCGCCCGCCCCAACTACAACGTCCGCGTCGACGCTGCGGAGGGCTCCCCTGCGGCGGCTGTGCGGCCGTCGGGGTCGGCGTCTGCGTCGCCGCCGGCGGTGGACCCCATCTTCGGGGCGCCCGCGTGGGGCCCCAGCGCCGACGACCTCTTCAGGCCCTCGGCCGTCGACTGGGGCTCCTCTGCCTCCCCGCAGCCCCAGCAGCAGCCCCAGCAGCAGCCCCAGGCTCAGGCGCAGGCCCAGCCACAGCAGCAGCAGCAGGGGGCCTCGCAGTCGCCGTTTGGGGGCGACTCGTTTGCGGACTGGGGGCCCAAGCAGCTGCAGCCCTCGCTCTCGCCGCAGGCCCAGCAGCAGCAGCAGCCCGCGTTCATGGCCGCGTCGTCGCTGTCGCCCCGCATGCAGCAGCCGCAGCAGCCGGCGTTCATGGCCGCGTCGTCGCTGTCGCCCCGCCTGCAGCAGCAGCAGCAGCAGCCCGCCTTCCTGGCCGCCTCGTCGCTCTCCCCGCGCTCGTCGCACCGCGCGCAGCAGCCCCAGGGGGCGGCGGCGGCGACGACGGACGCGGTGATCGAGCGGCAGCTGGCAGAGGCCCGCGCCATGATGGAGGCCGCCGCCATCGAGCAGCGCAACCAGGAGCTCGCGGCGGCGGCCGCGGCAGAGGCCCTGGCCGCCCAGCAGCGCCTGCTGCAGGAGGAGCGCGCCCGCGCCGCAGAGGCCGAGGCCCGCGTGGCGGCGCTGCAGGCGCAGGTCCGCGAGGCCCAGGAGGCCACCGAGGCGGCGCGCCAGCAGGCCGCGCAGGCGGCGGACGACAGGGCGCTGCTCGACGCCCGCGCAGAGGACGCGGCCCAGCAGCTCGCGCACGCGACGGAGGAGCGCCAGGCGGCCGAGGCGGCGGCGGCTGCTGCGGCCGCCGAGACGCAGGAGAAGCAGCGCGAGCTCGAGGAGGCGCAGAGGCGCGCCGCAGAGGCCGAGGAGGCGGCGCGCGCGGAGCAGAAGAGGGCCGAGGAGGAGCGCGGGCGCGTGGAGGAGGTGGCCGAGGCGATCGCGGAGGCGGCGAGGCGCGCGGCCGAGGCGGAGGAGGCGAGGCGCAAGGCGTCGGTGCCGCCCGAGTGGCTCGAGGCGTGGGAGCCCGCGCCGGGGTCGCTGTTCGGCAAGGACTACGCGGGGCCCGGCAAGCAGTTCGCGGACCCCAAGGCGGACCCCTTCGCCTCGGACGACACGGGCGCGGGCGCGTTGTTCCCGCTGCCGCTGGACCAGTTCTCCTCTGCCTGACAGCGCTGCCTGCTGCTGCTGCTGCTGCTGCTCCCACTGCGACACGAGTACCAAAAGCCATCTGTGTTTTCAATGAGCGTCTGTTTGCTGCTCTCCGCGGGCCGCAAGCGCCATTCGCGGCCAGCAATTGGATTGTGATCAGCCGATTAATGCTCGAGATGAGAAGATGCTCTCGACCTTCGCACAGCCACATGCCATTTGTTATGTCCATCGAACAGAAAAAAAAAAAGAGCTCCTCTTTTCTAGGCCTTCGTAGACGGCTATCAATTGTATTTCGGTGTGGTTGTGCTTTGATTATAAGGGGAGTCTTGATCAGTGTGTGCTGGCTTGCTCAGGAGGGGAGGTCAGCGGATTTTGGTGCAGAGGGAGGACTTGAGCGAGTCCACGTCGAGGGCGGCCTTGGAGATGGCAGTAAAGTCCTTGCTCTTCTGCGGGGTATTCTGCACCATCTCCTGCAGCGACACGTAGTACTCGATGATGCGGCGCATGACGCACTCCATCAGCGGGATCAGAGCCACCCCAGACGATTGCTCGATTCCCTGAGCACAGGGGGAAAAGGTGAGAGAAATGCACCAAACACAAAGTCAACGCTGGAGGCACGCACCCCGATGAGGCCAGCAAACGTGGGGTCGCACTCGGTGGCCTTGTCGAACCGCTGCCTGTACTCCTTGCAGTGCATCGAGAAGCCCTTGTAGTCGGCCAGCTCGGCCATGCTCTCGGCGAAGATGTCGCTGACCGTGTCGTTGGTGGCCCACTCGGCCTCGCGAGCGCGCAGCCGCTCCAGCAGCTTGCTGTGCCTGGGCACCGCCTGCTTCATGAACACCGAGAAGTCCGAGAAGAACGACACGTAGTACGCGGGTATCGGTATCGACAGGCCGGCGATAATGGGGAAGAACTAATCGATCGAGGGGGAGGGGAGGAAAAATTGAAGTCAGTTGAATGGAACACAACGGACGTTCTTTTCACCTTGAGGCCGCTCTCGAGAGTGTCGATGTACTCCTTCTCGCTGGCGATCAGCCTGCGGAGGGCGGCGAGGCGCCTCTCGCGGAACTCGGTGACCTGGAAGCTCAGGAACTGGGCAGAGACCTCTCGGGGGTCGACGGTCACAGTGCGCCTGAACGCCGTCTGGATCATCTGGCTCCGCGCGTTCTCGATCGCGTGGAACAGCTCGTCGACGTCGCCCTCCTGCTGGCAGCTCCCCGTCATTGTGGAGTCCTGGCTGAGCAGCCTGAACGTCTTGGGGCCCTCGGGGTCGCGCTGCATCGAGACTGTCTGCAGGCTGATCTGGCTCTTGAACACGTACTTTCCAGCCCAGCTCGTTTCGCTGCTCGTGACGACCGCGATGTCGTTGAACAGCCAGAACATCACCTTGCCCTTGCCCCTGTGCTGGCTGACGACGAACTCGCGCACGAACACGCGGTCGGGGTTGCCCAGCAGGTCGCCCTTGTACTTCTTCCACTTCTTGCGTATCTGCGCGAGGCACAGCTGGTTGTCCGAGAGGCACTTCTTCTCATTGATGTAGTCCGCCGCGTCGATCATCTTGGCAAGGGCGTCCTTGAGCAGGGGGAGGTCCGCGTGGTCGTCCGGGGTCGAGTCGATCATCTCTCTGACCAGCAGGACATCTGGCGTGCCACGTTAGTGAAAGCAGAGATTCTGTGCGAGCCAATTGGACCCACATCTCGGGATTCGCTGGACCGGGGCCACAAGATAACCCTCAAGGGACAGGCCGCCCATCTCGTCCGAGTGATCAAGCGACTGAAGAGAAACAGTGAGTCGAATTGGGGCGCAGGGTACTTGGCTGCATACGAAGATGTACTTTCTGAAGGCGGAGTTCTTCTCCTTGAGCCCCTTGAGCACCAGCAGAGCGTGGTTGTCTGCGCTGCTGTCAGACCGCGGATGGATAGGGACGAGGGCGCCGCACAGTTGTTAATGTAGTACTTGTACATCCTGATCCACTTGGACGCGTCCTGGAACAGGTCCCCTATCGCCGAGTTGGGCCCCCACATCTTGACCCTCGCCATCACCTGGTCGAGGAACTTCACGTGCAGGTTCCGCAGCATCTCGACGTCCGAGAACAGCCCCAGCACGTCGTCCGCCGACACGCCCTTGATCTTCCTCACCGGCTCCAAGTAATTCTGCGGCATTGGCGTGAGACGATCAAGCGCGCACCCCAATTGAATCCGATCCCGACATTGCAATTCACTGCTTCACTACTAAGCTCAACTTAATAGCAACGCAGCTATGAAGCGGGAGTCCGGCTTCTCGGTTTCAAATTCAATTGAAAAGCGTCGTAGTATGAAGGTGGAGAAGAGTGTCCCAGCGCACCTTGCAGAGCAGGCAGAGCTGCCCGACGTACGACGTCTCGGAGCTCAGGACCTCCCCAGCGATCTTGGACCTCCGCTGCATCAGCTTCGCCCTGTCGCTGACCGCCTGTGCGGCGCAGACAGGCGCCGCGTGCTCCTGCCCGCTGCCCGCGGCCCTCGCAGCCGCGCCTGCAGCGGCGGCAGTGCTGTCCACCGCGGTGCAGGGCCTCGCGTCCTGCGGGGCTGCTGCGCCCTCCTGCTGCCTCTGGGCGCACGTGGCGGGCCTGTCCGCGCAGCAGAGGACGCCGCCGACGACGTCCGAGGGCAGGAGGTCCTCGAGGGTCCTCGACACCATCGGCCTGTGCCCGCACGACTTGGCCCCCGCCAGCGGCCTCGACGGCGGCGTCCGCGACCGCATCCGCGACTCGCGCAGGCTCTCGGTCTCGCCGGGGATGCGCGCCGGGGCCGGGACCCGGGCGGCCGGGAGCCTTGCGGACGTCGGCGTCGCGTTTGCGGCGGGTGCGTTTTCTGCGGGGCGCGAAGTCGGAGGCGGCGGGCGGTTTGTCCGTGGGCGGGCAGCGGCAGCGGCAGCGCTCGGGCGGCCAGGCAGCGGGGTGCCCGGGGCACTGCAGGGCACCGCAGCCGAGGGCTGCTTCGACATGGGGTGCAGGGAGGGCTGTGGGGAGCAGCCAGTGCACCTTTACTAACCGCAGGCAGTACAAAGGGCAACTCTGCTTACACTGTGCAGCACTCTGTGCGATTTTAATGCTCTTAGCCTGAAAGCGACTGCGGGGATCCACCCCAACGTGCGCACTGCCCTTCTCGTCCATTTGTCCATTCGCACGCCCTCTTTTAGGCGCCGTGCGATCTGAAACTGCCCCTCGTTCGGGGGTCCTCCGTCGGCAAACGGCGCGGGGAGCAGCAGCCCAACCGGCAGCCCTCAAGACAGCGAGCAAACAACAGTACCTTGGCTCTTTATAATCAAACTGAAACTGAAGCAATTGAAACTGGGGAGGGAGAGAATGGCAGGGATGAGGGGGGAGAGAATCTGGTGGTGGTGAGTCTGTCCGTCGCTACAACAGCCAAGCCAGGTGGTTTGCGGCCGAGCCGGGGGGTCAGTGGAAGACAAAGAGCCAGCCGAGCATGGGGGGCAGCGGGCTGTCGAGCACGACGACGCCGCCGCTGTCCGCCGCGGATCCGCGGACGACGTACGTGGGGCAGGCGCCGGCGATCTGCGCGACGGTGCAGCTCCAGGGCTGGTGGCTCCACTCGAGCGCGTAGTCGCCCGCGGGGTCCACGCGCAGGTGCATTGTGTGCCTGTCCGCCGTGTACGCGTAGCAGTCCCACACGCCGCTCGCGTTGCCGCGCCCGTGCGTGCAGTTGTCGCACGCAAACGCCGCCGCCCCCGCGTCGCGCGCGTAGCAGAGCTGCCGGGGCAGCGCGGCGCACCGCTCCGCCGGCGCCGACGACGACAGCGCGGCGTCGTCGATGGCCACCTGGCGCCCCGCGCGCGCCCGCGGGGCTGCGGGGCCGCAGGTGCGCGCGGCGCTGAGCGCGACGACGGCGGCGGCCGCGGCGCAGAGCAGCAGCGCCTCGAGGGCCATCGCCGCGGCGTAGGCCCTGCGCTCGGCGGCCACGCGCCGCGCCCTCCGCCCGCAGGCCACCGCATAGCCTCTGTTGCCCTCCTCCTCGTCGTCGTCGCCGGCCTCCTCGTTGCTCGTCGACGCCACCGCCGGCGCTGCCCCGCCGCCCGAGGGGGGCCGCGGCCTCTGTGCGTCCTCGTGCTTGGGGGCCACCAGCGCCTGCTGCTGCTGCTGCTGGTGGCGCTGCTGGTGGCGCTGCAGGGGCTTGCGGTGCGTGGCCTCGCGCGAGAACCAGCGGCCAGGGGCGCAGCAGGGCGCGTCGCAGAAGAAGGCGAACTGCTCGTGGTGGCGCCCGTTGGCCACGCGGTCGTGCGGCAGCGGGCACGAGAACTGCGTGGCCTTGCGCCGCAGCATCCCCGGTATCACCGCCTCCGACGCCCGGTCCCGCACCGCCGCGCACAGGTGCAGCTTGCAGAAGTGGTGCGACTTGCACACCCCCGTGCACGGGCCGCCCTGCGCGCGTGCGATGACGTCATATCTCAATTGAATCTGGGGCTTGGGGCTCGTCGCGGGAAAGGAGGGCCGAGGGGAGTGGGCTTCTTGTTGGCCCTCGCGTGGAGCAATTGGCAGTCGATTCGAGTGCTTTTGGGCCACAGCGCCGAATGCGGCCACGAAAAAGCAAGGAAAAGCTAAAAATAGCGCGCAAGTTCCGATGGAACAGAATCGGGGGTGGCCAACAGGAATCTGCCGCGGGAACGTCGCATCAGCTGCTGTACCTGCATTGCCTGCGTGCACTTGAGCTGCAGCGTGTCGCTGATATCCGGGTCCCGGCGCACCCAGTCGGCCCGCAGCATCACGCTCAGCCTGCGGGCGCACTCGTCGCACCCGCCGGGCGGCACGCAGGCCGTCTGTCCCGCCCGCTGTGCCGCTGGCGCTGCCGCAGGGGCCGCGGCTGGCGCAGGAGCAGGCACTGGCACGGGCACAGGCAGCAGCCCACGCCCCGAGCGCTCCCACTTGCTGCGGAACACGAGGGTCTCGTGGCCAGGGTCCCCTGCAAGACAAAGGCGGGTGCGTTGATTGATTCCGTGAGGTCCGCGGTTCAATTCCCGGCGCAGCCAAATGTCGCGTCCGGCAATTGATTTGGCGGGGGTGCATTCGGTACCGGGGCTGTTGACAGTGCAGTAGTGGAGGGGCAGCGAGTGCGTCACGCAGAACTCTGCGCACTGGCAGACCCCGAAGCACGGTAGCTGCGACAGCAACCACGCGGCCTCCCACCGCTGGGCCACCCCGGGGAACTCGCCCCGCATGGCCTCGAGGCGCCTCCTGCAGTGCGGGCTGCCGCGGGGGGTCGCAGCGAACAGCACGGAATGAGCCCGAGCGGGTGCGGAAAAAAGCAGGGCACTATTTTCCAGATCTGGGCGGGTAATTTCGCGATGCGGGGCGCACCACTGCTGCGGAGGGGGCGGCTGCGGCGGGGCAGGCGGGGTGCTGCCGAAGGTGGCGTCGGGGGCGTAGGGGGAGGGGTCTGGGGCGAGGAAGGCGTCCTCGTAGTCCTGACGGCACGAAGTGAGCGGAAGCAGCGACGGTTCTGAGGGCGGTGCGCATGTACCATTGCTGCACAGGCCGTTGCACCTTTTAATATCTTCTACTGACGTGCGCACAGGAATCGCGGGGGGTCAGTTTCTGTGGCAGGACCCGATCCAGAACAGATTCGACTCGTGTGGGTCCAATCCAATCGCCTCGCCTCTGGTCAATTGAGCCACGTGGCTCTCATAACTTACGCGCGGTATACTACACACACGGGCTGGGGCCCTAGTGGAACACAAAGAGCCAGCCGGCCATCTCGGGGCGGGGGCTGTCGAGCACGACGACGCCGCCGCTGTCCGCCGCCGTCCCGTTGACGCGGTACCAGGGGCACCGCCGCGGGTCGTCAGTGCCGGCGATGATGCACTGGACCGTCATGTGCCTCCACGCCAGCGAGTACGCTCCAGCCGTGTCCACCGCCATCCTGACATTGTAGTAGTCGTCGTTCTGCCCCGTCTGCGCGTTGCACTGCCACGCGCTGCTGCTCGCGTTGCTGCCCTGCGCCCGCGTGCAGTTGGCGCACCCCAACGACGTGTCGCGCGCGTAGCAGATCTGCCGCGGCAGCACAACGCATCCGGTCGGTTCCGACGAGGACGACGACGAGGACTGCGGCACGTCGATGACCACCTGGCGGGCGGACCGCGAGGCGCCAGCGCGCACGGAGCTGCACGACCGCGTGGCGCCGAGCGCAGCGGCGGCAGCGACGGCAGCGACGATCAGCAGCGCCTCGACGGCCATCGCCGCCACGTACACCCTGCGCTCGGCCACAGAGCTCGCAGCCCTCCTCTTGCACGCCACGCCGCCGAGGACGCTGCCGCCCTCGTTGTCCGCGTTGCTCGTCGACGCCTGCGCTGGCGGTGGCGAGCGGGCCGGGCGGCCAGCAGCGGAGACGGGGAACGCGCACGAGGGTCGCGCGGCGTTCTCGTGCGTGGCACCCGCGTAGAAAGCGTAGGGCTGCTGGGGCCCGGGCCGGGGCTTGGGCTTGCGGTGCGTGGCCTCGCGCGAGTACCAGCGGCCCGGGGCGCAGCAGCCAGGGTCGTCGCAGTAGTACGCAAACTGCTCGTGGTGGCGCCCGTTGGCCACCTTCTCGTGCGGCAGAGGGCACGAGAACTGCGTGGCCCTGCGCCGCACCATGCCCGGTATCACCGCGTCCGACGACTTGTCGCGCACGGCTGCGCACAGGTGCAGCTTGCAGAAGTACCGCGACTGGCACACCCCCGTGCACGGGCCACCCTGCACGTATGGACCGGGGTCAGACGGCAGGAAACGGGGAGTGCCAGTTTTCTTTGTGAGGCCAGGGGGGGGGGGGGTCCGTTTGCAGCCGAGGCAGAGACGGCAGAGAGCGCCGAACAAAACATGGGAGAGCTATAAATAGGCATACGCCCAAACTGGAAACATAGAAACAGAATCAGGCAGAGAACGATCTGTGCCGCCAACGACCAAACGTCGCATCTGCTGCTGTACCTGCGCTGCCAGCTCGTACTTGGGCTGCAGGGCCTCGCTGATGCGCTTGTCCCGCCGCACCCAGTCGGCCCGCAGCATCACGCTCAGCCTCCGCGTGCACTCGGGGCACACCCCAGGCGTCCCGCTGCCCCCCTGCCCCTGCGCCGGCGACGGCTCCTGCGACGGCGCTCCTGACACTGCCGCTGCCACTGGCACTGGCTCCGGCACCGGCACCGGTGCTGCAGGCGCTGCGGGCGGGGGCGGTTGGGGCCGCACAGGGCGCTCCCACTTGCTGCGGAACACGAGGGTCTCGTGGCCAGGGTCCCCTGCAAGACAAAGGCGGGTGCGTTGATTGATTCCGTGAGGTCCGCGGTTCGATTCCCGGCGCAGCCAAGTGCATCGCCCGGCAATTGATTCGACGGGGCTGCATTCGGTACCGGGGCTGTTGACAGTGCAGTAGTGGAGGGGCAGCGAGTGCGTCACGCAGAACTCTGCGCACTGGCAGACCCCGAAGCACGGCAGCTGCGACAGCGACCACGCCGCGTCCAGCCGCTCGGCCACCTCGCGGTACCCGCCCCGCATGGCCTCGAGGCGCCTCCTGCAGTGCGGGCTGCGCCACCGCACAGGCACACAGTTTTGGGGGAATAAATGAGTGGGGGGCATTTTGGCGATTGCAGTAATTTCAATTTCGCGATCTGTGGGGGGTGGCGCACCACTGCTGTGGGGGCGGCGGCTGCGGCGGGGCCGGCGGGGTGCTGCCGAAGGTGGCGTCGGGGGCGTAGGGGGAGGGGTCGGAGACGAGGAAGGCGTCCTCGTAGTCCTGGCAGCACAAAGTGAGCGGAAGCAGCGACGGTTCTGAGGGCGTGTACCATTGCTGCACAACACCGTTGCACCTATGAAAATATCTTCTATCTCTCTTCTACTCCCGACTCGGCCCGATCACGATCCTAGCCTCGAATTCGGGTATTCAGCGAGAGGGAAGGTGCCCTCCTTCATAATACCAACTCACAAATTGGAAACAAGTCAAATCACTGAATTACGATTGATCGTACAGGGTGGACTGGGAATAATCGCCTCGCCTCAGGTCAATTGAGACACGGGGCCCTCATAACTTACGCGCGGAATAACAAACACAGCGGCCGCGGGGCTGGGGCCCTAGTGGAATACAAAGAGCCAGCCGGCCATCTCGGGTCGGGGGCTGTCGAGCACGACGACGCCGCCGCTGTCCGCCGCCGTCCCGTTGACGCGGTACCAGGGGCACTGAGCGTTCCCGGCGGCGGCGAGGCATAAGCTCTTGGAGTGCTTCCACGACAGCACGTACGCGCCCCCCGCATTAATCGTCATCTCCACCGAATAGTACTCGCCGCTGAGCCACTTCCCCGTCGGTATGTCCGCGGTGCGGCACTCCCACGCGCTGCTGCTGCTCGCGTTGCCGCGGACCTGCTCCCGCGTGCAGTTGGCACACCCGAACGACGCGTTGTACGCGTAGCAGAGCTGCCGCGGCACCACAACGCAGCCCGAAGACGACGAGGACGAGGACGAGGACGAGGACTGCGGCACGTCGATGACCACCTGGCGGGCGGACCGCGAGGCGCCAGCGCGCACGGAGCTGCACGCCCGCGTGGCGCCGAGCGCAGTGGCGGCAGCGACGGCAGCGACGATCAGCAGCGCCTCGACGGCCATCGCCGCCACGTACACCCTGCGCTCGGCCGCCACGCACGCCGCCCTCCTCTTGCACGCCACGCCGCCGAGGACGCTGCCGCCCTCGTTGTCCGCGTTGCTCGTCGACGCCTGCGCTGGCGGTGGCGAGCGGGCCGGGGGGCCAGTGGAGACGGGCACTGCGCTGTACGCGCACGAGGCGCGCGAGGCGTTCTCGTGCGTGGTCCCCGTGAAGAAGGCGAAGGGCTTCTGGGGCGGGGGCTTGGGCTTGCGGTGCGTGGCCTCGCGCGAGTACCAGCGGCCCGGGGCGCAGCAGCAGGGGTCGTCGCAGTAGTACGCAAACTGCTCGTGGTGGCGCCCGTTGGCCACCTTCTCGTGCGGCAGCGGGCACGAGAACTGCGTGGCCTTGCGTCGCAGCATCCCCGGTATCACCGCGTCCGACGACTTGTCGCGCACGGCTGCGCACAGGTGCAGCTTGCAGAAGTACCGCGACTGGCACACCCCCGTGCACGGGCCACCCTGCGCGCCAAGACCGAGGTCGGTCAAATGACGGGAAACGGGGAGGGGAGGGTGGCGTCTGCTTTGTGAGGCCACGTGAGGGACGTTGGCAGCCGAGACAGAGACGGCAGAGAGCGCCAAACAAAACAAGGAACGCTATAAATAGGCATGCGCCCAAACTGGAAACAGGGAAACAGAATCAGGCAGAGAGCGATCTGTTGCCGCCAACGACCAAACGTCCAAACGTCGCATCTGCTGCTGCACCTGCACTGCCAGCTCGTACTTGGGCTGCAGGGCCTCGCTGATGCGCTTGTCCCGCCGCACCCAGTCGGCCCGCAGCATCACGCTCAGCCTCCGCGTGCACTCGGGGCACACCCCAGCTGCCGGCGTCCCGCTGCCCCCCTGCCCCTGCGCCGGCGACGGCTCCTGCGACGGCGCTCCTGACACTGCCGCTGCCACTGGAACAGGAACTGGCTCCGACACCTGCGCTGCAGGCTCCCCAGGCGCTGCGGGCGGGGGCGGTTGGGGCCGCACAGGGCGCTCCCACTTGCTGCGGAACACGAGGGTCTCGTGGCCAGGGTCCCCTGCAAGACAAAGGCGGGTGCATTGATTCCGTGAGGTCCGCGGTTCGATTCCCGGCGAAGCAAAATGTCTCGTCCGGCAATTGATTTGGCGGGGGTGCATTCGGTACCGGGGCTGTTGACAGTGCAGTAGTGGAGGGGCAGCGAGTGCGTCACGCAGAACTCTGCGCACTGGCAGACCCCGAAGCACGGCAGCTGCGACAGCGACCACGCCGCGTCCAGCCGCTCGGCCGCCTCGCGGTACCCGCCCCGCATGGCCTCGAGGCGCCTCCTGCAGTGCGGGCTGCGCCACCGCAGTGCCGTCCGCACAGCACAGGCAGAGGACAGTTGGAAAACAGGTGCGGGAATTTTGGCGATTGCAGTAATTTCAATTTCGAGATACGGGGCGCACCACTGCGGTGGGGGCGGCTGCGGCGGGGCCGGCGGGGTGTTGTCGAAGGTGGCGTCGGGGACGTAGGGGGAGGGGTCGGGGACGAGGAAGGCGTCCTCGTAGTCCTGTTCGGGTGGAAGCTGCGTGAGTGGGCGTGTGCGACGGGTTCTCTGACGGGGTGTACCATTGCTGCAAAACACCGTTGTTCACTAAAATCTCCCTCCTGACGCCACGCCCGGGAATCGCAGTCATGCGTGGCTATTTTCGATTAGTACGGCAGAATTAGAAATATCGCCCGCTTGGCAAGGGAACAGCAGAGATAATGTGATATAGCTTATAAAGCCGTGCTCTAAAGCCATCAGCCCGGTGAGGCTCCTGCAGCGGAGGTGTGTTCCTTGTTGCGGGGTGCGAGCACGCGCGGGAGTGTCTCACGGCCCTCACTGGCACGCGGGGCCGAGCTTCTTGCGCTGGCGCTCGAGGAACTCCTCGTGGCGCTTGACCACGCGCTCCACAATGTCCGCCGTCGTGAGCCCCAGCGTGCTGTCGATCTCGCGGTAGACGCCCGCCTCCTTGGCCGCCTGCGGAACGGGGGGAGGACGCGAACGCACGTCACGTCACACGTGTCAGCTGCCTCATCGCACCGCCCGAGAAATGCCTGCGTTGCGTCATCCATCGCGCACCTTGTAGGGGTCGGGGTGCCCGGGCAGCATGTCGACGGCGCGCGTGCCGTGCACGACGTGCTTGATCCTCATGGCCTCGATCATGTCCTTGGTGACGGCCCACGGCGCCCCGATGATGACCTCGTCGACGTACTGGCGGGGGGCATCGCAGCGATATTAGCGATACATTTCCCGATACAAAGGGAGCTGGCGCTGCGTGCCCTGCACGAGAGGACGCCGAGGGTGCGCTCGTGGAGGTTCATGATGGGGTAGTTCCTGCCCTTGTACGTGTTGATGACCTTGTCGTCGTGGATGCCGACGATGAGGTGCGTCCCCAGCTCCTTGGCCTTGCGCAGCAGCTCGATGTGCCCCACGTCTGCTCGCGCCCGTCACGTCAGACACAGGCGAGAAATCTCCCGCTACGTACGGAAGAGGTCAAACGCCCCGTCCACGTAGATCACCACGTCGTTGGGCTGTTTTTCGAGTCAGATGCGAGCGGGCACAAAAGTCGCATCAAGTGCGCGGGCGGGGCGACGGAGGCGACGGACAGTGGGGTCCTTGTTGGTCAGCGCAAAGTCGCACACGCGGCGCGAGCTCAGCATGCAGCGCTTGAGCCCGAAGAAGTGGCCCTTCTTCTCGGGGTGCAGCATGCGCTCGATCAGGTCGGTCGTGCTGACGCCTGGAGATACGCGTATCTTCTCAGTCCCCTGGGCGGGCAGGAGGGCACAGGGCAGGGGGAGGCGCGCACCGTCGGTCCTCGGCACGGTCTTGAACCTGACGCCGGCGTCGATGATGTCGGCGTAGGCGTTCTTGCCGTTGGCATCGACCGCCACGTCGTCGCCGTGGATCACGAGGTCGACCTGCACGGGGAGACCCACGCCACGTCAGATTCCAGGACGACGAAAATCTGGAAGATTCCAGAATCTGTGTGCCTTGTGCTTGGTGAGGATCTCGACGGTGGGGCTGTAGGGCACGTCCTCGACGACCTCGTCGACCCACTTGCAGGCGCGCGCCGCCTCGTAGCGCTCGCGCTCGTGCATGATGCAGGGGCCCTTGGCCCGCTGGATCTCCGCGTCCGAGTGTATGCCCAGCAGCAGGTGGCACGGCTCCCCCACCGCCAGCCTCGCCTGACACCGCGTCGCATCACACATCACATCGCATCACGTCGCAGATCGGGAAATTAGATATTTGTCCGATCGAGCGCGAGGGGGCTCCCTGTGGGGGCTGCGCTCGCACCTGGCGGAGGACGTTGGCGTGGCTGCGGGGAGGGGGGAGGCAAGGGAGGCGGGGCGAGTGAGTGGGTTAGTGAGTGGGGTCATCGCTGGGGGGGGGTAGAGAGCGGGTGGGTGTGGCGCTCACCCCCAGTGCATCATGTCGAAGCAGCCGTCCAGCCAGATGCGCAGCGGCCTCTTTGCCTCTGTTTGTGCCATTTTTTTTGTTTTCTGTCGACTCGACGGGGGCACTGGGACGCGGCAACGCCGGGGGTTTGTTTAGTGGACTGGTTGAGTTTGTTTGACCGCGCGATATTTTCCCCCCAACGTCACTCGCCGAGAAAAAGAGAGGGGCAGATCCCCGGATCTCCGGCGACCTCCGAGATATCGGGCGTCTCGGGGGCAATTTCGTGCGCACAACGGACACCCCGTGCGGTCCTTTGGGCGGAGATTAACACAATATCTGGTGCCATCAGCAGCAGCAACGCCGAGATTAGGCAGCAGCAGGGGAGGGACACGTCAGCAGCGGAAACAGCGGGGAGATGTTCAAGCGGAGCAAGGGCAAGGACCGCGACGACGAGCGCGAGAAGGAGGAGAAGCGGCGCGAGCGCGAGGAGGAGAAGGAGGCGCGGCGCGAGAACAAGCGGCTCTCCAAGGGCAGCAAGCGCAGCGGAGGCGGCGCCGACATCGTCATCCTCCCCATGTCCCCCGGCGCCCAGCTGCTCGCCCCGCCCTCCCAGCCCCCGCCCCCCGCCGACAAGCTCGACGCAGACTTCGCCGCCCTCCTCGTGCGCTCCTTCCCCTCATCCCGTCCTGCTGGGGGGTGCGGGGGGTGCGCTGCTGCCTAATCGCGGCCGCGGGGCCAAAATATCTCGCGGCGTTGCCCAGAAGGGAAATCCGCGAAACCAGGGCGGTTGCCAGTTCGCTGATTCTGGTTCTGATTTTCCCCCCGGTATCTCCGAGATGCCGAGAGAGGCAGCAGAGACTGCTCTTCCACCCCCCTCCCCCCGCCATCAAGGCGAAGCGACACCTTGAATGCGGCTTGTGCTGCCACGTTACCCACTTCCTGTTCGGTGGTCGATTTGACGTGGCTGCTACCACGAAATGGGATTCTGGGTCATTTCCTGGAAACCCACTGCTTCCTGGTTGCTGGGCTGCCACCACGGAATCCGATTCTGGGGCATTTCCCGGAAATCTCCTGCTGACGCCCCCCGCCACGTGGCCTGTGACGCGGCCCAGCCCGAGCTGGGGATCCCCGTGTCGAAGCAGCAGGAGATGCTGACGTGGGACGCCGAGCGCAAGTGGCGTCTGCTGCTGATCCACCAGGACAAGCGCGCGGCCGACGCCGAGCGGCACCAGACGGGCCGCGTGCGCGACACGCCGCAGTACTTTGTGGGCGCCCTGCGCGCCGAGCCCGCGGTGGGCGTCGTGCGCTCGCTGCGCGTGTGCCTGGCGGGCGAGGGCGTCAGCTGGGTCTCGTCGTTCATCTCGCTGGGCGGCGGCGACGAGCTGGCGGCCATTGTCGAGAGCGTCCTCCGCAGCGGCGGCTTCACCCGCGACGACAAGGCCTTCCTCGCCGAGTGCGCCCTCGCCATCAAGGGCCTCGCCAACAACGACGCCGGCTTCCAGTCGGTCGCCAACCAGGTCCGCCTCTCTCTCTCCCTCTCCCTCTGTGTCCTCCGTGTCGCCTGGCCCGGCTTCTCGCTACTCGCCTGCCTGTGCGCGGCGCCATTGCGGTGCTTGCGTTGCTTTGCGAGCCCTCTGCGGACCGCTCGTTTGCCACCTGTGCTTCTGCGAGCGTGTCTCTCTGTGCCACAGCTCGCAGCGGGGGGTGGCGCGTTCCCTTGCTCTTTAACTGTGCCCTGCGTTGTCGCTGTGCTCTCTGTGCTCGCTCCCTTGTGTGTGCTTCTTTCTGCTCCTGCCATGGCAGGTGCCGCAGCCTGCCCTGTTCCTGCGTCCTGTGCCCTGTACCTTGCTATCCGTGCTCTGGCGCGGTCACTCGCTCTTTGCTCTTTCCCCTCTGTGTGTGCTTCTTTCTTCTCCTGCCACGCATTGCTTAATGGCAGCGCCGCGGCACCCCTGTGCCCTGCGCTCTGCTCGCTGTGCCCTGACTCTGCGCGTGCTGTGGTGCGTGCGCGTGCGGGCAGCGGGTGATGAACCTGGTGGTGGGGCTGCTGGGCGTGGTGGACGACCCCGAGGCGCGCGTCGTGGTCTTCCAGCTGATGGCTGCCGTCTCGCTCGAGAGCCACGCGATCGTCCTGGCGGCCATGGAGGAGCACCGCCAGGCGCACCGCCAGCGCAGCCGCTGGTCGCCGACCATCTCGACGCTCGGCGCGCCCTGGGACACCAACACGCCCGAGGAGCTCCGCACGGCCGCCATGACGCTCGTCAACGCCCTCGTGCTGCACCCCGACGAGCTCTCGGTGCGCATGGCCCTGCGCGAGGAGCTCTACCGCAACGGCCTCCGCGAGCTGCTGGCCCAGCAGCGCGGCCGCTCGCAGATGCTCGACGCGCAGATCGAGGCGTTCGAGGACGTGGCGCTCGAGGACGAGTACCAGCAGGACGAGCTCTTCCGCGGCGTCGACACTGCGTCGCCCGCGGACCTCGCGGTCCACGCGTGGCGCGCCGTCGAGGGCAGCGGCGTCGCCGAGGGCTACCTGGCCGTCATGCGCCAGCAGTACCTCGTCTGCCAGGCCCAGGACCACGGCGAGGCCGTCTGGCCCGTCGTCCTCGCCGTCCTCCGCAGCGAGGAGGCCCGCGCCGAGGCCCAGCGCGCCAACAGGTGCGCCCCAGGGGCTCTCTCTCTCTCTCTCGCTCCCTCCCCCCTCTCACACACGCGGGCGCGCAGGACGATGCCCGACACGCAGTACGGCGCTGCCGTGTGCGCGCTGGCGGCCAAGTCGGCGACGCAGCCGGCGCAGGAGGAGGCCACCAAGCGCCTGCGCGACGAGATGAGCGTGCTCGAGCGCAGGCTCGAGGTCGCCCGCGAGGAGGTCGCCGCCGCCAAGAAGGACGCCGCCCAGGCCCGCGCGCTCGCCGACCAGCTCTCGGCCGCCATGGCCTCTGCCCAGCCCGAGCCTCTGTCGCAGCCGCAGCCGCAGCCAGCGGCCCCCGCGCAGGCCGGCGCCGAGCAGCAGCAGCAGCAGCAGCAGCAGTCGCAGGAGGCGGCGCAGGCGCTCGCAGAGGCACAGAGCGCTGTCGCGCGGCTGCAGGGCGAGCGCGACGCACTGCAGCAGCGCGTCGCAGAGCTCGAGAGGCAGCGCCAGCAGGAGGCCGCAGCCGCGTCCGCTGCGGCGACAGCAGCGCCAGCGGCGGCCACGGGGGCAGAGCCCTGCGCGCCCGCGCTGCCCGCCGAGCCCGCGGCGGCGGCCGCAGAGGGGGCGGCACAGGGCGCACAGGCGCCGCCCGCGCAGCGGCCCGTGTCGATCGTCGTGTCTGCGCCGCCGCCTCCGCCGCCGCTGCCGGGGACGGGCCACCCGCCAGGAGCTCCGCCGCCGCTGCCGGGGACGGGGCAGCCGCCCGGTGCGCGGGCCCTTGGGGGGAGGGGAGGGGAGGGGACTGACGGGTGCGCGGTGTTGGGCGAGCAGCGAGGAAGGCGATAGCGGAGCCGGCGACGAAGCTGCTGCAGCTGCAGTGGAAGAAGGTGCAGGGCAGCAAGGTCAAGAAGTCCTTCTGGGAGACGGTGCCCGAGCCGCAGCTCGCCGACGTCAGGGGGACGCTCGCCCGCGTCGAGAAGCTCTTCGCCGCGCGGGCCCCTGCGGCCTCGCCGTCGCCCAACAGGGAGGGCGGGCGCCCGCCCTCGGCGGCCGTCAAGGGCGCCGCCGCCGTGCAGCTGCTCGACACCAAGCGCTCGCAGAACGTCTGTGCGTGCTCCGCGTGTTGCCTGCGCTGCCCCCTGGGCCGGTGGCTCTGACACGCAGCGTGCGTTGTGCGCGTGCAGCGATCATGCTGTCGCGGGTCAAGGCGACGACGACGGAGATCGTGCGGGCGATCCTGGCGATGGACGAGAGCGTCCTCAGCCCCCAGTTTGTCGCGAGCCTCGCCAAGGCCGTCCCCACCCAGGAGGAGGTGCTCTCACTCCCACTCTCACTTTTGCCAGCGATTCAACCGACTCTGAGTCGCTGCTTCTGTCTCTCTGTGCCCGTGTCTCTCTTTCTTACTCATTCACTTAATCCGCGATTCAATTGACTCCGCCCCCCCCCTTCCTGCTGCTCCTCGTGACACACATTCGCTCTCATCCGCGATTCAACTGACTCTGCGCCCCCCTTCCGTTGCCGCTGGCAGATCGACATGCTGCGGGCGTACCCGGAGCCCGGGGCGCTGGGCAAGCCCGAGCAGTTCCTGCTGCAGCTGGGCGAGGTGCCCTGCGCGGGCCCCCGCCTCGAGGCGCTGGCCTTCAAGCAGCAGTTCCAGCAGCGCTGCGACGACGCGGCCCCGGGCCTGCGCGTGCTGCGGGCGGCCTGCGCGCAGCTGCTGCACTCGCAGCGCTGGTCGCGCATGCTGGGCGTCGTGCTGGCGCTCGGCAACTTTGTCAACGCGGGCACCGCGCGCGGCGGCTGCTGCGGGTTCCGCCTCGAGTCGCTCAGCGCGCTGGCCGAGGTGCGCAGCGCGGCGGACCCGCGCGTGACGCTGCTGCACGCGCTGGTCGAGGCGCTCGAGGAGCCCGCGCTGGCCGACGCGGCCGAGTGGCCCGGGACCTCGCGGCCTGCGACGACGCGCGGCGCGTGGCGCTGGGGCAGCTGCAGGGCGACGTCGCGGGGCTGCGCCGGGGCGTCGAGCACGTGCGCTCGGCCGTCGCCGACGTCGCGGCCGCCGCGCCGGGCGACGCGTTCTGCGGCGCGATGGAGGCGTTCCTGCAGCGGGCCGAGCCGCAGGTGGCGGCGCTGGACGACGCGCTGACGCGGGCGCAGCAGGAGTACAGCGGGATGCTCGAGTACTACGCGGCCGAGCCCACGACGACGCCCGAGGAGCTCTTCACGACGGTGCAGAGCTTCCGGCTGCTCTACGAGAAGACGCGCAAGGACATCAAGTTCGCCCGCGAGAAGGCCGCCAAGCAGCAGCAGCAGCAGCACGCGCGGCCCGCGGGCGCCGCCGAGAGGGCGCCCCACGCGCGGGCCGAGGGCTCGACAGAGGGCAAGATGGACGCGCTGCTCTCGACGCTGCGCGACACGCACACGATCCGCGAGCGCCGCACCAGCCGCATAGGCCACGCGCCGGGCTTCGCGGGCGAGCTCGCGGCCGAGCTGGCCAAGCAGGCCGAGCGCAAGTGAGCCCCTCGCACCAGCGCCAGGGCCGCAGCGCAGCGCAGCAGAGCAGAGCAGAACAAACCCAAGCAAAATAAGAGCAAAAAGCAGAAGAACTTGTGCACAGCCAGAGCCGAGGGGGCGTGGGCCCCGTGCGGTGCAGTGCAGTGCCCCCCCACAGCACCCCCAGTCCCCCCAGCGGGGGTCACGGCGGTGTTCTGCGGGGGGAGAACGGCGTGTTGCAGATGTTTCGGGGTCGGCAACAAACGGGCAGCACAAGTTTGTGCCGCGCCTTTGTCTCGATGTTGCAGAGACGCTACCAGAGGACGCCCGCAGGCCCCTCTGGCTCTGGGGCACGCGCTCGGGCGAAACAGGCGACATCAGCGGAGTTCAGCCGAGAGGCCGTGGCAAACGGAATGGCGGCCGTGGGCCTTTTCTCCGACGGCTCGCTGGTCCACTCGCGACGCACACGAGCGCCAGCTGCACGCGGGAGCCAGCAGGCCCGGGCACAGCGCCACCGAGCGGGCACAGGCCGGTGTTGGGGCCGATGACGGGCATCCACAGTGGACCTCTGGAGAGCACCGGCGCAACGTCAGTGTACCTTGAGAAGCGCCGCTCTCGTCCGGATGGGGCGCTCGCTGCACTGAAATCGAACCTTCTCTGCACCAGCGGCCACGCCACCGCCGCGGCGTCGTGGCCAGCGTGGCCCAGCGTGGCCCCTGCTGGGGGCGGGCACGGAGGTCGGGGACGGAGAGGTGCGCGCGGCCCGTCGCACGTCGGAAATGTGCATCTTCCCTGCACCCAGGAAAACGACATTTGGACCTTCCCTGCCCCTCGGTCCCAACACAGGCACTCGCCCCACGCAGTTTTCAGCCCGCGCCGAGTCACACGTCACCCGGCAGCGCGAATACGCGGGGGGACCGTTGGGCTCAGTCTGTTTTTTTTTGTATTCGCGACACACGAGCATCCCAAACCCTCGAGGGGCCAAAACAAAAAAAAAACACCGCTGAGAAGCGCTGCAACCCGCTGACCCCACACACCACACCCCATGACACGCGTGGCTCTCCTCCTCGTGCTCGCGGCCGCTGCCATCGCGAGCGGCGCGTTCCCCCCGGGCTTCGTGTGGGGCACAGCGACGGCGGCCTACCAGATCGAGGGCAGCGTCGACGTCGACGGCCGCGGGCCCTCCATCTGGGACGCCTTCTCGCGCCTGCCGGGCAAGACGGTGGGCGGGGCGACGGGCGACGTGGCCGACGACAGCTACGTGCGCTTCGAGGAGGACACGGAGATGCTGGCCCGCATGGGCGTGCACTGGTACCGCTTCTCCATCGCCTGGAGCCGCGTGCTGCCGCGGGGCAACGGCGCGGTCAACGAGGCCGGGCTGCGGCACTACTCGCGGGTCGTCGACGCGCTGCTGGCGCGCAACATCACGCCGTTCGTGACGCTGTACCACTGGGACCTCCCGCAGGCCCTCGACGAGGGCGGCAGGCACGGCTGGCTCGACAGGAGCATCGTCGGCAGCTTCGCGCGCTACGCCGACGTCGTCTTCGACGCGCTGGGCGACCGCGTCAAGCACTGGATCACGTTCAACGAGCCCCACGAGGTCACGTGGGCCGGTGCGCCGCTGCTCCCCCAGAACTCCGCCCCCGCCTCTCAGTTCTTTTCCTGGCGGGGCCTGTTCGCCCGCGTGCACAGCAGCAAGGGAACCGGCGCTTTGCACTGTAACCCCACACGCTGCATATTCCCAGCCGAAAGGGGTCGACTGTTCAGGGCTTTTCTTGCATTTGTTCATTCTTTTTCAGTCGGGTAGAGGAATTGGAGCAGAAAATGGCCTACTTAATATTTACCTTACATTTACCCTAATATTTCCCGCATCCCCCCTACATCAACCGGGAAATAGTCTGGTGACTCCTCTGACCGAGCCGCGTGTGCCCCCTCCCCTGCGCAGGCTACGGTGCCGGCGAGAAGGCGCCCGGGAGGTGCAGCGACCGCAGGCGCTGCGCCGAGGGCAACAGCACGACGGAGCCCTACATCGCGGCGCACCACCTGCTGCTGGCCCACGCCGCGGCCGTCGAGATCTACCGCGCCAAGTACCAGCCCCACCAGGGCGGCGTCATCGGCATGACGGTCAACTGCGACCACGCCGAGCCCTACAGCGACAGCCCCGCCGACGTGGCCGCTGCCGCGCGCTACTACGACTTCCAGATGGGCCAGTTCGCGCACCCGCTCTACTTCGGCGACTACCCGGCGTCGATGCGGCGCCTCGTGGGCGACCGCCTGCCGCGCTTCACGTGCGCGCAGCGCGACTCGCTGCTGCGGAGCCACGACTTCTTCGGGCTGAACACGTACACGTCCAAGTACGCGCAGGACAGGCCCGACGCGCCGGCGCTGGGCGGCTGGGAGGTCGACATGCACACGACCATCCGCGCGGACCGCGACGGCGCGCTGATCGGGCCGCAGGCCGACTCGTCGTGGCTCAACGTGGTGCCGTGGGGCATCCAGCGCGTGCTGCGGCACATCAAGGAGACCTACGGCAACCCGCCCGTCTACATCACCGAGAACGGCGTCAGCGTGCCCGGCGAGGACGCCATGCCCCTCCAGCAGGCCCTCGCAGACACGTTCCGCGTCAACTTCATCCGCGACTACCTCAGCTTCGTCGAGAAGGCCATCGTCGACGACCACTGCGACGTCAAGGGCTACTTTGGTGCGCCGTCTTGCCTTACTTTTATTACTATCTAACGGAAAACAAAATTGCAATTCGTTTGATTTGCGATTCCCTTTTCTGTTCAATGCGGTTATACTGAACTCATGCGGGAATGCAGTGTGGAGCCTGATGGACAACTTCGAGTGGGCCGACGGGTACACCAAGAGGTTTGGGATCCACTACGTCGACTACAAGAACAACTGCACGAGGTACCCCAAGGACTCGGCCCGCTGGTTCGCCGACTTCATCAAGCAGTGAGCCCGGGATGCCAAGTGCCGGCCAAGACCGCCGCTGAGCTGTGATCATGCCCCGCTTGGCCGTCTTCTCTTCAGAGGCCTATGAATACCAAATTGAAGACCGAATGGACCATCTCTTCGCAGAGCCATCATCACACTTTTGGATAGCTGTCTCGAATTGAATCGCTGAGTGGTGCCAACGGCAGACCCCAACCTTGAGCTTCTGTACACCAACACAAACCGCACTGAATTTTCAATCAGAGAGCGATTTCCCACACCTGATTCTCGGAATCGTTGGATTTTCTAAAGATATTGAGGATATCTCGTATCTGATCACATTCCGGATATCTGCCGTCGACCCAGCCCAAGCCGTCTCTGCAGAAACCGTCAAAAATTAGCGAAAAATGGGCGGGAACAAACGCAAGCGGGTCATCACCGACTCGGACGACGAGGCCCTCGAGGCGCCCAGCTCGTCGCGCTCCCCTGCGGCACCGTCGTCGACGGCCTCGTCGAGCAGCGACTCGGACGACGCGAGCGTCGACAGCGACGCCTCAGCGACGTCGACGGGCTCCTCCTCTTCGGCCGAGATTCTCTGCCCCCGTCCCAAG
Organism: Mastigamoeba balamuthi; assembly: GCA_902651635.1. Taxonomy (NCBI): domain Eukaryota; phylum Evosea; order Mastigamoebida; family Mastigamoebidae; genus Mastigamoeba; species Mastigamoeba balamuthi. The sequence continues at coordinate 255,495 of CACRSC010000002.1, forward strand.
CGGTCCCGCGCCCCGCCAGGGGGCCCTCGGCCGCGGGCCGCGCGCGATAACGGGACCCCCAGAGGCAGCCGAGCGAAACCGAAAGCAAAGAGCGCGGGCCGAGGGGCCGCGGGCGCGGGGCAGCCGGCAGAGGCCCTGCGGCCCATGTGCGACGGCGAGGGCCGCCTGGAGGACCCGGCGCCCTCGTCCTCGTCCTCGTCCCCGGCGCTGGCGCCGCTGTGCTGCGACTGCCGCAAGAGGCTCGACGCCGTCGCGCAGGTCCCCGAGGCCCCGGGCGCCGTCGACGAGAGCACAGCGCTCCTCGAGAAAGTGCGCTCCCCGAATCCCGGTTTCGAAATGACGTCACTGCCACGTGGCCGCGCCCGCGGGTAGCAGCGGCCGGCATGGCAGGTCGCCAATGGGCGCTCAGCTGCGGTGCAGGGGCTGTGTGGCTGGGGCCGGTCTTTCTATAAGTCGTCGATCAGTTGATTCGATTATTGCAATTCGAAGCCCAGCAAACGCACGCTCTGCTCCTGGTCGCCTGCAGCGAGTGCGATCAGAGAGCCACACCCGATTGCGGTCCCTCGCCCTGCAGTGCTGTGGGCTCAGGGCTCGCAATTGACTCTGCCAACGCAAACACGCAGCCAATCACGGCGGCCTCTCTAACGCCGCCGCTGCCCGCGGCTGCCCGCAGCTGACGCTGTCGTGGGCGTCGGACGACCCGTTTGAGGAGCGCCAGGACTGCGAGCTGCACGACTACGCGCTCTACGACGCACAGGGCCACATGTGCGCGCTGACGGAGAAGCTCATCGAGTCGGGCAAGCAGCTCTTCGCGTGCGGCGAGATCCGGCCCATCGGCGAGCCCTCGGGCGCGCGCGCCGTGATGATCGGGCCGCTGCTGGAGTGGTGGCCCCAGGGCTACGACTGCGGCGACCGCATGCTGCTCTGCGTGGGCACCGAGATGTGCAACTACTACCTGCACTCCCCGCACCCCTCCTACGTGCCCCTCGTCCGCCCGCTCTACGAGGCGCTCTACCTCTGTGCGCCGCTCCCCAGCCCGCCGCTCGCAGCAGCACTGACGGGGCCGTGCCCGGGCAGGCAAGCTCGTCGTGGAGTTTGTGGAGAGCGACAACATGGGGTCGTACGACGAGATGCTCGGGTACATCCAGGAGGCAAAGGTCCCGGACGAGTGCCCCCCGCTCGGCCCCGAGTCGATCCCCAAGCACGCCAACTTCCTCGTCGAGCAATGTGCGGCGCCCGCCCCTCTCCGGTAGCCGCGTGTTCTCAATTGATTTCGGGCCAGTCTGGTTCCTCGACCAGCAGTGCGACCCCGACGAGTTCCGCCTGTGCGACTCGCCTGCCATCAAGCGCCTCGCTGCGTTCTCGACCATCAAGGTGGGGCAGAGCCTCTCGCCAGTCCACACGCCCCGGGGCGCTCACGGGTGCCGGGGGGAGCAGAAGCAGAGGGCCAAGAGGACCGGGGGAGAGAAGGCGAGGCGGAGGGCAGGGAAGGAGGTCTCCAGGACGACGCAGTCCATCAGGGCCATCGTCAGGTCCAAGGAGAGCGCGAGCCGCTCCAAGGCCACGACGACGCCGCTCGTCTACAAGATCTTCACCGAGACTGAGCACTTTGCCCAGCAGGTGGGCAGCTCGGCAAAGCCTTGCAGCGGAGAATATTCCTGAGTCCTCTCCTCCGCCTCCCAGATCGCGCCACGCCAGGGAGAGGAGGAGGCCAAGCCGCGCGAGGCCGCCCCCGTGTGCGTGGAGGACAAGTCGCTGCTGCGCGAGCTCCTGGCCCGCCGGGCGCACTGGGTGAGTGCGCTGCGGAGCTTTTGCGGTGTTCTCACCAAGCAAACAAACCCCAACGCAGATCGGGGAGCCGCACGTCGAGGGCAGCAAGAGCTACTACGCGTCGGTCGACCTCGGGGGGCAGGTCTACAGGCCCGGAGACTGCGTGGCGGTGCTGTTCCCGCGGACGAGCGAGGAGAGCGGCGCGCTGAGGATCTGCGCCATCACGGCGCTGTACGAGGGCCAGGGCGACGAGCTGTACGCGCACGGCAAGTTCTTCGCGCACGGCGCCGAGACGCTGCTCGGCGAGACGTCCAACCCACTCGAGCTGTTCGTCGTGCCCGAGTGCAAGTCGTTCATCCTCAAGTGGGTCAAGTGCAAGGTCTCGGTCAAGTTCTCGCCCACGGGCATCGACGCGCCCCAGGCCGAGGGCAGCCCCGCCGAGTGGTTCTTCCGCAAGGCCTGGCACAAGGACACAGGCACGCCGGCGCACCTGAGAGACCTCCCGCCGCCTGACCGCCGCCCCCACGCCCAGGGAGGTTCACGGACCCCGAGGAGAGGGACATGGTGTTCCTGAGCTCCCTCGAGGACTTCTCGGGCGCCAAGCTCGAGTGCCCCGTCTGCGCGAGCCGCAAGGAGCCCAAGAAGGAAGGTGCGCCCACGTCGTTGGCCCGGATGCCAGGCAGCTGACACGCCTCTGGCAGTTCTGGGCAAGGCGATCAGGTCCGAGGGAGGCAAGACGTGGTACTCGTCCGTCACCGTCAAGGGCGTCGAGTACAACGTGGGCGACTTCGCGTTTGTCGTGCCCGACGCGTGGCCCTACCCCGACGTGCCTGACCCCCTCTCCTCCTCCCGGTACTTAGTCCGCCTAACGCTGCTGCGGCACACAGCGGAGCCTGTACGACCCCGAGCAAGAGTCGGACTCGGACAGCGACAAGGACCCCGACCAGTACCCCGAGCTGTTCCGCAAGGACCGCCAGAAGAAGAAGATCACCAAGGGCGCCTTCACCAACGAGAAGCCCTACGGCGTCGGCAGGGTCGAGGAGGTCGTCCGCAAGGCGACGGGCGTCGTGCTGAGGATGCGGCGCATGTACCGCCCCGAGGAGACCGACGTGCCGCTCGACGACGCGCGCAGGACGTCGTACAACGAGCTCTACTGGTCCGAGAGGACGGTCGACGTGCCGGCGGCGCAGGTCGACGGCCTCTGCCACGTGTACCACTTCTCCGAGATGCCCGAGGACGCCATGCGCCCCGCAGAGCACCCGGACACGTTCTTCTTCGCAAAGTGCTACAACGCGGCGGACAAGACCCTCGACGAGCCCTCGGCGGAGCTCGTCTCGGAGCTGCCCAGGTACGTCGCCGAGGAGCAGCCCCCGATCGTGCCTCTGGCGTGCCTGGACATCTTCGCGGGCTGCGGCGGCATGAGCGAGGGGTTCCACCAGGTGACTGCGCCTTCCGCTCACCCGGGGGCCTCTGACTGACGCTGGGCCCTCGTGCGCAGACCGGGTTCATCGAGTCCAAGTGGGCCATCGAGATCGAGACGGCAGCGGCCAGGGCGTTCAAGAAGAACTCGCCCAACACGACCGTCTTCACGGAGGACTGCAACATTCTGCTCGAGTCGATCATGAAGGGCGAGGAGGGCTCCAAGGAGGGCACGTTCCCCAAGCGCGGCGAGGTCGACATGATCGTCGGCGGCCCCCCGTGCCAGGGCTATTCGGGGATGAACCGCTTCTCGCACGGCGAGTACTCCAAGTTCAGGGTATGACCACCTTTTGACTTGTTTTTTTTTGCTTCGACTTGGTTTTTTGATTGTTTTTCCCACAACAGAACAGCCTTGTGATTTCGTTCCTGTCGTACCTGGACTGGTTCCGCCCGAGGTTCTTCGTGCTGGAGAACGTGAACACCTTCGTCACGTACAAGAAGAACCTCGTGCTGCGCCTGGTCATGCGCGCGCTGCTCGAGATGAACTACCAGTGCTGCGTCGGAGTCCTGCAGGCCGGCAGCTTCGGGGTGCCCCAGAGCAGGCGCAGGACCATCATCCTCGCCGCGGCCCCCGGGGAGGTGCTCCCCAAGCACCCGGACCCCCTGCACGTGTTCCCGCACGGCTGCCACAAGATCTCTGTGGGCTCCAACAGCTACGCGATCACTCCGAGGCGCGGCGCGCCGTTCCGCCCCGTCACCGTGTGGGACGCCCTGTCGGACCTCCCCGAGATCCCCTCTGGTGCCAGCGAGAAGGAGATCGCCTACGACTCGGAGCCGCTCTCGCACTTCCAGAAGCTACTCAGAGGTTCCTTTTTTTGCCGAAATTCAAAGCCGAAAGCCCTCCGAATTTCGCCGCATTTTGACCCCAATTGCGAGAGCAGCCGAGTGCAAGGACACGCTGTACGACCACATCACCAAGCCGTTCACGGGGCTGATTAACCAGCGGATCCAGCGCATCCCCAAGAAGAAGGGGGCCGACTGGCGCGACCTGCCGAACGTCGCGGTCGAGGACGCGGACGGGAGGGTCTACCCCAAGCTGCGGTACACGCACCACGACATCCGCTACGGCAAGTCGCGGACGGGGGCGCTGCGGGGCGTCTGCGCCTGCGCCGAGACGTTCAAGGGCAAGTGCGTCGACGCGGACAAGCAGGCGGACACGCTGATCCCCTGGTGCCTGCCGCACACGGGCTACAGGCACAACCAGTGGGCGGGGCTCTACGGGCGCCTCGACATGGGCGGCTACTTCAGCACGACGGTGACCAACCCCGAGCCCATGGGCAAGCAGGGGCGCATCCTGCACCCGCTGCAGGACCGCACGGTCAGCGTCCGCGAGTGCGCGAGGTCGCAGGGCTTCCCGGACCACTTCCGCTTCGACGGCGGCGACGGGCAGTCGGCCGTCCCCATGCACAAGCAGGTCGGCAACGCCGTGCCCCCGCCCCTGGCCTTCGCCATCGGCCTCGAGATCGGCGCCGCCATCAGGAAGCGCGCAGCCGCCGACGAGGCCGCGGCCGCAGCGATGGGCGACGACGACGACCAGTAAAAACAGACAGACAACCAACCCAACGGACAAAACACCACGCGCAACGCACGGCTCTCTCGTGGCCACGCCAGCTAGCTGCCCTCGTCCGCTTTGCTCTTCTTTGCCTATTGCGCCTCAGCAATGTTCTCAGCTCAGCCCAGAGGGCACTGCCCCTGGACGCGTGCCCAGCAAGCAGCCCAGCCACACGAGGCAGCGATTGGCGGCGGCCACAGAAGAAAGACTGCCGCCATGGGAGACGCAGGGAGGACTGCGCGGTGAGCTCGTGGCGTGCCGCGAGGCGATGACTCAGCGGTGACTGGTTTTCCGATTTGCACCGGGGAAAAAAGATACGGGGATCTCGGCTGCAGAGATATTTGTCTAGTGGGTAGTGGGGTGGTCGCTGTGTTCTCTGTGCCGCCGCGAAAATGGAGCACGAGCAGCGGACGATGAGCATGTGGCTGCAGACGCTGCCCCGCAAGGGCTTCGTCGCCATCTTCGTGGCCTTTGGCGTCCTCTTTGGCCTGAGCATCATCGTCGGCGCCGTGGGCACGTCGCATCACAGCCCCCCCTCCCCTGCCGCAGAGATATTTTTCCCCACAAGATCTGGCGGTGCCCCTTGGATCCCGAACCAACAGCAGCGCTCTGCCCTGCGCAGGGCCCAGCATCTACACGCGGCACACGTACAGCGCGTGGAACTGCAACACCACCAACGGCACCGCCCCCTCGGAGTTCGACCCCGCGCTCTGCACGGGCGTCATGCTCTCGGACCCCGGCCAGCAGTGGGACGGCGTCCTCAGCGGCATGAGCAAGCTCAACCAGCAGATCCGCCTCCTCGTCGCCCCCGTGCGTCCCCCCGCCGTGCCTGACGCGACGTGACGCGACGTGGGGGTGGCGTGACGCGGTTCCGGCAGAATTATAAGGTGCAGGGAAGATGCACCGGCGGCTTGCCAGAGTTGGCAGCGGGAAAGACTGTTCCGCGACATTTCCTGGAAGCTGACCGGGGAATGTTCTCGGAATTCCCGGTTTGGTGGGACGGGAATGGCTGGGCAGGCCAACAACTTCACCGAGGGCATCACGGCGGACGTGGTGTTCAGCATCATGGTGACGGGCAGGCGGTCGGGCGAGACCGAGGCCGTGGTGGTCCTCAACCACACGCGCGAGCGCGAGGTGACGTGCCCCAAGAACAGGTTCTGGTGCAAGGGCCTCTACCTCGTCCAGCTGCCCCACGTCGAGTACGACGACTACGAGTTCCGCGTCGGCGTCGTCAAGGCCCCCAGCACCGGCTGGGTCCACGACTTCCGCTTCACTGTCCGCTGATTCCCTGCAGATATTCCCGCAGATCCGCGGATCTTTTCTCCGCAGATATTCAGCGGAGATTCTGGGAATCTGCGTTATCTCACGGGGAGGTTGCCGTGCAGTTTGAGTACGTGACGTCGGACTACACGCTGTTTGAGCTGTGGTTCCGGTTCTTCTTCCTGCTGGCGACGTTTGCGATGATCGCGTTCCAGGTGGTGTACCTGCGCAAGTACCGGTGGTCCGACTGGGCCATCGAGCAGCACTGGACCAGCATCCTCCTCTTCTGCCTCCTCGGCTACAACAGTCCGTCCTCTCTCTCTCCTCTCTCTCTCTCTCTCTTCCTTCTTCTCTTCTCTCTCGTCTCTCTCTCTCTCTCTCTCTCTCTCTCTCTCTCTCTCTCTCTCTCTCTACTACTACCTCCTCCTCCTCTCGTCTCTCTCTCTCTCTCTCTCTCTCTCTCTCTCCCTCTTCTGCCTCCTCGGCTACAACAGTCCGTCCTCTCTCTCTCCTCTCTCTCTCTCTCTCTTCCTTCTCTTTCTCTGGACAGTCTCCTCTCTGTTCTCTTCTCTCTCCTCTCACTCTCTCACTCGCTCAGTCTTCACAATCCCCTCTTCTCTCTGAGTCTCCTCAGTCTCCTCTCTCTGCTCTCTTCACTCTCCACTCTCCTCACTCTCATGCTCGGTCTTCTCATTCTCCTCTTCTCTCTGAGTCTCCTCGGTCTCTTCTCTCTTCTCTCTTCTCTTTATCGTGCATATCTCTCTCTCTGCTATTCTGCCATTTGGGAATGCGTGGGGCAGCGCGATGGGGCTGCGACTGACAGTGCAGGGCTGCCGCAGACCCGTTCTACCCGTGCACGGTGCTGTTTGGGGGGTGGTTCTGGATCTTTGTGAACGAGCTGCTGACGTCGACGTTTGTGATCATGCTGCTGCTCTACTGGCTCATTGTGTTCCACGGCGTGCGGCCCTCGGCCCAGCGCATGTCCCGCTTCAAGTTCTACGTCCCCAAGTTTGTCTTCCTCGGCGCCTGCGGCATCCTCACCATCATCCTCATCACCTGGGCAAAGTCCGCCTCCCTCTCCGGCTCCTCGCTGCCCTCTCCCCCGCAACCCTCTCACCCCCCGCCTCTCTGTCCCGCAGGATGTACCAGGTCGACAACCCCACGCACGACAGCGTCACGGACCTCACCAGCTATCTCGTGCGCCTCCCCCTCATCTCTGTCTGCTCTGCCCTGTTGTGCTGTTGTGCTGGGGTGTGTTGCCTTTGCTCTGTGCTTGCTGGCCTGGTCCCGCGACGCGTGATGCGCGCGACCAGCCCGAGCGCACGAGTGTCTGTGTGCGCAGCGCCAGCAGCCTTGTGGCCGGGGGAGAATCAATGGGGCTGCGCCTTTGCTTGCGTGCTGTGCTGTGCTGGCTTTTGTTCCAAGCGTGTTGCAAGCACCCCTGGCGCCGGGGCGTGTGCTGTACAGGGGCCTCGCCAGCCTCGCCTCGGCAGACCACTGACGCAGCGCGTGTGCGTGTGCGTGGGGAGCAGTTCCTGACGGCTGCGATGCTGCTGCTGATCATCATCTACGTGTTCTGGATGGTGTACCTGGTGTTCCGCTCGTGCGGCGACATCAAGGGCATGAACTTCCTGGGCTCGCGCATCAAGTTCTTCGCCGTCTACACGCTGCTCTGCATGGCCGTCGTCGTCATCGGCTACACGGCCGCCTTCCTCAGCCCCGCCAGCAACAACGCGGCGCGCTTCCTCTCGATGATCGCCATGGCCAACCTCTACCTCTACGTCCTCTCGGTCATGTACCTGCCCTCGTCCGAGGCCAAGTCCTGGCTCGAGGGCCGCTCGGGCCTCGCGCGCCTCGCCGAGACGCACGACGACGTCTCCATGACCGCCGTCCCCACGGACGACAGGCACTAGAGCGCCCACCCCCCCGAGGGGTGCCCGTGAGCCCTCGCCCGCGCTCTGAGGCGCCCGGCATTGCTTTATGGCTGCTATAACCAAACACCTGGCTTGGGGAGCACCACGCGGGCCCCAGCGTACCCCGCACTGGGCTCTGCTGCCCCCCGTTGCGACACACACGCGCCCCCTTCTTCCCTATGTCTGCTTGGCTCGCACGAGGTGCGTTTTCTCTCGGCTGGCGTGTGCCGCTAGCCTGTCGCCCTGGGGCCCCGAGGTCGCGAGGTCAGAGAGGCCGCGTTCCATTCTTGGGGCTGTCGCCCACGTTTGCTGGCCTGTCCGTTGGAGTATCAGTGCGTCTCCCGGATGAGGTAGAGGCTCCTTCTCCTTGTGCTCCGAAGGGAATGCGGTCGTGCCGGACTGCCAGCGGCTTGGTACTGCATCCGAAAGGAGCACCTGAGCCGAGGCCAGCAGATGCTGTGCTCATCCCACCCACGCCACAGGGAGAGAGAGGGGCACAAAGATGGGGCGAGGCAGCGGTGGCGCAGCCCCAGCGTTGCCCAGGGCTCGCTCGTTGCCGCTGGGGCAGGGGTCGTGTAGACATAGCCTATAGGTCTCTGTTGCGCTCTCTCGGTGCCGTGCGGTGTGGTGTGGTCGCGGTCCCTGCCCTGCTCGCGAGCAGAGGCGGGCGCAGGAAGGGGGGGGGGATGGCTAGTGGTACACGGGCACGCAGGGCTCGTACGTCATCATACACGCCGACGGGCCCGGCGGCGACGCTCGCAGGAACGGCACAGGCACCAGGGGCGGCAGGCCGCAGAGGAGGACGGGCACCGCCGGGGGCTGCAGCAGCGCCGCGGTCTCGGGCCCCGGGGTCGTCGCCGCGAAGGGCAGGCCGCGCATGGCCACCGACGCGAAGACCGAGGCGGCCGGCAGCTGCGCCCGCGGGCTCTGCGCGCACGGCGGCGAGGGCGGCGCGGACGCCGCGGGCAGCGGCGGCGACCCCGCGGCGCTGGCGAGGAACGGCCGCTCGACGACGAGGATCTCCGCGGAGTCGCCTGCGCCGGTCTGTGCGGGGCAGCCGCTGGTCCGCATGGTCGCGGACGTGAACACGCGGAGGGCCTCGTTCCAGAAGTCAAAGTCCACCTCGACGTCTGCGGGGTGCCGCTGTGAGCCCCGCGGAGAGGAGGGGGAGGCGTGGAGGGGAGGGGGGCTGAGCGTGCCTGCGTGGTGGACGCTGGTCAGGCGGAGCTTGTTGGTGATGGACTTCCAGAAGCCGTCGGGGCGGGCCCCGCGGATCTTGTCGGGTGCCGAGCGGCTGATGAAGACGACCCGCTTGCCGCGCACGAGGCAGCGCACGAGGTCGCGGGTGCGCTCGAGCACCTCGAGCAGCGCCTCTGTGTACAGGCGGGCGGTCCTGCGGCCGCTGCCGGTGCTGCCCGAGGGTCGCGGGGCCGTGGGCAGCGACGGGCTGGCGGGTGACGTGGCGGATGACGACTTGGGGGTGGACTCGGTGAAGAGGTAGTACTCGACACCCGAGTTGGAGCGCCAGACGACCTTCATGGGCACGAGAACAACAGCGGCCAGGCAACAAACAACAGCTGGACAACAGAGGGGCACAACAACGGCCGGGGGGTGTGTGGGGTGGCTGGTGGTGCTGTATGACACCGAAGAGGTGGGGGGGCAGTGCTGTCAGGAGAGTGGGGGGTCGATCTGGTATCTTTGCTGGAGCAGCAGAGAACGTTGGTCGTGAAGCGTTGTGAGAATTTGTGTGTGTTCAGTGCTGCGTGATTCGCTGGGGGGACGGGGGACGCGTGTCCCGGTGCACTTTTGCCCGAGGGCACCATCGCCGATGTTCAAGTGGGGCCCCACCGAAGCTTCCACGGCGTCTGCGGGGTCTCAATTTGCGACTGTGCACCACTCTGCTGTGTGCTGTGCCCCGTTATCTCCCGTATGCCACCACCGCTGCGCCCCCGAGCCTGCGAGCACAGCCCCTGGCCCTCCGGATGCTGGGAGAGCACTGCAGGCCCCTGTGCAGAGGTGCCCCAGGGAATTCCCTCTGCGGGCGCCCCGGTAGGTGCACTGTTCTGTCCCCTTTTCCGTGATATTATTATTTCCGGGTGTTTTATTGCAGATACGCATCCCCAAATTTGGACTTTTACGATTTATGCGGATCGCGCCGCGCAAATGAGGTCCCCAGATCGCGATCTCCGCAGCCCCACCCCCCGCCCATCTCGCCGTCCCAGCCCACGAGCACACCAAGCGCCGCTCCGCCGCCCTGCGGTGCTTGGGGCAGACCGCGGAGATCCGCGTATCTGCGTGCGATATTTGGGCGATGCCGTCATCGGCCGGGGGGAGAATCAGGGAGATACGGTCTCTCTGTAGCGGGCATCGGCGGCAACCCCCCAGCACCCTCTGCACCAGCAGCAGCAGCAGCAGCGCCCCCCAGGCACACCCCACGCCACCCACCCCCAGCCATGCTCAAGCGCGTAGAGGGCATCAAGGCGCGGCGCCTCGCCCGGGCCACGGAGGAGGACCCCGAGGGCGCCCTCGAGGCGGTGCCGTCGTCGGTCTTTGAGTCAGACCCCGACGACGACGACGACGACGACGACGACGCAGAGGACGACGACTACGACGCCGCCCCGCTCTCGGACGCCGACCCCTCGTCGTCCCCCGCTGCCACGTCACGCCACGCGTCTGCCACGTCATCCAGGGGCCCCAGGGCTGCGGGGGCGGCGACGGCGGGGCAGCAGATGAGGAAGAACAGGCTGCTGGTCGTGGGGTCGCGCGGGATCAACGCGCGCGGGCGCCACCTCATGGGCGACGTCATGGCGCTGCTGCCGCAGACGCGCAAGGAGTCGAAGCTCGACGCCAAGGACTCGATCGGCATCATCAACGAGCTCTGCGAGCTGCGCTCGTGCACGCACGCGGCCTTCTTCGACACGCGCAGCCGCCACAGGGACCTCTACCTCTGGCTCGGCCGCTACCCCGCCGGCCCCACCGCCAAGTTCTACGTCGAGAACGGTGCCACGTCACTCATTTGATTGATCCCTTATTTCTTTTGTATGCTTATTATTGGTTTCTCCCCCTTTGCAGTGCACACGATGTTGGAGATGAACCTGATGGGCAACTGCCTCAAGGGCTCGCGGGCGGTGCTGTCGTTTGACGCGTCGTTTGACAGCGCGCCGCTGTGGCGCCTGTGCAAGGAGCTGCTGGCGCAGGTCTTTGCGGTGCCCAAGGGCCACCCGCGCTGCAAGCCCTTCATCGACCACGTCTTCATGTTCTCGGTGCAGGACGGCCGCATCTGGTTCCGCAACTACCAGATTGTCGAGCAGGGCGAGAAGGTCGCCGCCGAGCGCAGCCTCGTCGAGGTCGGCCCCCGCTTCGTCCTCGAGCCCGTCCGCGTCTTCTCGGGCTGCTTCGGCGGCCCCGTCATCTACGAGAACCTCGACTTTGTCGCCCCCAACACTGTGCGCCCTCCCCAGCAGCTTCTTCCCCCATCCCCCCCCATCGCACTGCTCACGACAACCTCCTGCGCAGGCGCTGAGGCAGAAGAAGTTCGAGGAGGCCGTGGAGGCCGGGCGCAGGGGCATGGACTACCTGGCGTCCAAGGAGCGCAGGGCCAAGAGCTCCGTCCCCCTCGTCAACACGGTCGACGCCGCGTTCCAATGAGGCGGCGCGCCCGCTGCAGCTGCGCGTGCGGGGGGGCTGGCAGGCCGCCCACCCCCCGGCGACGACGAGAAGAGCGAGAGGCCCGGGCACACTGAGAAGAGTGGCAGGCGAGAGGTGAAGTATGGCGGGCCACTGCAGGGACGCGCACCAAAGCAATAACACATTCACACATCCTCTTTACCCCCCAAGCTCCGGCAGCTCTCTGCCGCGTTGTTGCGTTGTTCTCTGCTGCTCTCGCGTCTTGCGACCCCCACCCCTCCACCCGCCCTCACCTCGGCCCCTGCGCCCGCTCGATCTCCGCCTGCACCTGCGCGATCTGCTCCAGCGTCTGCTGCGCCTGCCTCGCGAGACTCTGGGAGGTCGTGCCATTAATAAAGCAGAGGGCGCGAATCAATTGATCTGGGCGAGGGCGAAAGGCGCACGCTGGCCTGGTCGTTGACGGCGCGCACGGCGTCCTCGAGGACCTTGACGTGCCGGGGCGCCTCGCCCGCGCGCGGCCCCGGCAGCAGCTCGGCGACGCCGCGTGACGCCATCAGCAGCGGCGACGACGACGACGCGGCCAGCGAGGCGTACTCGACGCCGCTGCCCGAGACGAGGTTCGTCACCGTGGGCTCCACCTGCAGCGGGGCCTCGCCGGGGCGCCGCGTCACCAGGAGGCGGTAGTCTGACGTCAGGACGCCGGCGCCGCCCGCGCCCTCGCGCTCGGTGAGCAGCGCCAGGACCACCGGGGCCCCCGCGTGGCGCGCCAGGGCGTCCTGCACGGCCAGCTCGCGCGACGAGGGCACCAGCGGCGTCCAGCGGCGGCACTTGTACCACCCCACCACCGCTGCCTCCTGCGCTCCCGTGGCCCCCCGCGCGCGCGTCAGGACGCCCGCTTCCTGTTCTGGTGGTTCTCGTTCTCCCGGTATCTTCCCATCCCAGTTCGGGAAGCGCGTTCCAGTTTTGCGCCATTCCGGCGCCGCATTCACTGCCCAATTCGGTATCACATTCCTGATCTCTGATTCCCGAAATGGGCAAGAGACCACCATCCCACGATCTCTGGCGTGGCAGCCGCCGGGAGACTGGCCGCTGCCCACTCGCGTGCGGGCGATGCGACAGCGCGAGGGGGAGGGAGAGGGAGAGGGAGAGGGGACGATGTGACACGGGGGGAGAGAAGGGTTCGCACAGGGGAGCCGTGGGCGCGGAGGAGCTCAGCGTCGAGGGCGCCGTTGGGGTCGTAGAACGAGCAGGTGCCCGCCCCCTGCGCCCCCCCGCGCGGCGCCCTCGCCAGCGCGCTGACCGCGATCCTCGTGACGTGGCGCTCAGACACTGCGTCGCCCCCGTCCACCAGTGACGTCACGACGCTGACGCTGACAGCGCCGAGCAGGAGTCCCTCCTGGAGGGGGGTGGCAGTGACGTGACAGTGACGTGGCAGCGGTGAGGTGGCGCTGGCGTCGTGGCGATGTGGCGATGTGGCGTGGGGGTACCGTGTCGCCCGAGGAGGACGCGAGCTCAGTGAGCAGCGCCGCGAGCGTGACGCCGGGCACGTGCACCTCCACCGCCGCCGCTGTGGCCATCGCCCGACACGACAAGAGAGGATCTCCTGGCTGGCTGCGTGGCTCTCTCTAAACGAGGAGCGGAGCGCGTGATTGTGCCGGCAAATATCACGGCTAGATATCACGATACCAAACACGGATTATGGGATATCTCTTCTGATTCCAGAGCTGGAGCTGTTGGCGGTTGGGCTGTTGATGTGGTGCCACGTCACCTCGGAGAGGGGGTTGTTTTCCGATGTGTGGGGGATGACTCGTTGCCACATCAGGATATATTCTGCTGGCAACAATGGCCCCCTACTGCACCACGCGGATCGCAGCAGCACTCAGGGTGGCTGCGATGGCCTTGACCCCCTTCTGGAGTGTCTCGAGGTCCTCCCTGATTGCCCTCTGGTCCCTGGCGACCTCCTGCGTGTTCTCCTTGAGTGCCTTGAGGTCTCTGGCGACCCCCTGCATGTTCTCCTTAAGTGCCTTGAGGTCTCTGGTGACCTCCTGCGTGTTCTCCTTGAGTGCCTTGAGGTCTCTGGCGACCCCCTGCATGTTCTCCTTAAGTGCCTTGAGGTCCCTGGCGACCCTGTGCGCGTCGCAGCGGAGGCTCCCGAGCTTCTGCTGGTTGGCGCAGAGGACCTGTGCGAGCAGCACTGCTGGTCAGCCGCTGCGAGGGAGGGGCTTAGCGCACGGCCTCGTGGGCGACGCGCTGCCAGAGGTCGGCCGTCGTCGCCACAGACCCCGCCGAGGGCATCCCACACGTCGCCGTAGATCGTTCCGCTCTCGAGCAGCTGCGCCAGCAGCACCGCCACGCGGGGGCTCTGGTTGGCGCCCTCCTCCTCGCAGGCCACCAGGACGCTCGTCCGCACGCCCCACCCGCGCTGCAGCACCCGCGTGCGGAGCCACCGGTACGCCTCTGCGATGCGCCTGCCGTTGTGCACCGCCTCGCAATGACTCGCGGGGCCGCTGGGCTCGCAGAGGCCCACGCTCAGCTCGCACTCGCCCTCAGCGGCGTCCGCGGAGCACCAGAGGCAGAGGTCGTGGTCGGCGCGGTGCTCCCGCGCGCAGACAGGTCGCACTCGGTGAACACGGGAGCCTCCGGGGCCTCGGCTGCGGGCGCGGGGCCCTCGTCATCCCTCTGCCTCTTGGGCGGGCTGCTGGCGCAAGGGGGTCCTCCTGCAGCGCGCTTCCCACCCATGCCTTGCGGGTTATTGAAATAAGTGGTGTGGGTGAAATATCAATTGTTGTCGGAAAATCCAGAGGACGCGAGCAGGACAACGGCTACCACGATCACCATGGCGACCACGACCATGACCCCACCACCGCGAGCACCACGGCGACCGCGGCGATAACGCGAGCACGAACACGAGCAGGGCAGTGCTGTTGCCTCAGTGCTCGCCGTGGTCTCCCTCCTACTGAGTCGCCAGAAAATCAACTGACTAAACTGCCGCGGCAACAACGCAGCCCTGCCCTCCCACAGGCTCCCTGCCTGCTCGGGAAGCCCTGGTGCCTGCAAGAGGAGCGGTGCGGGGAGGACGCCGGGAGCGAGAGAGCGGGAGGGAGGGAGATGATATCCCATGACGTCATGAATATCTTGGAGGTGCACTGCTGGGGTGCTGCGCTGGCGATGAGCGAGACGGCAGCGGCCAAGTTCTACCGGCGCCACGAGGTGCTGCTGCTGGCGGGGACGGTGGTGCTGCCCCTGCCGGCGGCCATCTACACGTTTGTGCTGGCGGTGCTCTACCCGGGCCGCAGTTGCGCTCTCCCTCTCTCCTCTTCTCTCTCCACAGTCCCCACCACAGTCAGTCTCTGCTCTCTTTCTCTCTCTCACTCGATCTCTCTCACTCTCTCTCACTCTCCGCTCACTCGCGCGCCCCTGCCCGCAGTCTACTGCCCGGAGCCCACCGAGGGGGCCTGCCCCTCGACGACGCACCGCATACCCGACGCTGTGTCGCTGCCTGTGGGTCCGTTGCTTTCCCTCTGCTGTGCTCTGCTGTGCTCTGTGCTCACTGTTCTCTGCTGTGCGCTGCAGTGGGCTTCCTCTTCGGCCTCAGCCTCGCCTGCAGCGCCTACATCCTCCTCAGCAGCGGCGCCTGGTCCTTCCACCGCTTCAGGTCCGTCGTGTGCTGCTCCCGTTGCTGCTGTGCTGTGCTGTGACGCCACACAACGACTGACAACAAACGACGACTGCGACGACGACGACGACAACAACAACAGGAACAAGACGGTGGCTGCGGTGCAGGTGGTCCTCCTCGCCTGGTTCACCGCCCAGCTCGTGGCCCCCGCCTCCTACCGCTCCTACGTGCTGCCCTACAGGTACGCGGCGCCCTCGTACGCCCTGGCCCTCGCCGGCAACGCCACCAGCGGCCTCGTCCGCGTCGCCGCCTCTGCGGTGCCCTCGCCCCTCGTCTCGCGCACCGCCTGGTCCGCTCGTCTCCGCCTCGTGCGCCTCCCCGACGCCGCCGAGGCCCGCTGCACGCCCCGCGACTGCGACCGCGGGCCCCTCAGCGACGCCCTCGAGCTGCCCCCGGTCGCCGTCGCCGAGCACATGCAGTGGGAGCTGCCCGCCAGCCTCCTCTGCAGCGGCTGCAGGTACCTCGTCTTCCTCTACCCCGCAGACAAGGCACGCCCCTCCTCCTCCTCCTCCTCCTCCTGCTGCCCTGGCTGACGGGGGCGGTGGGCAGGAGGGCAAGGAGCCTGTGGTGAGGGCGCCAGAGGGGCAGAGCGTCGCCGTGGGCACGAGGACGCTGGACCGCAGCGAGTTCCTCGTCGACGCGAGGCCCTTTGTCTGCTGCAAGTGGGCCGCGGACCCCTCGTTCCAGTGCGAGGCCTGCTGAGCAGGAGCTGGCCCAGGCGCACGAGAGCGAGGGGGGGGGGGACCGGGCAGCGCAGCAGGACCTGCTGCCGCTGCCGCTGCTCTCCCTTGTTTTCTTTTTTTTTGTTTTTTGGGGGCGGGGCCCATAATTCCGGGCAGAGGAGCAAATACCAAGTGTTTGTGATGTTAGAGCTCGGAGAGAAAGCGAGTGAAGCCCTCCTGTGATGACACACAATCAGCTACTATTGACATCACATGAAACCAATACTTGGGTTCATCAAACCCGATGAGGAGACATCCACAACAAAACACACCAGCGCCCCGCTGCCCCCCCGGCGGCGGACGCACTTCATTGGTCTTTGGCGCTTAAAACATGGGCGACCAAAATTACCCAGAGGTGCAACATTCCCACTCTAATTCTTATTGAAATGAAGCAAACGCAGTGCCAACCATCAATTGGTTTGGCCCATCTACATGAAACGGGCAAGCGCGGGGTCTAATGGGCTGCTTGGGTTATCGTGAACTAAATAAAGATGAAGAAGTCCCCATCTCCCGTCGCCGAATGCAGGCAGATGAAACCCTATTCGCTTGTGTACAGGGCATCAGAGGTAGCAAAGGCACTCTACTCTTTGTTGCTTATTGAACACGGGGGTCCGTGCGCGAGCAGCGTCTCCTCTAGAGCTGCCCGTAGCGCACGAGGTACAGGAGGCGCGCCAGGTCCTCTGCGTACCTGCACGACGCCGCGACCCTTGCCGCCTCGGTGCCCTCTGCGGGCGCCGGGCTCACCTGCGCCACACCCCCCAGCCCCCTCTGGTCAGGCACAGCTCCCAACAGCCCCCTCCCTCCCCCCTGCCCTGCCGGCGCTCACCGAGACAGCGAGCACGTCGACGACGGCGGCGCCGTTGCTCCGGAACCTGACGTCGACCACGCGCGTGTCGCCCTCGCTGCGGCGCACCGTGACGGCCGCCTCCTGCTCCCCCCTCGCGGCCACGCTGACGCCGTCGAGCGCGCCCACTGCCCCCCTGCGCTCGCGGGGGTCAGTACTGGCGGGCGGAGCTTCACCGCCGTCGTCTCGCGCTCACCAGACGTCGAGGGGCTCGCGGCTGCCGCTGCCGCTACTGGCGCTGTGCGGGGCGTCTGCGGGGGCGTCGGTCTGCACCGCGGAGCTCTCCATCAGCGGGCGCGTCGTGCGCAACGAGGCCTCGGCGAGAGCTGCCATCCTGGCGCGGGCCCTCTCCGTCGCGCGCTGCTCCGCCGCCAGCTGCTCGTGCACTGCGGGGGCCCAGCGTCAGGCGTGCGCGCACAGAGGCCAGCAGAGCAGACGCGGGAAGGGCGGGAGGGAGGAGGGGCTGCGCACGCGTGGCGATGGTGGCGATGAGGGCGCTCTCGCTGTCGGTGGTCTCGGGTGTGTCCACCGGCACGTTCTCCGCGGGCCCCGCGTCCCGGAACTCCGTGCCGTCTGCGCCAAATAACCGCGCGGCACAAATTAAACAACAAAATTGGCGACCGCGGAATCAAATTGACGCGGGCTCAATCAATTGAGTGACGCAAGTGGCGCCAAAACAGAGCCGGGCGGCGCGCACTGGGGGGCAGCTTCGCCATGAAGCGGGCCTTGGCCAGCAGCGACACGTAGCGCGCGGCCAGCTCGGGCAGCGCCTCCTCCGCCGCGGTCGCAGGGGCCGCCGTCGTCGATGACGTGGCGCAGCGCTGCTGCAGCGACTCGAGGGCCGCCTCCCACGGCGCCGCCGCCTCCTGTGCCTGCACCCTGCAGCTGCTGGCAGGGGGCGGGTGAGCGTGGGGGGAAGTGGCCAGCGGGTGGGGCGTGTGCGCACCTCATTGGGTTGCGGTCTGTGCGCGTCTGCGTTGGTTTTGGCGCCGAATCGAAGATACCAGAGCGGCAAGGAGATACAGATATTTCGTTGATTATCAATCGGGATATCCAAATCCAAGATCGCGTGGCAGGTCGGCAGCCTCGGAGGCAGCGAGAGCCCACATACGGCAGGGGCGCGGGAACCGCCCCGTGGACCAGAAGTGCAGTATTCCCTGTTGATCTGTTGATATGTCGGTATCCCCACTGCAAAGTCGGCGACTTCGCGCCTGTCGTCCCCATGGACCACCAGCAGCACCAGCAAGAGTTCCAGCAGCAGCAGGGCGACGCAGCCAGAGCAGCCTCCGGGCAGCCCTCGAGCGCCCCGGAGGCCCCGCCTGCCAAGCGGGCGCGCGTGGAGGCCGAGGCAGCGCCAGAGGCAGCAGAGGCAGCAGGGGCAGCAGGGGCAGCAGGGGCGGGGGCCGAGTCGCCAGAGCCGGTGCAGGCGGTGCCCGAGCCCGCCAAGCGCACCCTCGCCGAGGAGTACTTCAAGAGCTACGCCCAGATCAGCATCCACGAGTGCGGCCTCTCCCCCGTCCCTCCCAACCTCCTCCCACGTCTGCTGCTGCTGCTGCTGCTGCTGGGGCAGTTGCTCTGCTTGCTGTGTTGTGCTGCCCTTTGTTTTCTTGTGCGCCTTACATTCAAGATGCCCACGCGTTTTGGGGGCTTTGAAAAACTAAGGAGAGCGGACCTGGGGGTCATTCCCCGCCTGGGCCGCACTGCTGCTTTATTCCACGGGCGCGTGTCGCTAGCCACCCGTGCACGCTGGGCGCCGCAGGGCAGCAGAAGCCCTCGCGCACCTTTGAAGTTGTGAATGATAAGTAAATTTTATACTCCAAGGTAAAAAACAGCCGGCGGCTGCACTGCCTCACGTCGCAGCCTCTGCCGCTGCCTGTGCGCCCCAGGGAGATGCTGAGGGACCACGCGAGGACGGGGGCGTTCAGGAACGCCATCATGCGGTTCGCCCAGGACTTTGAGGGCAAGGTGGTGCTCGACGTGGGCTGCGGCACGGGCATCCTCAGCCTCTTCGCCGTCGAGGCCGGCGCCCGCAAGGTCTACGCCGTCGACGCCAGCGAGATCGTGGAGGAGGCCCGCAAGATCTTCGCCCTCAACCAGGTCGAGGACAAGTGCGCCGCCCTCTCGATCCCGGCTGCAGAACCGCTGCAGACGCGCTTTTTTGTACAGCAAGCCTGCGTAACAATAACAAGTGGAAACCCAACGCCAGAATTGTTGCGATCCGCGGAGAGGTGGAGACGGTGATTCTGCCGGAGAAGGTAGACGTTATCATCTCCGAATGGATGGGGTACTTCCTCTTCTACGAGTCGATGCTCGAGTCGGTCATCGTGGCCCGCGACCGCTTCCTCAAGCCCGTGCGCTCTTCTCCCCCTCGTCGGTGCGGGCCACCACCAGTTGACGTCCCGCTACCACGCAAATATAAAGGGAGGGCTGATGTTCCCGTCCGAGGCCAAGCTGTACCTGGCGCCGTTCAGCGACGAGAACTACCAGAACAGGACCGCGTTCTGGAGCAACGTGTACGGCTGGGACTTCAGCTGCATCGTGTGAGCACCGCGCCTGCCCCTGCGTTTTATTCGCGCAGGCACACACCTCTGCTGACCTGCCGTGCTGGCTGGCTGGCTGGGCAGGCCGTTTGCGACCAAGTGCCACTATGAGGAGCCGCAGGTAGAGAGCTTCCCGCCGCAGTACCAGATGTCGCTGCTGCCGAGCCTCGTGACGGTGCTCGACTGCCACACGGTCACCATCGCGCAGATCCAGCAGATCGAGTCCCAGTTCACCTTCAACTCGACGATGATCGGTACCATCCCACACCTCCGCACGCCACCAGCCATCGCAGTCTCAACAGCAGGCTCGCAGCGCCGCTGCACGGGTTCGTGGCGTGGTTCGACGTCACGTTCAAGGGGAGTGTGTGTCAGACGCACCTGGCGCCGGTGAGCACACAGGCGCACGGGCAGGTGAGCCTCCCGACGATCACGGGCAACGACGCGGAGACCCAGGTGGTGCTGTCGACGTCACCAGAGGCGGGGTACACGCACTGGAAGCAGACGATGTTCTACTACGACGAGTCGGTGCTGGTCAGGCAGGACCAGGAGATCACGGGCAGCATTGCCATCACTAACCACGGCAGGAGCAAGCGCTCGTGCACCATCGACATACAGTACAAGACGGGCACTGCCTCCGTGTCCAAGAGGTGGGAGATGCTCTGAGGGGCAGCAAGAGGGAGAAAACACCTGAAAGGAAAGCAACTGAAATCGAGGCAAAATTTCAGCTGTTTTATTCACGAAGTTTCTTTTGGTCTGAACGGCGGCTCATGCTTGGAGGGTATTAGTTGGAAAAGTCACCCAAGATGGAAAAATAGTGACAGGTCTGTTGACTACCCTTTTTTGGAGGGGAGGGAACACAATGATAAGGAATAAGTTATCATTGCGATTTTATTGCTGTTTATCTCCACAGTAATTACGGTGTGATCACATTGAAATTTTGGCAATGCAAATAATGTGGAAAATAGCACTTGCATCTGTTACCGATGCACTACTTAGGGTAGCACTAAAACAGCACATGGTGCACAACTGTCTCGTCATTTAATATTTGGTTATCACTGTGTTTTATCCACTGAAGTGCTAATTAGCACATACAGTGCTGAATTTAAGCACTCGATTTAGTGCTGAGTTAGCACTACTTTTGCACTAAATTCTGACAGCACATATAGCACATTTGTGCATAATGCACATTATATGCATAATGTGCATGATACACTATAATAGTTTTTGGCGATTTTAGCTGTTTTAGCAATTTAATCAACATAGTAAATAAGCACATTTTTGCATTTGTTCATCGCTGAGCTCTCAGTCATTTCCCCCCTAAGTCAAACATCTGTTTTTGGCTTTTTC
Organism: Mastigamoeba balamuthi; assembly: GCA_902651635.1. Lineage (NCBI taxonomy): Eukaryota > Evosea > Mastigamoebida > Mastigamoebidae > Mastigamoeba > Mastigamoeba balamuthi. The sequence goes on from CACRSC010000002.1 coordinate 276,225, forward strand.
ACTGGGGTAGTCTGAGAAACCGGGCCTCCCTGGGAATAGGGCGCAGGGGGTTCTCACTGAGGTACCAGGCATCTAGGTTCGTGATGATTGTGATGGCTGACCTCAGCAGGTCATTAGCTCATCACCTTCTTCCCCTTGAACTTCTTGCCCACGATGTTGAATCGGGACATGAAGCCCAGGTAGTGCTCTACCCTGCTTCTTCAGCACCTGTGAACAGGCATTCGAACCTGGTATAACTGAGTGCAGTTCTGGTTCGTTATAACCTGAAGATCTGGCAGGGCTCAGCTCCACACATGGAACTGCAAGGGATATGACTGCTGGCTGACAATTCCTCTGTCAGTGTCCCAAGCAGTGACCTCCTGACCCTCTTTGAGCACACCTCTCTGTATGACTCTGTTAATGGAAGGCAGAGACCCTTGTACAACCAGTGAACGTCCATGGAAATGCCCTGGTTGTTGACTACCACCTGGATCTTGACCATGTGCCCCTTGTACTTGCCATTGCAGAACTTGTTCTGCTTCTTGCTGGGCCGTGAGATGGCAATGGCCTTGACATACACAGACCCGTGTATTATACGAGACTAGGGTGGAGGAAGCCTGTTGGCCTCAGAAGTCTGGGCATTCAAGACACTCTGTGCATTTTCGAAAATTAGTTATCAGGTTGTTGCATTTCAAATCAGGAATTGAATTGATAAATTCACGTTTGACATTTCTAGAATAAATTGGCAAACGGGTGCACGCCCAAATTATCAATTGATTTAATAATGAATTTATACTGATTTCATTTAGAAGAATAAAATTGTGTTGTGTTGTTAATGAAGTAGGCATTACCTCCATCTCGTTAAGATGCTCTGCCAGGTACAGCCATCATCGAGCCATCATGCACTGGAAGTTGCTTGGGTCAGGAACCTCCAGGGACATCTCAGAGGTAAGTACTTCATAGTGTTTGAAGTTTATCAGCAGGCCCAGCAAGTCCTTCAGCTTCTTGAAGGGGGTTCTGGCCTCCGTAGCACTGAAATACCCGTTCCAGGAATTGGACAGGGTACCCCCAGCGTGCTTTGGCAATGGACTTTTTCAACTTGTGCAGGACACTGCTGCCTGGCTTTTTTTAGGGAAGGAAACACATCAGGAATGCCGAGCATGAGCTTCTTTCTGAACGTCAGCTTCCTAGTCTGCATGCCTGCCTTAACAGCATGCATAAGAGCATTCATTCTGGAAATATTAGTTTGTATTAACACAGAGAGAACAAGGAAGGAACAGGGAAGGGGTTTCATACCTCATGACGAGGTCGTTCAGAGTCCCACCAAGCAGCATCTGCATGGCCTTGAACCCAGTCCTGACCTCTTCAAAGATGCAGGGCTGGTGGGCATGCTCCTTACTGGGCTTGACACTGAAGATACTGAGGAGGTCACATGACATCTTCATAAGGGCCAAGATCTGCTGTTTCTCCTGTGATGCCTCATCTGCTTCTCATCTGACTCCAACACACATGAGGTGATCCTTTATTCCTCTGCTGTGATCTCCTTGTTAACCTTCTTTGCCTCATTCTCAGATTGCTCACTGTCACTGAGATGTGGTGCAGCAGCAGCAGCTTATGACTACTGCAGCTGCAGCAGTACCTAAAGTCACACCAACAGAGGGTGTGATGTGGAAATCAAGGAGAGAGAAGAGATAATACAACATACCTGCTCTTCTAAGAGACATGACCTCTTGGTCTCTGTCCTGCTGGGGTCATTGTTTGTGTGTAGCAGGTGTGTATGATGGGCAGAATAGCATTAAGAAAGCCTGTTAGAGGTTATGATTAAGTCAGAGAATTAGCGTGTTGAAGTGTTGTAGCAGCACGTTGCAGAACCTCTGCTATGTGCTGCTACACAGGTACCTTCTGCTATATTATTGTGAAGGTGCAGAAGCACCTGCTACGTGGTGAAGCAGATATGGTGCTGTAGTAGTGCATTGCAGAAGGTCTGCTACACATTGCTACACAGATACCCTCTGCTATGTAGCATAGCAGAAGGCACTAGAGCACCTTTCACTATGTGGTGTAGCAGATACTAAAGTGTAGTCAATTAAGGACAATTGCTTTTATTTAGAGGACAAAGCAATTGAGAAGAGCAAGGTATGAGTGACAGAGCACTCAAGAGATGGGTTAGAGTGTCTTAGTACGTGGGTGTGTCTGCTGCACCATCAGCAGACTCAGATGCAGAGTGAAAGGTGGGCACTTTGTGCTTGGAGGAAGTGATGGTGGTGCCCTTAAGGGACTCATACTTGCTTTAATTGGCACACTCGGACTTAAGAAGCTCCAGCTGCTTCTTGAGCCCCTCATTCTGGCTCTTCAACGTTGCAATGAGCATGTGCTGCTCATGCAGGTCGTTGGTCACCTGAGCTGCTCTTTCTTGTACATGACAATCTTGTCCTTCAACTTGGCCCTGGCAGCCTCCAAGCCCTTGATGATCTGGTCCTGCAGCTATGCTGGAACAAGAAGACCTGATCCAGCAGCAGAGGCGATTTCAGCAGTCAGTCTCTTCACCTCGTTCTGAGATCTCTCATTCAGCACACACAGGTCCTTTGTATGCACGCTGAGGAACTGTATGGAATGTAGTGCTGTCTGCATAGCCTTCTCATGCTCTTTCTGGTGCCAGACACCACTGGATCTTCAAAGGCAAACAAGGAAGAAGATGATGTGCCACAGCTGTGGCAGCTGGAGCCACATACTTGTCCTGCCCCATCTTCACTTCCGTTGGCTGCTCGTTTGCCTTCTCCAGCTCACTCTCATTCTGCTGCTGCTGGGCACTCAGGAGACAGCTCAGGCTCAATGACTGGTACTGCTGCTGCTGCTACTATGGCCTTGTGTTGAACCAGGGCTGCAGGAGTGGTCATGGAAACCACTTCTATGACAGAAATAATGTCAGGTTGTATAGGCATGCAGTGCCAGTGATTGTGCCACTGGCATATAATTATGTGCCAGCAGCATATGCTATGTGCTGCCAGCATATAATTATGTGCCACCAGCATATAGCTGTATGCCAGTAGCATAATCACTGGCATAACTTTGTGCTGATGGCATATACTATGTACTGCCAGCACTGCCACCAGCACATAGTATATGCTGCTGGCACAGAATTAAACTGCCAGCACATAGCATGTGCTGGCAGATACATGTATGTATGAGAAGGAAAGAACTCACCAGATTGGCATGTGAGTCTTTTTTCTCCCCCAATGGATTAAGACTTCCCCATACAATTCAAAATGGTACACCATGGGCACCACTGCACAGCATGGCAGTCCCAGCCTCCAGCATAAGTGATCTGGCTGTGTCTCAGCCTAGCACTCATGGTCTTCACCATGGTGGCGATCCTCATGCCCCCAAGGCACTACAGGGCACCCCTGGGGGACGGGACTGTGACATCACTCAGGGCAAAAGCTGATAGAAGCACCCCAAAAACACTAACTCGATCAATGCCCCACAGGTCCCACCCATTCAACACCACTCCCCCAGCCTGAAGCATGGTGGCAACCATACTTCCATAACCACAGCTGGTGCCAAGGCCCAGTGCAGATGCACCACTGCACCTCAAAGACACACGGACCGATTCTGTGAAATTTCTCAGTTCACACCCGGAAATACTGGAGAACTCATACTATAAAAAGGTGGCAAAATATGCCAACAGCAAGACAGCACTATACACCTTTGAGAGCATGAAACAGACCTCGCCACTGACAGACCCCCCAGAGGCTGCCAGTGCCCCTCTGCTGAAGTAACGATCCAGAGAGGACCAAGCTATGACTGATACAGACCACATGCAAATGGACAGTGACCTTGAGAAAGACCAGCCCATGGCCCCAGGTGCACCACCACCAGACAACGAACCAGCCCCAAAGTCAGCAGTGCCCACGGTAGATGCAAAGCTTCTCCTGACCCAGATACATGCCTGTATGCTGGTGGTACATGATGAATGCCGACAGCAGAAGCTTGCTGAGTTGACCTGCCTTAACAAAACTGCCCTCATAGCCTACTTTGCAATGATCACAGACCCAGCTGACATCACTCTATGTGAGGCAGCATGTATCTCAGCAGAACGCCCACAGATGGAAGACAGCTGGGCACAAGTCATCCAGCAAAACCAGACCAATAGAGACAAGACAGCCCAGTGATTTTAATACCCCCCTTTAATACCCCCCCCCCCCCTCCTCCAGATGTGAAGGTGGAGGTTCTGATGAGCAGAGATATGTGAAACCTGGTCTGAATATACTATTATTACAAACACCCTTGTCTGTAATAAGCTGGTGGGAATGGCAGAGCTGGAATCGGACTATTCAGAATTCTGTTAATCTGTCTCACTTAAACACCGAAAACAGTTCCCCCTCTATTGACAGAGAGTTCACGTGCCAGAAACCCCTCTAGAAACAAAGCCATTGATACCGTGAATCCTTCTAATTACCTACTAGATATTCTGTTACTGTGCAAAAGAATAGCACAGTTTTCTGTATTATTTTTGAATCGTTTCATATTTCTCGGTATATTTTGTGAATAAAGTAACAAATTCTGCCTCTTTGAGTCGAAGTGAAATTTGAGCTTCCAAAAGAGGTTTTATTGGAACCCTTACTGGGAACGTTGAGCCATGATGTCAGGGAACAGTGCCAATCACTTCATGTCATTGAGAGCATACTGGTAGAGCTCGATTGCCATATCTTTCATATGAGTGCGAATATCGCGGTCTTAAATGTCGGGATTTACCTCCAGAAATAGGTGCCATACATCAAAGAGCACGACCGTGAAGACAAAACTGTCAATTGCAAGTTTCCACCCATGTGGAACCCGTGTTCCACGACGAAAGGGCCAGTAGAAGCCTACGAGGTCCTTGTTAAAGACATCACAGTACCAGAATGTCACCTTGTATTTGTCCCAACCAGGGCAAAACCCTTCAGGTGCACGAGAGCCAGTCCTCTGAATGCAGTTAGACAGAATGTACTTGCGGCCAATGCGCTTATCACTTTCATACTTATGCACAATCAACTCTCCTGTCTCCTCATTCCACAAAGCAGCCCACTCCCCCTGATTTTCGACCCTGAAATATGTAAGGATAAGCTAAAAAGAAAAATACACACTTATCATGAAGGGGTTCACACAGTATGGCCCAGCGTGAGGGATTAACACTGATAAGATAGGGGATCTTATACTCATTGAGTGTTTCCCTCCCTCTACGGTCTCAGTAATAGGAGTCAGCAAGTAGAACTGGGCGCTCTGATGGCTCAATATCAGTAATTTTTCCAGAAGAGGCCCACTCAATGATATCAGAAACATGATCATGCTCTTCTTCCTTTGTGCATGCAAACACAGGGATAAAGCGTCGAGATATAAACTTCTCCACTTGAATTCAGCAGACAAGCCATCTATTTCAGGGTTAAACACACTCAAATGATGAAATACCTCAGTGATCCACTGTCCAATTTGGTCTGGTTTCTCTCTTATCTGACGAATGCAGGGGCTATCCCCACGAAACTTCTTTAATTTCTCGTCCATGCAAACACTATCCCCATAGATAATGAAACTTGTCCAGTTTGTCACTGAGATATGTCTTCACCCATTCTGATTTAAAGGGTAAATCTTGCTATTAAGCCCTTCAATATACCAGGGGGAATGCAACAGTGAGTATGAAGCTCTTCCCAGCGCTGAAACTTCATAACTTCGTCTATTATGTGATAAAACAATTGAGTAATCAGAAATTAGTGCACTATCTGTACCCCATTTCGTGAAGATTGTTCTTCAGTTTCTTGAACTCAGCTGCAAGGCGAGTTATGCTATCATCTTCCCGAGACCCATTACAGTGGAATTGCAGGTAGATCCAGATCGCCCAGTACTTCATGACAGTGCATGGATCACACTGAGAATATGCTATTTTTGGTTTCCGTAAGGGGGGCTTCACGAGAGGAGTTTGTACAGAAAACCCATTCGCCACCATGAGGGACTCAATCGTTGATACGCCCATGATGAGGACGAAGATCTGCAGTAGAGATGCATGACGGGAGATGCGAATTGTCTGAGTACCACCTGGGCGTTCAGTCTCTTTTATCTCCCACAAAGTCAGGCCGTCCTTGTCCAACTCCTCCCAGCCCTCACGAGTGAGTACAGTCGCTGCTCTTCTGTGCTCAACACGAGAGGCCCTGAGCTCAGTGACACAGTCGTGTAGTCTGACAATCTGTCGGGGTCGTACACAGTGGTCTGCACACATTATTAGAGAAACTAAAAGGGGGGGATATTAAAGGGGGATATTAAAATCACAGGGAGCCAAGCAGGCCCGGACCCAGCTGCCACGATTCCAGCCCACAGCCACCCCATGGCCTGCCAAAACTGGAGCCACATTGGGACAAGTAGCAGTGCAGAAACAAAGCCACAACAACTGTAACTCTGATCCAGCCCCGAGCCCCAGGTCTATCAACGGGATAACCGGGGAGCCCCTGGCACTACCAAGAATGCTGGAGGATGCCGACTACACCCCAATGATAACTGAAGTGATTATGCTTGTGACAGGCCCCAGACGCCACTTTGGAGACAACTGCCCTACAATGCTGGCCAGGACAGAGCTACTCGACCTCTTCCAGGAGACGCACAAAATCAATGTTACTGTGAATTCAGCCTTCGTAGAATACACTGGTAAAAGCAGCATTATGTTCCCAGCTCCAAACTTGGCCATATACTGCAAATGCCAGGAAATCGAAACCAATCAAAGGGCTACTGGTTTTGCCCCAGACATACTGTTATGGGTGCTGACTGAGGCCAAGATACCATTTATGGTGTACGTCCAGCACGCTGACAGGCACAAGCCATGCCCCCGAGAACTCGCTGATGCATGGTCCCAGACAGTCAAGACCCACATCAGAGGGCACGAACTCCTGCTAGTACTTACTGCTGCTGGCCCAGGGGGTGAGGGAGATGGATAATACCATCACCATAACAAGCTGGAATGTCCAGAACACCCTCTTTGGAGCAGTCATATTACTCATTAAGGCAATTAGAAACTGCATTAAGCACACCACACCAGAGGTAATAGCACTGCAGGAACTCAGTATAGTTGATGAGAAACAAGTGAGTCAGGCGGCCAAAACTGAAGGATACAGCCTATTCCTCAGCCAACGAGTAGGTAACAAAGACCCAGTGGGATTCCTTGTCCATCACTCGATCTGCAACTACTGGTCAGTCAGCATCACAGATCACACAGACATCCTAAATGGAACAGTCAAACTAAATACCACACTGAACATCATTTAATGCATACAGCCCGGCCAGGGGGTCCCCCGTACAAGCAGATATGTGGCACACAATAACAGAGCAAGACGTTAACGGCGACAGACATAGTACTGGTTGGAGACCTTAATACCTGGATGGATTACCCCAGCGACCAACACACTAATGCTGAAAAACAAATGTCGCACTACCAGCACAAGTGTAAGATGATAGATGTCCTAAAGCACCATGGCACCATGGCACCACGTCGGCAATGCACTGAAGCCCCCGTAACACCATTAATCGGCTAGATTACATATTGGGTACATGAAATATGCTCCCTCACATAACCACCAGTGGTGTAGGAAAACACACCACGGACCTCTCTGACCACTCACCCATATACTGCACTATAATGCTACTGGAAAGCATACCAAGACAATGGTGGACTTCCCCCCAACAAATAAACTCCTGGACAAAAACAGCACACACGGAAACATGTGCAGCACAAATACTGAACATTGTGCTGGCTGACTCGTTGGAAAAGAAGAGGCTGAACTGGAACAAGGCCCTCTACCCAGCCGAGGTCTGATTACTCCTTGGTTGACTGTACTTAGATGACAGCCCTACAGGTCTATGAGCTGATTGCTCAGAGGTTCTTGGCAACCCTGGACCTCTGCTTCACCAACATAATGGCATTGAGCACCAAGTGGACAGCCATCCGAGAGCTGTACCAACTGAACCTTCTTGTTGTCACCATGCACCAGCAGCAGAACGCGGTTCTCAGCCAAGTGATAGTGCTACTGAACCCAGAGGGTCTGTTCATTTTCAATTGTTGTTCCTAACAATCAGATCTAGATTGCACAGTTGTTAGCATATGTCCAAGCCACATGGGTCAGGTCAGCCTTTGCTCTACCGCAGAATCCACCTCTGCTGCCTTCGAATACCAGACTTGAGAGAAGGTGGTTCTCAACTCCGGTGATACCACTGTTCCCAGAGAACAAGAATGTCTTCGAGCCACAGGAAAAGGACAAGAAGATCCACTACATTCTGGTAGTCCACTTCCTGACCCCGTTGGCTCAACAGTCCTTCCTGGACAGCCTCAACGCCACCTTCATCTGTGTGCCAGTTGACAGGACAGAGGAGTTGTACTGCTCCTTAATGCCACACATCAAGTATGAGATGATAGCAGAACTGCTGTTGTCTGTGTACAACCACTGCAGCTCAAGGCACAAGGAGACGTCTGTGCCCAACTATGTCAATGACATCTTCTTCCACTTCAACATAGTGGAGATAGGCAATCTGTTCGGGCTCAGCACTCTTCAGCTTGCATTACGCAATCAGGCATCATACCACAGGCTGTCTCGTACTTCGACACATGATGCCAATATCCTGCTTGAAACGGTTATTTCCTTTTTTCTCATTATTGCCAGCAATAACAGACTAACTGTGATAGCGGGAGAACTTCTGGCTCCTTCACAGTTTCTCTGAGTCCTCAGCAGCGCTGATCCACAAGACGAAAGAGGATATTGCTTCTGCATGGTCGCCTCAGGCTATGCCCATGAATCCTCGTACTCTCCCTGCCTTGTTTCATTTCTTATGTTCTATTGTTTACAGTCACTATTCCTCTCGTGGTTCCCACCAACCAGCCTTCTGTTGTGGCTGCTGCATCACTTCCCTTCCAACCCAAGAACATTTCTTCTCAGCTTCATGGTTTGATATCCGCATCCAAGGCTACTGTCTCGCTTTCTGCATTCCAGGCAAGTTGCCATTTACTCAAAGTCTGTCTGACAGTTCCGTCAGGGACATTCTCCTGTCATTCTTCCCTCTGGTGCCTCGATTGGTGGGTCTGCCACTCAGAACACACCAATTCCAGATGCCAAGGATACTTCTGCACAGAAGAAAGAGCATGCTGCTGAGCTCCTAAGGTTATAGCCACTGGTTTTACTAGCCACTGCTACTGCTGCTGCTGCTCCTTCTGCAGCAGCCCCTTCACTCATTGTTCCGCCTGTTCAAGCAGCTGCCACTTCACCTCTCGTTCCTCACCCTGCAGAGGGTATGCTATCTGTTGTTTCCTTGATTCACCAACTTCTTAGTGCCGGTCTCTCTGGCTACTTCAGTAGGAACCTGGACTGGACCTGACCCTGGGTCATCTGCCCCGGCAGTGCCCCAGGAAGTAGTGCTTCATGAGGAAGCCCTCCACCTAGAGGAGGAAGCACATCGTCTTCGACTTGCAAAGGCAATGGCTAAGCTCATTCCTTCTGTTCATTCAACACCAGCAGAGGAACCCAGTGAGAAAGATGCCAATTTTCCTTTGTTTCTTTTAACAATTCATTAGAGAGCACATCAGCTACACAGGTGCAGGCTCCCGTGAAACCACTTGCCAGGATCCTAGGAACTTCGAAAGACTTCACAATGGGCAATCTCAAGCACTTAGAGGGTACTCACTGCAATTTATGTTTCTCTGATTGTTTTGCAGCGAGAATGAAGAGGGACAAGCCACTGGCAGAACAGGCCAGTGAAGGGGAGGAAGCCTCAGAGAAGGAGAACAAGGGGAGGCCGAGGATGAGGATGAGAGTAAGGAAGAGGCAGAGGGAGAGGCAGAGGAAGAGATCAAGTCCCTGCAAGGAAGAGGCCATTGAACCACGACCCAGAGGAGGAAGCCTGCTACAAGGGGCAGAAAGAAGAGGACAGCTGAGTCTGAGGAAGAAGAGGAAGCAGACCAGGCACTGGACAAGGCTCCTGTGCCACGTGAGCAGTGTTTGCTCTCTCCTGACTCCAAGAAGAGAAAGACAAAATAGAGTTACAGTTTCATTCTCAGTCTTACTTAAATCTGGTTCTCTCTGTTCAGAGTCATTGAAACCTGTTCTTTCATTGGTTTTGTGTTTCTGCTTCATGTTTCTTATAACTACTTTTTGTTTTCTTTCTTCAATTACCAGCGATTAAGCAATATATGACTAAGCATTTTATTAAGTTTTAAGTTTCTCATCTCTTAAGGTAGCGATTGTACACTACTCAGTAACTACTGACCCATTACACTGTGTGAAGTAGGATACAAGATCTTCATCACGATTATCAATATGAGACTGTACAATGCCCTAGAAGACCACAACGTATGGGCAAATGCCCAAGAAGGTTTCCAAGACAACCACTCTACCACACACAATATATGGGCTCTCCACCAATGCTTGAAGAAGGCTATCAGAAAAAACCAGATAGTCGTGGGCACATACATCAACCTGAGGAAGGCATATGTCTTTGCAGCCAAACGTACCATTTTACCAGTTTGGAAAAAACACTAAAAAGTGAAAAAGTCGTTTTAAAACGACATATCAAAATGAGAAAAACTAAGTCAAAGTATGGCATAAAATAATGCAAAAATGTCTGAAAATGCTTAAGAAACAGAGAAGATATGCATCATACAAACTTAAAATCAAGTGGTGCATCAGTAACCTTTGTTGGTTTCAGTGGACAAAAAGGTGAGAAGAGACATCATCATCTTGTGTAAAGATCAGCACTTCCTTTTACGTGTTGTGGGCACTGGACTTGTTGTTGCAGCTTCTTTTTTCTTGGCAGACAAGGTATGGGATCTCTTGGCCCTTGCTGGTGGAGATTTCCTGGCTGAGGACTGGGCTTTTCTGGCAGGGGGACGGGACCTCTGTGGAGCTCTGGATTTCTCTGAGAAAATAGGATCAGAAAAATTATTGAATAAAGACTTACTGGTCTTTGTCTCAGAGCCTGCTGAAGACTCTTCACTTTCTTCACTGGTGTCATCAGACTTGCTCTCAGCACTCTGATTTCCTGCTATAGCCTGCTTGGCCTGTAGCTATATTTGATTAAATACACTAAATTTCTGGAAAATGTACCTTGGTCAGACGTTGCTCAGCCAGCTTCTTTATCTGTCTCTCCTCTGGAAAAATGTTATTAACCAAAAATGAGAAAAAAGTTTAGTCTTTTGTATTATAAACCTTTTTAAGAGGCAGAGGTGGACTCGGTCTCTGCTGCCTTAGCTGCCTCTGCAGCCTCTGCTGCCTTTGCGGCCTTGGCTGCCTCTGCTGCCTCTGCTACCTCTGCAGCCTCTGCAGCCTTGGCTGCCTTGGCTGCCTTTGCTGTCTTTGCGGCCTTGGCTGCCTTTGCTGCCTGTGTGGCCTCTGCAGTCTTAGCTGCCTTGGCTGCTTCTGTGGCCTCTGCTGCCTTTGTGGCCTCTGCTGTCCAGCAGAAGTGAATTGCAGCAGTGGTATGTAGCGGCACCTGTGTAGCTGTGCATAGCAGAACCAGATCTGCTATGCTGCATAGCAGAGCCTATGTAGCAATGTGTAGTGGAGGTACCTCTGCTACACATCACTATATCAGCTCAGCTATGCAGTGTAGCAGAGGTACCTCTGCTATATGACGTAGCAAAGATAGGTGTAGCAGCATGTAGCAATGGGTGGGTCCGCTACACTATGTAGCAGAGCCTATATAGTGATGTGTAGCAGAGGGTGATCTGCTACACAGTGCAGTAAAGGTATGTGTAGCAGTGTGTAGTGGAAGTAATTGCATAGCTAAGTGTAGTGGAAGCCTGAGAAGGTAAGCAGTCTAGATTTTGCCAGCTGGCTGATTTGCACTTAATGTCATTTGTGCATTAAGACAGTGATGTAGAAGGGATTGAGTGGAGCAGGCAATGCTGCAGGAACAGAAGAGCAAGGCCAGGCAAAACACACAGCTGCAGTTCAAGCACAGAAGAGGAAGGATGGGGAGGACAAACCATATTGCTGCAGAACATGTGACAGGTACTACTCCACCATGTTGATCACGTTTACATTTCGTAGTGGAAGCAACTCTGCTACATGCCGCTACACAGACCTCTGCTATGCACTGTAGCTGAAGCAGAAATGTGTAACGGTATGTAGTGGAAGGTGTGTAGTGGCATGTAGCAGAGCATGTGTGTAGCGGCACGTAGCAGACCCACATGTAGCGGCACGTAGCAGATCCACATGTAGTGGCATGTAGTGGAGGAAGTGTGTAGCAGTGCATAGCAGACCCACGTATAGTGGCATGTAGTGGAGGATTGGTGTAGCTGTGTGTAGTGAACCCATGCATAGTGGTGTGTAGCAAAGGCTAAGTTGCAACAGTGTGTAGCAGAGGCTGTGTAGCATCATGTAGCAGAAATCTATGTGATTCAGTGGCAGATTTACATCATTTGTGTGCTGTGCTAGCTGGAAGACAGGTGAGCAGCAATGCAGAGGGAAGCAGGTTCTCAGGAATCTGCAGCAGATGAGCCTTGTACACAGATGACATCCAGGCAACATCAGAGAGATGTTGCCTGGGAGCACAAGGCATACTGCTGCAGTGCATGTGACAGGTACTACACGTCACAGTATCACCTGCAGAGGGCTGGGCACATGGGCAGTCACCATTGCCCCGAGAAATGAAATGCAACATCAGGCAGATAGATGGTCTGCTCTGTTCGTTGCAGACAGGGCAGCTGCTTGGAGCCAGGCAAGGTAGCAGAGAACAGAAAGGTGGAAGAGGAAGAGGACAGCTTGTTAATACAAAAGAAGAAGATCAGTCTCACCAGGCATGTGTACTATTGGAGCTGAAGTACGATTGTGTGACAGCACTCCAGACCAGTGTGCAGACACTGAGAGAGTAGTACCAGAAGAGAAGAGCAGAGCTGCAGAAGGTAGAGAGCAGCATAGAGGAGAGATGCAAGCAGGCCCTAGAACATCCAGGGTCTGAAGACTACCTGGGGCCAGTGCTGAAAAAAGTACAGTAGCCTCTGGCCATACCCAACTGTACATGTACATTTGCTTTATGAATAAACATATATAAAATCAAAGATCTAGTAGAAAGATATAGCTTTAGAGGGAAAAAAGGAATTAGATAGGGTTTATTAAATTTGGCCAACTCTTTATTTGATAAATCCCTGTTTCCTGAATAATATTGCTCACAACTGAGTGGTCCTGCAAACACATCTTAAGCAGGTGGTTCAATTCCTGAAGGCATGAAATGCAATGTAGTTATTACTATATTCAGAGATATATTCCAGTTCCTAACAACCAGTCACGTATTCAAATAACAGCCTTGATCAAGTACACTGAAAAAGGTCATAACTAGATTTTATCAATTGTTGGCTAATAAATCCGGTTGTGACATAGCATAAAGTTGTGAATAAATGAAATGTAAATTGGTTTACATTGCACGACAACAAAGATGAGCTTCCGAGTGTTAAATATTGATTCCATTGGATTGTGGTTAAGTAATGTCTGTGAGCATGCCGTGAAGTATAACACATAGATTAGAAGAGATAGTGATTGATAGTGTAAGCGCAAAGTGTTTACTTTGTTCTTTGAGGACGGTAGTTCAAATCACGGCTGTGAAATAATTTTTCTCATTATACCTTTCAAAAACTGTGAGGTACTTCTGCTACAGTACGTAGCAGACCCTCTGCTACGCATTGTAGTGGAACTATTTGCATAGTGGCGCATAGTGGAATGTGCTATAGCGCATTTCGCTATACATCACTACATAGGCACTTCCACTACAGTGAGTAGCAGACCCTCCACTACACTGTAGCAGAACTATTTGCATAGCAGTGTGTAGCAGAACATATAAGAGTGCATTCTGCTACATGCCACTATATAGGCACATCTGCTACAGTGTGTAGCAGACCTCTGCTACAGTGTGTAGCAGACCTCTGCTACAGTGTGTAGCAGACCTCTGCTATGCACTGTAGCAGAACTATTTGTGTAGCAGTATGTAGCAGAACGTGCTATAGTGCATTCCGCTATGCACTGCTACATAGGCACTTCTGCTACAGTGTGTAGCAGACCCTCCACTACATACACATTGTAGCAGAATTATATCAAGGTGTTAATGTCAATGATGACGTTATTTGCTTTTTTGTGTCCCTGACTGCACATAGGTTTTATTCAAAGTGAAATTCTGGGAGGAAGGTGAGGGGCTTAATGACTGCCTTTGCGATCTCAGAGGCCTGAGGTGAGGCAAAACACGTGCACTGCTGGCCCCCTGTAACCACGTGCCATTGAAGAAGAAGACAGCCCAGCCCTGTACATTTGAAGACGTCAGGGCAGGCATCAAGGATCTGCACATACTCAATGCCGTCATGTTCTGTGAACTGATTAACTGGTGGGTCCCTTCTCTCTTCATTGTCTGTTTGTTTTAAAACACTCTAACATTTGTGTTTCAAACAAAAAGATTGGACGTGCTGCAGCAGAGCATGGACTCCAGCAAGCAGGTAAGGGATCTGTTCCTCAGTGAGTATTCCCAGTATGTGCCCTTGTTTTTTGTGTTTAACACTACTTCCTAAACAGTCCCTGAATTGCAACCTCCCTTCCAAGAGGGGCCCTTTCTCCAGTGCCCTGTCTGTGATAATAGCTAGGCCCATTGTCATACAGATAGAGCAGTGGACAAAGGTCAACTACACCCTGCTGTACAAGGACCACCCTGAGTGCATTAATGAGTCGTAAGTGCCCCCTGTCCTCATATTTTGGTGACTAACACTTTATACAGGAGGGGCAGGACGAGCTCAGCCCATGCAGAGTCCCCATGCATGACAAGGACCAAGAGACCCAGACACAGCACGACCCACACCAGCTCTCAGGCTGTTCTCAAGACCATGGACCTGATAGACGAGACCATGCATGATGCCAAGACTGGGCTGCAGCAGCAGCAGCAGCAGCCACTTCTGCAGCAGCAGGGTCCTGTGCCACACACTAAATTTCCCTTTCTGTTCATTATGAACAGACTCTCCCTTCAGATTGAAGCTGCCTGCTGCTCCCTCTCCCATGCAGATACCAAAAACAATGATTAATTGATTCAATTCCATTTTATATGTATTGTAATTGATTCAGGGAGAAGGAGAAAGGGAAGGGGGACAACCTAGCCTGCACTGAAGGGTTCCACTACATACTGTAGTGAACCCTGTGTAGTAGTGCATAGCAGAGGCCTGCATAGCAGTGCATAGCAGATGGTAGAACTATGCACTGCTATGCACACTTCGCTATGCAGTATAGCAGACCCTGCATAGAAGTGTGTAGTGAAGGCCTGTGTAGTGGTGTGTAGTGGATGGTAGAACTACGTGCTGCTATGCACCCTTCACTATGCAGCGTAGTGGATCCTGTGTAGCAGCACGTAGTGGAGACTTGTGTTGTGGTGCGTAGCAGATAGTAGAACTACACGCCGGTATGCACCCTTTGCTACACACTGTAGTGGACCTTACGTAGCAGCACATGTGAAGGCCTGTGTAGCAGTGCGTAGTTCGACCATTCGCTATGCACTGCTATGCAAGCCTATGCTACACGCTGCAACATGCTTGATGTGTGCTGATGAGTGGGACCATCTCAGTCAAGTGGTGGAAGGTGCTGCTGGACATCATGGGAAAGAAACAGCTGGAGCAACTGCAGAAAATCTGTCCAGAGAAACAGAGGATGGTGGCACAGAGAGGAGAAGACATTCAGAGTATGGCCCTTATAGGCCCTTATACTACAACCACCTCTCTTGCCACTTTTCCGACAACACTGCCAGTTGTTTTTGCCCAGACACTGAAGTACATACAGGGTGTCATTGCAAAGACAGCATTGAGGAACACGTGCAATCTAGAGCTTTATGAAACCTGGATGCATACGGCCAGTACTCTCCACAGTCTACACGTCAAGCATGTGGCAGCACATAGTGAAGGCTTGCGTAGTGATGCATAGTGAATGGTTGAACTACACACTGCTATGCAGGCCTTCACTATGTGTCGCTATGTAAGGTCCACTACAGTGCATAGTGGAGGGTGCATAGCAGCGTGTAGTTCTACCATCTGCTATGCACTGCTATGCAGGCCTTCACTACGCACTGCTACACAGGGTCCATTACACTGCGTAGTGAAGGGTGTGTAGCAGCACGTAGTTCTACCATCCGCTACACACTGCTACACAGTTCGCTGCTATGCAGTGCTACGCAGGGTCTGCTACAGTATGTAGTGGAACCATTCACTACAGGCTAGGCTGTCCCCCTCCCTGAATTAATTGCAATACATATGAAATGAAATTGAATTGATCAATCATTGTTTTTGGTGTCATTATGAGAGAGGAAGCAGGCAGCTTCAATCTGGAAGGAGAGCCTGTTCATAATGAACAGAAAAGGAAATTCAGTGTGTGGTGTGGGACCCTGCTGCAGCTGCAGGAGCTGCTGCAGGAGCAGCTGCAGCAGCTGCAGTCTCGGTGCCATGCACGATCTGCTCCATGAGGTCCATGGCGTTGAGAACAGCCTGAGTGCTGGTGCGGGTCGTGCTGTGCCTGGGTCTCTTGGCTCTTGTCATGCGTAGGGACTCTGCATGGGATGAGCTCGCCCTGTCTCTCCTGCATAAATTGTTAGTCATCAAAAAGGAAAGAAAGGGGAGAACTCACGACTCATTGGAGTGCTGGTTCTGCCAGATGGCCTGGATGTGCTCACAGACCCCCTTGCAAACAGTGGGGTTCTCTGCGAAGAACGTGATGAACTCGGGAGGCCAGACTGCCTGAATGATTTCGTTGATGTGCATGTGGGCGTTTGTCCTGTTAATGGTTAGTATTAGGAAAACAATTGTAATGAAAAACGCACTTCCACTCGGGATGGTCCTTGAACAGTGGGGCGTAGTTGGCCTTTGTCCACTGCTCTATCTGCACAACAATGGGCCTAGCCATTATCGCAGACAGAGCACTGGAGAAAGGGCCACTCTTGGAAGGGAGGTTGCCCAATCCAGGGACTGTGTAAGCTATAAGTGTCAAACCTCAGAAAAAAAAGGGCACGTACCAGGAATGCTGATCATGATCTTCTCCCTGAGGATCAGGTCCCTTGCCTGCCTGCTGGAGTCCATGCTCTGCTGCAGCACGTCCAACCTTTTTTTTTGAAAGATATATGTTAGAGTGTTAAGAGAAAATGAAGAGAGAAGGGATCTACCGGTTTATCAGTTCACGGAATGTGACAGTGTTGAGAGTCTGCAGGCTCTTGATGCCTGCCCTGACATCTCCAAAAGTGCAGGGCTGGGCTGCCTGCTCCGAAGACGGCTCGAGGTTGAAGGGGGCCAGCAGCTCACGTGCCCTTCCCATCATGTTCGCAATGTGCTGCTGCTCCTCTGCCACTGCACGTTCCTCTGCTGCTGCTGCTTCATCATGTGCCCTGGTGGGCACCCCCCTGTACTCCTCGCTGCCGACCTGGCACTCCTCATCACTGGAGAGTTCGGGCTTGCTGGCTGACGCAGCACAAGCAGCACCTCCTATATGTTTAAGGGAAAAGTGTTAGAGGGGAAAAGAGTCACAGAGTTCTACATACCTCCCGTCACAGACATTGCCTTGGGTTCAAGGACAGGGGGTGGCGGGATGATGGTGATGATAGGCCCAGTGCAGCCCTTGGTCCTCTGTTTCTTGTCCTTCTTCTTCTTCTTCTTGCTCTCTGCCACACGAGAGCTGGTGCTCTGTGCTTTTGGCTTGGGGCAGCTCGTTTTGTGAAGAATAAAAAGCTCACAAATGACATCATAGGGATTAGTGTTAGAGCAGAAGAAATCGGTTTAGTCTTCTGCTACAGTGTGTAGCGGACCCTTCGCTATGCACTGTAGTGGCACTTTGTGCATAGCGGTGCATAGCAGAACACACTATAGCGCGTTTCACTATGCGCCGCTACATTTATACTTCTGCTACAGTGCATAGCAGACCCTTTACTAGACACTGTAGCAGCACTTTGTGCATAGCAGTGCATAGTGGAACACACTATAGCGTGTTCCGCTATGTGCCACTACATTTATACTTCTGCTACAGTGTGTAGTGGACCCTTCGCTACACACTGTAGTGGCAATTTGTGCGTAGCAGCACATAGCAGAACGTGCTATAGCGCGTGCAGTAGATTTCCGTTGGAGGTTCATATCACCTCACACAAATTCTTTGCATGCAGGTTCATGAGGGACTCTGCACCTTCAGGTGCTGTACCTGCTGTCCATGCCACAGCACCAGCACCAGCAGCAGCACCAGGACCAATGGAATCCAGCCACCACTACCTCGTCACCCATGGTCCACTGTGCTTATCAATATCTTTCATTGGAGTCTCTGTACTGACACTGAGATATACAGCGCCGAGCTTCTTTCAAAGGAAGACGAGGAGCTGATTAGCTCCTCCACAACCTTCTTGTACAGGGCTGAAATGGTAGCCCTTCTGAGTGCTGGAGAGAGTTCAGCAGAGAGATCCAGCAATGTTCCCAAGTGAGTTCTTATGATGTTCCCACTAACAATACACACCAATAGGGAAGAACAGGGACACAGACCCCCGTTCTATCTGCTGTGCCGAAACAGCAGCTGTCAAACGAATCAGCCAGGAGGACCTCAGGTGGCAAGGGACGCAGCACGGTATGTTTATTTGTAATGTGATTATCTAACATAATGATCAATCAGGCCATGGGCCTGCTTTGCATGTGGCAAAGTACTGTGCTGCATGTGTGAGTGTGGCGAGCCTATCATTGCAGGCAGCATTGCTAGGCATAGACGAGTTATCTGTTCAGCAGCAACAGATGTCATTGTTGTTGCTGAGACAGATTGATTGGTTCACCAAGAGAAAGCCGTACAAGGAACACTCTGCGCCACATGATAGGATTCAACAACCCTGCTCAGTGCCACAACTGTGTGCTGTGGTGTATTCCTTCCACAAGAGGCAGACTGTAGTACAGGCACTTGTACCACGTTGCCTTCTTGGGCTCTGAGACAATGGAGTTGGCTGCCATCAAGTGCTGCATGCCCTTTGTGCTTCTGCCCTGCTGAACATCTGCTAGACTGTGCAGAGTACTGGCCGTATGCATCCAGGTTCCATAAAGCTCTGGATTGCACGTGTTCCTCGATGCTGTCTTTGCAATGACACCCTGTATGTACTCCAGTGTCTGGGCACAAACAACTGGCAGCAGTCCAAACCTGTCTATGTTGTCGGAAAAGTGGCAAGGGAGGTGGTTGTAGTATAAGGGCCTGTAAGGGCCATACTCTGGATGTCTTCTCCTCTCTGTGCCACCATCCTCTGCTTTCTCTGGACAGATTTTCTGCAGTTGCTCCAGCTGTTTCTTTCCCATGATGTCCAGCAGCACCTTCCACCACTTGACTGAGATGGTCCCACTCGTCAGCAGTGAGTGCACTGTCCCTGTCAGGCGCATATATTCCAGCCACTCATCCGGGACCAGTCCCCACAGCAGTATCTGGGCCACAGCAGCAAAGTTGAAGTACTCATAGCACCTCCACGACTCAAACACCATGACTGGTCTGGGGGCCATGCTGCTTCTGAGCTCCTTCCTGAGGCACACAATCCTGTTTCCCAGAATTCTCCTTCCTATCTCGTCCATGACACTGCTGCTCTGCATCAAAGCTGCAAGGACTGGCTTCATGTCCCATGGCAGTTTATGCATCGGCTCTCTCGGCTGGCACAGGAAGGGATTCTCTATGTAGAAGAACGTGGGATTGCAGATAGCTGTCATGGTCAGAGCGACTTCATCCAGGGCTGCTTGTGCAGCCACCACAGTAGGGGCCTTTGCTGCCTTCTCTATCGACCTTCTGGATAGCACAATGTCTCTTGGCTTCCACCCACTCAGCTTCAGGTCAGAGAAGTCCTTACGACTGCTCAGGCAATCTGTGCATGGCCTATCTGACTCTCTTCCTCCCGGGGATTTTACAGAGACGTTCTTGCACTGCTCCATGGTGTCTGCTTGCTGTGACACCACAAACGCATAAACCCAACACATTCCACGTTCTCCACACAGCATTCTAACACCAATGCGTGACAGAATCAGGAACTCTGGCAGAAGATCAGCTCTGGCATCGTGCATATCATTTGGCAGTCCATACAGCTCCCCCACCAACAGCTGGGTCATGGGAAGCCCTGCGCAATTCCGTGTCATGTTCAGGATCTTGATGAGCCACGACTCTTCGCTTCCCTTGTGAACTTGGGCCTTGTCCTGGTACTCCTGCAGAGCAATGACTATAGGCTCCCCTTCACGCCCCAGTGATTTGTGCAGTGCACCTGCCTTTGCACACACTGCCTGAAATCCCGCACTGAAGAAGTACTCATTCACTATGTCTGCCTTGGTCTCCTCTACCTCCTCTGGAGCCCTGACCACAATGGTCTCCGCTATGCATGCTATGTTCAGCACGATGTGAAGCCAGCCAATGACACTGTGTAGGGGATGCTTGCTGTGCAGCTTCTTCCCCACAGCCGGTCCCACCTGCGGTATCACTTCACTGCACTCCTGCTTGATGTAGTTCGAGACTGTGACTGAGGCTCTCTTCTTTCCATTGATGGAGGCCACAACCAGGTCTATCTGGGCATCGGTCATCTTGCCCTCCAACTTCCACAGTGCAAGGACTTCCCGTGGGATGTGCAGCTGAGGTGCTATGGGCCCTGGGGGTGTGGCCAGAGGCAGGGCTTCCAGGGGCTGCTGCACCGTTTTCAGCACTGGTCCCAGGTAGTCTCCAGACCCTGGATGTTCTAGGGCCTGATTGTACCTCTCCTCTATGCTGCTCTCTGCCTCCTGCAGCTCTGCCCTTCTCTCCTGGTACTCTCTCAGTGTCTGCACACTGGTCTGGGGTGCTGTCACACAGTCGTACTTCGGCTCCATTGAGCACACATGCCTGATGAGGCTCAGCTTCTCCTTCTGCAGTGACAAACCGTCCTCTTCCTCTTTCACCTCGCTGTTCTCTGATGAGCTGTCCGAGCTTCCCTCCTGTTCGACCTGGCTGCCTAGGCACAAGGCAGCTGTCCTCTGCCTGTCTTCTGCCGTTTTCCCACAACGACCCTTGTCTCCTTCCAGCTGTGGTGCTTCCTCTTCATGGGCAGTCCTCGGCTGCTGTCCCTCATCCAGCATGCCCTTCATTGCTGCCTCGGCCACTACGGCAGAAAACTGCCTGGACTGGCTGATGTGGCTGGCTCCACTCTCTCTTTGCTGCTCTTATAATTGTTAATAATGTGATTTGAATTGAATAGTGTTCTTAATAGTATACCTGTGCTGTCCACAACAAACTAGTGTTTGTTCTCTGCTGCTTTGGCCTGGCTCCAGGCAGCTGCCCTGTCTGCAACAAACAGAGCAGACCATCTGCCTGATGTTGCATTCCATTTCTTGGGGTGATGGTGACTGCTCATGTGCCCAGCCCTCTGCAGGTGATACTGCGATGTGTAGTATCTGTCACATGCACTGTAGCGGTATGCCTTGTGCTCCCAGGCAACATCTCTCTGATGTTGCCTGGATGTCATCTGTGTACAAGGCTCATCTGCTGCAGATTCCTGAGAACCTGCTTCCCTCTGCATTGCTGCTCACCTGTCTTCCAGCTAGCATAGCACACAAATGATGTAAATCTGCCACTGAATCACATAGACTTCTGCTACATGCTGCTACACAGCCTCTGCTACACACTGTTGCAACACAGCCTTTCGCTACACTCCACTACATGTGGGTCCGCTACGTGCCGCTACATCAGTCCTCCACTACGTGCTGCTACATGTGGGTCCACTACGTGCCACTACATCAATCCTCCACTATGTGCTGCTACATGTGGGTTTGCTACGCACTGCTACACACATGCTTCGCTACGTGCCGCTACATGTGGGTCTGCTATGTGCTGCTACACACATGCTCCGCTACATGCTGCTACACACCTTCCACTACATGCCGCTACGCTTTTCTGCTTTCACTACAGTGCGTAGCAGAGATCTGTATAGCGGCATGTAGCAGAGTTGCTTCCACTACGGAACGTAAACGTGATCAATGTGTAGCAGATGTCCAGCAGGGCAGAAGCACAAAGGGCATGCATCACTTGATGGCAGCCAACTCCATTGTCTCAGAGCCCAAGAAGGCGACATGGTACAAGTGCCTGTACTGCAGTCTGCCCCCTGTGGAAGGAGCAATTGCTGTTAGGATCCTCCTGTATGAAGACAGGAAATGGTCAGAGAATCACGAGTCATTGATGAAGGATGTCTTCGAATTCGGGAAGATAAAGTCTGTTCATGGCTCGGAAGTCAGACAGAATGGGACAGTCAGTGTTCTGGTGCTGAAGGTGCCTGCAAGGACTCGTCTGGGAGAACCGTTTCCCATGATGTACAGGAGCTCAACCCAAGTTGTGTGAAGGTTCTCCAGCATTCATCGAGTTGCTTGGAAGACTGTTCCCTTTGAGTCTGGTAGCTGTGCCAAACTGCAGAGTGGGGCTTTCTATATCATTCCCAATTGCCACGTCCAGAAATGAAGAGCAAAGAAAGGGGGAAATGTTTGTAAAACTGGCTTCCGATTTTCTGTTCTTTGCAGAGGAAGAGGAGGTGAAAGTACACAGCTGGAGATATGCTCTCCAACAACAGAGGCAATTCCAGGGGGAAGGTGCCACCTGCTGACTCTTCCAGGGGGAAATGCTGAACTTGTTGTGCCTATCATGGCACTGATAAGGCTGATCTCCTCCAGTGCACTGGGAGTCCCCTGTACACCATACGAGTTCTTGTACATCGTGCCATCTGCTGCTGACCTCCTGACCTTGACATTGGTGTGCCCAGCCAGCCAACGGAAATCTAATGTTGTGGTATGATATGCATCTGCTACAGTGCATAGCAGACCCTCTGCTATGCACTGTAGCAGCACTTTTTATGTAGTGGCATGTAGCAGAACACGCTATAGCATGTTCTGCTACATGCTGCTACATTGCTACTTCTGCTACAGTGTGTAGCAGAGGGTTCACTACACACTGTAGCAGTACTATTTGCATAGCAGAACGTGCTACAGTACATTCTGCTATGCACCGCTATATTGCTACTTCCACTACAGTGCATAGCAGACCCTCCGCTATGCACTGTAGTGAAAGTATAAACCGATATCTCCTGCACCAACAGTAATTCATATGATGTCATTTGGGTGCTTTTTATTCTTCACAAAACGAGCTGCCCCAAGCCAAAAGCACAGAGCACCAGCTCTCGTGTGGCAGAGCAAGAAGAAGAAGAAGAACAAGAAACAGAGGACCAAGGGCTGCACCAGACCTATCATCACCATCATTCCACCACTGCCTGTCCTTGAACCCAAGGCAATGTCTGTGACAGGAGGTATGTAGAACTCTGTGACTCTTTTTTCCTCTAATACTTTTCCCTTAAACATAGAGTGCTGCTTGTGCTGCATCAGCCAGTGACCCCGATCTCTCCAGTGATGAGGAGCAGCAGGTCAGCAGCGAGAAGTACAGGAGGGTGCCCACCAGGGTGCATGATGATAAAGAAGCAGCAGAGGAACGTGCAGCAGCAGAGAAGCAGCAGCACATCACAAACATGATGGGAGGGGCACGTGAGCTGCTGGCCCCCTTCAACCTCGAGCCGTCTTCGGAGCAGACAGCCCAGCCCTGCACCTTTGGAGTCGTCAGGGCAGGCATCAAGGGCCTGCAGATACTTAATGCCGCCACGTTCTGTGAACTGATAAACCAGTAGGCCCCTTCTCTCTCCATTTTCTCTTAAAAACACTCTAACATTTGTGTTTCAAACAAAAAGGTTGGACATGCTGCAGCAGAGCGTGGACTCCAGCAGGCAGGTAAGGGACCTGATCCTCAGGAAGAAGATCATGATCAGCATTCCCGGTATGTGTCCCCTTTTTTTATGAGTTTAACACTTACTGGTTAAACAGTCCCTGGATTGGGCAACCTCCCTCCTGAGAGCGGCCCTTTCTTCAGTGCTCTGTCTGTGATAATGGCTAGATCCATTGTTGTGCAGATAGAGCAGTGGACAAAGGTCAACTATGCCCTACTGTTCAAGGACCACCCTGAGTGGAAGTGCGTTTTTCTTTATAATTGTTTTTCTAATACTAACAATCAACAGGTTAAACGTCCACATGCACTTTGACGACATCATTCAGGCAGTCTGGCCTCCTGAGTTTGTCACGTTCTTCGCAGAGAACCCCACTGTTCGCAAGGGGGTCTGTGAGCACATCCGGGCTGTCTGGCAGAACCAGCACTCCAATGAGTCATGAGTTTTCCCCCTTTCTTTCCTTTTTGATGACTAACAAAATATGCAGGAGGGGCAGGGCAAGCTCAGCCCATGCAGAGTCCCCACGCATGACAAGAGCCAAGAGACCCAGACACAGCACGACCTGCATCAGCTCTCCAGCTGTTCTCAACGCCATGGACCTGATGGAGGAGAGCACGCATGGCACTGAGACTGGAGCTGCAGCAGCTGCTTCTGCAGCAGCAGGGTTCCATGTCACACACTGAATTTCCCTTTCTGTTCATTATGAACAGACTCTCCCCCCAGATTGAAGCTGCCTGCTTCCTCTTCGATGCAGACACCAAAAACAATGATTAATTGATTCAATTCCATTTTATATGTATTGTAATTGATTCAGGGAGGAGGAGAAAGGGAAGAGGGACAACCTATCCTGTAGTGAAGGGTTCTGCTACATACTGTAGCAGACCCTGCATAGTGGTGCATAGCAGAGGCCTGTGTAGCGATGCATAGTGAATGGTAGAACTATGCACCACTATGCACTCTTCACTATGCACTGTAGCAGACCTTACATAGTGGCACATAGTGAAGGCCTGCATAGCGGTGTGTAGTTCGACCATTTGCTATGCACTACTACGCAAGCCTCCACTATGCACTGCAACATGCTTGATGTGTTCGTGATTATGTTCTATACTGTCCAACAAATCATACAGATTCAGGCCTGGTCGTTTCTTTGTGATCCCAACTGGAATGACATCACGAAGTACATTAAAACAATGCTCTCTGAGGGATTTCACAAAGGAAGCTTCATCGACTTCATCCAGGTGTTTCCAGTTGCCCTCATTGTGATGGAGGATATGCATTGGATCATCAGCTGGGTCACTACTCAAATGGTACTTTTTGTTGCATTCATGTTACTTTTTCCTTGCATTTGGCAATATCTCTCAACTGTCACTTTCGTGATACCTTACAACTGTTTCTTTTGTGACACCTCACAACTGTCACTTTCGCAACACCTATGAACTGTTGCTTTCGCGACATCTCTCAACTGTCACTTTTGCGACACCTCAACTGTCACTTTCACGACACCTTAAAACTGCCACATTTCTGCAGCCAATGATGTTCAAGGAGCACGAGGATCAGATAAAGCCAGAGAACTGGAAGAAGGTCAAGCTTCCCTACTGCAATCTGTTCCAGCCCATGACGTTTTTTAAGCACTGCTGGTGGTATAGCTCAGCAGTGAACAGGACAACTGCTACTGTAGGCCACATGATGCTCTACTCCCTGATGAGAGACCTCGAACAAGAAAAGTAAATTCCTTATGCTCTTTTCCAATTAACATGTTCCACAGGCAAATCCTCCCCAGATCGAATGCAGATGTAGCATTCAGACTGCAGAGCAAGGCAGGGTGGGATGAGCTGATGCACAACAAGAACACAAGCAGGCAGGCCAGACTGATCAAGAAAAAATGGGCATCACGTGGAGTGCCATGAAGGCAGAAACCCGAGAGGAGTTGAAGAAGATGTGCATGGAGCTGCCAGCCAAGGAGTTGATCTATCTCTCAGCTCAGACTCTGTCTCTCTCGGTACTCATCTCTCTGTGTTTTCTTTTCTAATGTGCTGCCTAGGCATTCCGCAATATTGAGGCACATAATCAGATCAGGGCTCTTCATGCCATAATCACTGTACTACTTACCAGCAGGGAGAACCTGGAGAAGTGGTTGAAGGAGAATGGCCTGACAAAGAGGCTCAAGCCAGATGAGGACTCGGACCTTGAATCCCCAAAAGAAGCAGAGGATGAGGCATGGAACCCCAAGGTGATGAGCGAGGAGAAGAAGAAAAGACCCCACAAGAAGCACAGAGAAGAGGGCAAGACAGGGGTCTCAGCAGGCAAGATACTGATTCCATAGGCACAGCCAGTATCAGCATCAGGTGAAGCAGCACTGGGAGAGCCAGGCACAGCAGCCAGTGCACAGCCACTTGAGGAGAAGACCACTATGATAGATGAAGAACCTTTCTCCTCCTTAGCAACAGCAGGGCAGCACAAGCACATGGCCAAGGAAGTTGTTTTTCCCTCTTCCCCCAAGCCTCAGATGACAGCGTGCAATCTGATCTTCCTGGCAAAGTTGGAATCTCTGCTAGGAAAGGTGATGCCCAAACCACCTCTGTACAGGGCTGTGCACTGGGTCCAGGGACCAGCAGAGATACTGGTGGTAGGGCAGCTGTACGAGGCCATCCTTCATCTGGGGGACAGGAATACCATAATCACCATGTGCTTTGGCAATGAGGCCAAGAATGTGAGCCTGTCACATTGTTCTATAGGTCTTCTTCAGTGAATGGGACTTTGCCAGAGAGGCCCGTGTGTGCTCTGCACTGACTCAGATCTGGATGCAAGGAGGAGAGGCAGCCATTTCTCTGAGGAGACTTCTGAAATGTAAATGAGTTTTTTGTTCAAATTTTCACTCATTTTTAGCTGTTGGATACCATGTTCCCACAGCACAGGCAGCAGAGGCAACAAAGGCTGCAGCACATCAAGCAATGTAGCAGCACGTAGCGGACCCTGCCACAGTGGTGCATAGTGTGATGAATGAACTATGCGGCATAGCAGAGGGTCTGCTGCGTGCTGCTATGCATGGTTCTGCTACACATCACTACACATGGTGCCACTACATGCCACTACACAGTGCTACTGTAGCGGCATGTAGCAGCACCATGCATAGCAGTGTGTAGCAGAACCATGCGTAGTGGCACATGGTGGACCCTTTGATATTCTGTGTAGTTCATTCATTATGCTATGCACTGCTGCGGCAGGGTCTGCTACGTGCTGCTACATATGAAGGCACTACGTGCCGCTACACATAAAGATGCTATGCACCACTACATAATTGGGCAGCCCACCTACTCACAGAAACCCCTACACTGAAATCAATTAATTGTACAATAATTGTTAACTGCCATCAAAAGGGCAGACAGATCATGTTTTCACTTTTGGGGAAGAGGAGTCGCCAGGGCAGCAGAACACGTTTAAGTGAGAGGAGAGGGAGAGGGATCACTAAGGACCAGCAGGTGCCTCAGAGGCCTGGGTGGCATCTGTGCTCCCAATCATGTCATTGATGGCATCAAGTACAGGGTCAGGGCGATGTGTCCTCCTTGGCCTCTTGGCCTTTGGCGCTGCAGACTCCATGCCCTTGAAGCTGGTCCTACCATGCCTATTGAGCTTATATGTTAGTAAATGATGAAATAAAGGAAACGCACTTCTCGTTGCTGCAGTAGTTCTGCCAGATGGTCTGGATGTGGTTACACACCACCTTCCTCACCAGGGGATGTGCAGCGAACAGGGTCTGGAACTCCAGTGGCAAGACAGCCTGGATGACATCGTCACAGTGCTAGAGAGAACAAGAGAGAGGGAAAAGAGTTAATACCTTCACTCAGGGTGCTCCATGAACAGGGGGTGGTAGTTGACCTTGGTCCACTGCTCTATCTGCGAGACAATGGGCCTTGCCATTATCACAGACAGAGCAGCAGTGTAGGGCCCCCTGTCTGCAGGGAGGTTCTCCAGCTCCGGGACTTTTCAAGATATTATAACACACACATTGTTAGAAATATGAAAAACAAAGGATAGGGAACAAAACGCACCAGGAATGCCGAGCCTCAGCTTCTCTCTGAGTGTCAGCTCCCTGGACTGCATGCCTGCCTCAACAGCACACGTGAGGGCATTCATTCTGCAAAAAATAGTTTAAATTAGAGCCAGAAGAATAAGGAAGAATGGGAGGAGGGGTTTCGTACCTCATGATAAGGCTGCTCAGAGTTGTTCCAAGCAGCATCTGCATGGCCTTGAACCCAGCCCTGACCTCTCCAAAGATGCAGGGCTGGTGGCCACGCTCCTTACTGGGCTCGGCAGTGAAAATGGTGAGGAGGTCATGCAACATCTTCATGAGGACCGAGATCTGCTGCTTCTCTTCTGCAGTGCCCTTCTCTGCTCCTCATCAGACTCTGATGCACGTGAGGTGCCCCTGTAGTCATCCACCAAGACCTCCTTCTTCTTCTCCTTCTCCTTCTTCTCCTTCTCCTTCTTCTTCTTCTTCTTCTTCTTCTTCTTCTTCTCCTTCTTCTTCTCATCATCATCCTCAGATTGCTCATCATTCCTGACACGTGGTGCTGCAGCAGCTTGTGCTGGTGCTGCAGCAGCTGCACCTAAAGTAACATCAAGAAAGGATGTGGGAATAAAGAAGGAAGGGGAGAATGCTACATACCTGCTTTTCTGAGAGGCATGATGTCTAGGTCTTTGTCCTGCTGGAGTGGGGGAGGTATCACAGTGATAATTAATTAGCCCAGTGCAGCCCTTGTTCTTGTCCTTGTGCTTGTCCTTGTGCTTCTTGGTGGGGGTTTTGCGTGGTGTGTTCTTAATGTGCACCGTTTTTAACCATCGAAAAAGCTGTTAAATGACATCAATAGTGGCGTGATAGGCAGATATCCTTCGCTGTGCTGCATAGTGGAAAGCGCTTAAGTGCCTTCCACTACACTGTGTAGCAGAGGGTAATTGTGTAGTGGCATGTAGTGAAAGGTCTGCTATACACTGCTACATAACAACCTCCACTATGCTGTGTAGTGGAAAGCGCTCAAGTGCCTTTCACTATGCAGCATAGTGGAGATGGCATATAGCAGAAGGTCTGCTATGCAAATTGTTCCACTACAGTGCATAGCAGACCCTCTGCTACACACTGTAGTGAAAGTACCTCACAGTTTTTGAAAGGTATAATGAGAAAAATTATTTCACAGCCGTGATTTGAACTACCGTCCTCAAAGAACAAAGTAAACACTTTGCGCTTACACTATCAATCACTATCTCTTCTAATCTATGTGTTATACTTCACGGCATGCTCACAGACATTACTTAACCACAATCCAATGGAATCAATATTTAACACTCGGAAGCTCATCTTTGTTGTCGTGCAATGTAAACCAATTTACATTTCATTTATTCACAACTTTATGCTATGTCACAACCGGATTTATTAGCCAACAATTGATAAAATCTAGTTATGACCTTTTTCAGTGTACTTGATCAAGGCTGTTATTTGAATACGTGACTGGTTGTTAGGAACTGGAATATATCTCTGAATATAGTAATAACTACATTGCATTTCATGCCTTCAGGAATTGAACCACCTGCTTAAGATGTGTTTGCAGGACCACTCAGTTGTGAGCAATATTATTCAGGAAACAGGGATTTATCAAATAAAGAGTTGGCCAAATTTAATAAACCCTATCTAATTCCTTTTTTCCCTCTAAAGCTATATCTTTCTACTAGATCTTTGATTTTATATATGTTTATTCATAAAGCAAATGTACATGTACAGTTGGGTATGGCCAGAGGCTACTGTACTTTTTTCAGCACTGGCCCCAGGTAGTCTTCAGACCCTGGATGTTCTAGGGCCTGCTTGCATCTCTCCTCTATGCTGCTCTCTACCTTCTGCAGCTCTGCTCTTCTCTTCTGGTACTACTCTCTCAGTGTCTGCACACTGGTCTGGAGTGCTGTCACACAGTCGTAGTTTGGCTCTATTGAGCACACATGCCTGATGAGGCTCAGCTTCTCCTTCTGTAGTGACAAGCCGTCCTTTCCCTCTTCCACCTTGCTGTTCTCTGATGAGCTGTCCGAGCTTCCCTCCTGTTCGACCTGGCTGCCTAGGCACAAGGCAGCTGTCCTCTGCCTGTCTTCTGCTGTTTCCTCACAATGATCCTTGTCTCCTTCCAGCTGTAATGCTGCCTTCTCATGGGCTGTCCTCGGCTGATGTCCCTCATCCAGCATGCCCTTCATTGCTGCCTCGGCCACTATGGCAGCAAACTGCCTGGACTGGCTGATGTGGCTTCACTCTCTCTTTGCTGCTCTTATAATTGTTAATAATGTGATTGGAATTGAATAGTGTTCTTAATAAAATACGTGTGCTGTCCACAACAAACTGGTGTTTGTTCTCTGCTGCTTTGCCTGGCTCCAGGCAGCTGCCCTGTCTGCAACAAACAGAGCAGACCATCTGCCTGATGTTGCATTCCATTTCTCGGGGCGATGGTGACTGCTCATGTGCCCAGCCCTCTGCAGGTGATACTGCGACATGTAGTATCTGTCACATGCACTGTAGTGGTATGCCTTGTGCTCCCAGGCAACATCTCTCTGATGTTGCCTCAACGCCATCTGTGCATAATGCTCATCTGCTGTGGCTTTCTGAGAACCTGCTTCTCTGCATTGCTGCTTGCCTGTCTGTCCAGCTAGCACAGCATGCAAATGATGTAAACTAAAATAACTATCTGCCACTGAATCACATAGACTTCTGCTACATGCCACTATGCAGCCTCTGCTACACACTGTTGCTACTCAGCCTTTTGCTACATATCACTATGTATGGGTCCGCTACGCACAGCTACACTAATCCTTCACTTCATGCCACTACATATGTGTCTGCTACACACCGCTACACACTTCCTCTGCTACATGCTGCAACATGTGGGTCCGCTACATGCCACTACACACATGCTCCACTACATGCCACTACACACCTTTTGCTACATGCTGCTACACATTTCTGCTTCAGCTACAGTGCGTAGCAGAGGTCTGTGTAGCAGCATGTAGCAGAGTTGCTTCCACTATGGAAAGTAAATGTGATCGACGTGCACTGGCATAAAGCTATATGCTGGCAGCACATATACGAAAAGTAACAGTAAACTCAAAAAAATGATTACAGCAATTGAAATACGAGTAAAAGACAGAGGAAATACATATAAATTAATCGCACCCTCACTGTTGCACAGGATGTAGTCAACGTAGAAGTACTGACATGCTGTCAGCACAATAGGGTACCTTACAGTGCCACAGGGGATGCTGATCACCACGTTCTTCTTCTGCATGCCAGCTACTGAATAGCGATTTTAGCACTACATGCGACCTAAATTCAGCATTATAGATTTATTTACCTTGTGATATATGAATCGCTTATAGCACTACTAGTGCAAATATTTGCACTAGTAGTGATTGTAGCTCTAAATTAGTGATGTAATTCCATTGCATGTAGTGCTACATTGCGATTAAAGCAATGAATTTATTGCATTTAGTGCTAATTGCGATATTGCTGTGCTGAATTCATCCTTCTTCTCTGTTTACTCTAAGTCAACTCTGTTGAACCATGAACCATGATATCCTGTATTTCAAAGATATCTTCACTGTGATCTTTATCATATCTTAACTCTCCTCACACTCACAACATACTGCACAACCTCACATCTGTCCCTCTCTGCTTCTTCTCCTTGCTTACTCCTTGCCCTTGCCCTGTTTCTGTCTTCTTCTTTCCTTTTTCCTTTTCTTAATCCCTTTCCCTCACAGTTCTCACATATGTTCCTTATGCCCTTTCTGTATAACAATACATATGTTCCCCTTCCCCTTCCCTTCCTGCACTTCAATCTGTCCCTTCACCCCCCTGCCTCTGCCGCCTCCCTTTTCCCTTTCCTTTCCTTTCTCTTCCTTTCCCTTTTCATTTCATATCAGGTCGAGACTGAAGGTGTGCATTCTTCTTTCCCTAACACACAGTTTTTCCCTTTCACAGAACATCTTTCAGATGTGTCCCCTGACTTCTTACTTTCCCCCCTTTTGACACCTGTTCAGTATAAACAGAGGTTAAAACGAATTTGAAAAACTATCAAATATTTAAAATTGAGAAATCTAGGAAAATGGGAAATACATAAAAACAAGCAGAAAAAAAACGATAGTATAGAAACGAAAACAAGGAAGGAGAAAAGAACCAAGAGAAAGAGTGAAAAGAAAGGGGAAAAGAGAAAATAACCAGAAGAAAAGAAAATTATTGCTGGCAATAAATCAATACAAAGAAGAAAGCAATTGTAACATCATTCTGGATCTTAAGAAGTTTGTTTTTTATTATTTCTGAATCATTGTTAGTTAGATGTTGTATTGACACTATGAGTAGGAAAGTAATCAGAGGAACAATAAGCTAATCATCCTCTTCTTCATGAAGAACATGGAACATTACTAGTACATGACTAATCTGCAAAGACAAGTTGCTTAAGACAGTACTTAGTAGTACCTACCTTGCTGATCTTTCTGAACAGAACCTTCCAGTTATTCATCTCTTGCTTCATGATCTTGTTTGTAGTCAGAGTGATCTTATTTGAGTTGCTGCTCAGACCTGAAGTAGTTATTAATATCTAAATAGAAACAGTCAGAATACATACTTGTAATGTAACATACAGTATTTCTTACTCAGAGGCAAACTGATCAGAAACTTATTCATCGAATTTGTGATTATTCTCTTCAGGTCATTTCAATGTTAACAACAGTAGCTGTTCTTTTGGGCATTCTCTTCCTTGACCTGCTCTTTTTTGTCTTTCTCTACTATGCTTTCTCAATCACCTTCATGCTGATACTGTCTTTCCAAGCAGATTATCACTAAAAGATAATGTGATATTGGAAAAGAAGAGATCTCATCCATACATACATGCCAGTTGAAATCTGAAGTTCATCAGACAGAGCAGAAGATGATAAATACTATAGTTTTTCTCAGATATTAATGTTTAAAATACTTCATTCTTTCTTTGTTCTTCCTTTTCTCTTCTTAAGTCATCATTAGCAATAAAAATTCAAAGTACATAGATTTGCAAAGTTACTGTTGATTTTGAATATTGAACCTTGCAAAAGGAAACTGTCTAAGGTTTTTTATCTCTTAAATTTTCCCAGAGGCTTTTCATTTAGTCTGTATCCAAAAAATAACCAGTCATCTGATTCTTAGTACGAGTTTTCTCAACAGTAATGCATTCAGAAAAATCATGTTCGATTTTTCACTTGATTTTTGACCATGCTTTTTCATCAGTTAGTTTTTGAAGAAATGATCTTGAAAAAGTATCAAATTATGCTTTCTAAGTGCTAAAAATGACTTTAAAAGAGTAAAAACAAATGAAAAATCAAGATTTGCAAAAAATGAAAATTGCAAAAAACAGATCTGAACTCTTTTAATGTGATTTCTTGGCATGATCTCCTTTGTGATAACATCTCTCTTTAGAATTTCAGCTATGTTTTTCAACTGATAGAAGACTGAAATGTTGTATAGATGAAGTGAATGTCTGTGCTTTCAATCAGACACCTATCAGTAAGAGAGTTAATTAAAAAGAAATCTTTTAGATATTTAGATATTTAAATCTACTAAGATAATCTCTAGATTTGAAATATCTTTTCTATCACTGGCAATAAACTCTCAATGAGACTCAAAATGAGCCCTTCAGTTTAGTAGGTGAGATCTTCTCATTTTAATATGTAGTTTATAATGTTACTTTTCTTTCTTTCACTAGCAGATACATACTGAATTAAAATATTAATTGCTTATAAACACTTCTAAATCCTCTGAAAACTCTTCTCTAAATACTCTGCTATACTTTATTATTCCATGAGAACAGTTAATATATTATCATAACTATTTTAGGACTTGAAATACTTCGTACTACCATGCAATGAATTACTTTTCTATAGAAAAGATATTTTTTACTTGTTCTGAGCTATTAAAGAAGGTACAGCTTTCATCTTTCAATTCTGAGGATAGACTGCTCCAGATATTTATCTCAATACAGTGTTCAGAAAACTTATAGGAATCATTTTTTCCTTTGGATAGTGCAAAGGGTTCTGTTTATAAATTTAAATAATCGAAAAATCAGAAATAAACTGCAGAACTCAAAGTAGAAGTGAATCATCTGAGATTCTTAACTCTATTCTGCTTTCAAATTACAAACACTGTTTCACAAAACCTGATTCTTACCCTAGGAAGTTGTTCACTGTAGCAGTGTATGGAAATAATATCAACAAGTTTCTCATTTCACAGATATCTACAAGCAGAGAGTTTATATAATCAGACCTGGTAAACAATTTGCTTCTCTTTCTTTCAGATAGCATCTAAATAAAATCATTGCTTAATGAAAAAATAGTGCATTTTTCATTCTGTAAATCAGAATCACCGGCAATAATTTTATTTAAAAATACAATCCAATTTTTCCTGTGTCTGTTCAATTTTTTCTTCAAATTGTTATTTAAAAAAGATGTCAATTTTTTCTGTTATTCATTTTGTATTTTCCCCTTCTTTTTTACTCATTTCTTCTTTTTCAGATTTTTCTATTTTCAAATTTCTGATAGTTTTTCAAATTCGTTTAACCTCTGTTTATACATAACTTACTGTTTGTCCAGGAGTCGTGAAGAACATGCGAAGCAGAGCACAGCCTGTGCTCTGTCTTCTGCAGACCACTGAGGGAAGGGGAGAAAGCAGCGTAGCTTACAGGCAGCATTAAACACCCCACCTCACACCTATATACAGAACAAATAAATTTCAATCTTTAAATTGAATTAGACAATCATTTTCTGGCGTTTTAATCATTTTAATCATTTTAATCGTTTTCATCGAAAAATAAATTGCTAAAATTGCGAAAATTGCTAAAATTACTAAAATCGATAATGCACATTATGCACATTATGCATATTATGTGCATTATGCACTCTTGTATTATTGCACTACTTTAGCGCTAACTAAGCACAAAATTTAGCACTCTAATTTTTTCACTACATGCACTAATTTAGTGCTTTCGTGAATAAAATGCAGTGATGACCAAATGTTAATTAGAATTGAGAATGAAGAGCATACTGCTCTGGTACTGGCTTCCTTGGGAATCGTATTGCTATTCATGGTGATGTCTCCAGGGCATGGTTGAGGGTACAAGGCCATGAGGTCAGCTAATTCGTGCTCAGAGCACTCTGCTGGGCGACCTGCCATACAGGGGTCCATGGCAGCAACCTGCTGCCTGATGCACACCCCAGCACCCTGAAATGCCCCTCAGTCGCAGAAAGCTGAGGAAGCTGGCCAGGGCCGCAGCTTCTGCCATGGCTGGAGCTCCCTGGCACCAGAGAAAGCAGGCCATCCCACGTTCCAGTCCTGCATGCTGGTGGGCTCAGCACTAGAGGCCCCCCCACTGTCGCTGTCGTTCTTGTCCCCCTGGTCCTGTTGCTCGTCCCCCACGTTCTTCTCCTGCTCGTCCAGCTGCTTGTTCTGCTGCTCAGCCTCTGCATCATCCTGCTGCTCAGCGTCACTGTCCTGCAGCTCAGTCTTCTTGTCCTGCTCCATTAGCTGCTCGTTTGCCTTCTCTGGCTCATTGTTCTGCTGCTGCTGGGGCTCAGGAGACAGCTCGGGTTCAATGGCTGGTACTGCTGCTGCTGCTGCTATGGCCTCACGTCGAACTGGGGCTGCAGGAGTGGTCGTGGAAACCACTTCTATAGCAGAAATAATGTCAGGTTGTAAAGGGATACAGTACCAGTGATTGTGCTGGCGGCATATAGTTATGTGCCACTGACATATAATTATGTGCTGGTGGCATATAATTATATGCTGGTGGCATAATGACCGGCATAAGTATGTACCTATGCAGTGACATACCTCGGGCTTCTCCTTCTTAGGGATGCTTGATGCAGACAGCATGGTTGACATCGGCTTGTAGGACAACCCAAACAATTTTTGAAAATGATATCATCTGCCACTGGCACATAATATCTTCCAGCAGCACAGCTGCGGGCATAGCAGTGATGGAAGCCAAAGATGGCGCCTGGCCTATTTGCAGCAAGTACAAGTGCAGTACGCATGTGCACCAGGCTCAACTGGGCCCAGCCAACATCCCAGACAGCGACCCAGTTGGCCCAGATCTGTCCTGTGTTAGGGCACTTGAGGCCCAGGTCAGGCAACAGAACAGGTGGCTCAGCACTCAGCTGGAGGTGTACAAGGGCATCAATAGACGGAATTCAGCACAGGTGCATGCTGCAAAACATGAGCTGCAGAGTGCCATGGAACCCACAGGGCTGGAGGAGGCCACGTTTCCTCAGTGCATTGCTGCACTGAGGCAGACGATGCCCAGCTTAATGCTCGTTCTGTGCTCTCTCCTGGGCTTTAAGGACTCAGCTCCTGACAACGACCTGGCCATGTGTGTGCTCACCATATACGTTATCTGTGTGTGCAGATCCACTACACACTGTCACACTGATACAGCACATAAATGTGATCAACATGGATGGGGTAGTGATATATGTGCTAAATGCATATTTAGCAAATAATGTGCCAGTAGCACAAACACGTTTTATCAATCATATAAAACGTGGATGGACATGCAGCATATAACATGATTGATATGATATGGGGTTCTCGTTTTCTCAATTGAATAACAGAAAATCCAATTGAAGCAATGATGCACCTCATCTGATTTTTCTAAGTTACTCAAAAACACTCACTTCACCCCTTAGCATCTCCCTTGTCTTCCATACATGGCTGCAGTCCCCTTATGCCCCCCTGTCTCCACCTGTGCATGCCGTGCCACTGTCTCCTGCTGAAGCAGCATGACTATGGAAAGTGACAGCCTTCACACACTGTTGTGGGCTGTCACTGAGTATATGGCTGTGCTCTACAGCCCCAAATTTATTAGGAGCCAACAGACTGGCAATTGTGTACATGGGCACTGCCAATCATCTGGCATGATACCAAGGACCTGAAGGTGCATGTTCCCTTTCCCCTCTTCCCCCTGAGTCTCCTCTTAATCCCCCTGCTCCTCTTCTTCCCTTACTGACGTTTGATGTCCCCTCTCCTGCAGAACTGCTACAATTCTTGACGGGCAAAAAAGACTTGTCCATCCCCAAATTATCTGCAGCCGACATGTAGCAGCAGTGTACTGATAACAAGTACTGCCAGCAAGTCAACAAGAAGGACACGTGGCATCAGGTGCAGCAGCACAGCAGCTGCCATCACTACTGCAGCCCAAGCCCCCCCAGCAGCAGTGAGGAAAGCTCTAGTGCCTCCGAGGAGCTCATCTTAAGCTCCTTCTCAGAGGCAGAGAATCACCACAAATGCCTGTGGCACAAGGTGCACTTTCTTTCCCTTTCCTTCCTGCTCTGTCTTCCTGATAGTGTATTTTTTGTATTTCAGGGGTTTTTCCTCCTGCAATTGTGCACTTTGGTGCATGATATGCATAATGTGCAAGTGTTGCAAAAGTATTGTGCATAATGTACATAATGCACATCTCTAAACCTTTTCGTTGTGACTGGCTGTGGCTTAGGAAAAATCCAAGCCCAAGCTGGCCAAAAAGTGCAGGAAGGAGGTCTTTTCTTGCTGCACTCTCGACCTTATCAGCAACCCAGTCCAAAAAGAAGCAGCAGCCAAGATGGCCACTGCTTTTAAGATGCCCCCTCCCCCTTCTCCTTCTTTTCTCTTCTGCTTCTTTCACTTCTCTTCGCCTTTGCTCCTAACATAATTTATTGCAGAACAGAGCACAGATGCCACAGATGCACCTAAGGCCCCTGCCAGTGAGCAGGAGCAGCCAGACAAGCAGGACATCGACTGGAACAACGTCAAGCAGCTGCAGCAGATGGCCCCTGAGGATGTGTGGCACCTCTCTCCACATCAGAAGAGGTGCCGCACAGTGCTGCTTCAGCAACACTATGCAGAACAAAAAACAATTGAAATCATAATTTTTATAAATTGCACAATCAATTGAAATTATTTAGTTTTGCTTTTAGCAATAATTGTGTTTTTCATTGTTTTTAGTGATATTGTTGCTTTTTTGCTATTCATTTTATCACAATATGCAATTCAATGCACATATTGCACATAAAGTGCATTAATGAATATTATTTGGGTGGTTTTTCCCGATTCATGCACATATTGCACATAATGTGCATGTAGTGATGCAAGCAAAAATAGGCATGCATCACTACAAACAAATAATGTACAATATGTGCATCAGATGTATTGTATGCTAAATGTGCTGCATGCATATGATGTACTACATGTGCATGAAATATTTAGCACTAAATAGTGCACTTCAGCACCAAATTTAGTACTGAAACACAGCACTACATGCACTTCTTTAGCACTTCAGCACATACAGTCGAAATCACTAACAACTGTCCCCTGTTATCTTTTTATCAAATAATTCCTAAAATGTGTCATTAGGAATTGTCAACATTCGATTCAGAATCTGATCATGAAGTATCTATTTTCTGCATTATCTCTTAATGCTAAATATGTCTCTTACAGAGAAGCAGAGATGGGAGATTTGGTTCCTGCACTCACATCCCAAGGGCCCTCAGTGGGGAAAGAAGCGCATTGCACAGTACATGCACTGTGGACTTGGATCAACCCAGCACTGGATGAAAACCCGGCCTGACACTGTGGCCACAGCACCACCAACCAAGAGATCATGAAGGGCAACTTCAGAGGAAGAGAACAAACGTATCCTATCTAGGGCCAAATCCAAGCCACCTCACTCAGCTGCTGCTCTGCGCAGATCCCTTCACCTTCAGGCTTCTGTCTCTACTATTCGCCGGCGTTTGCATGCTGCTCAGGCCAAGTTTCAGGCTCCATTATTTAAGCTATTATTAAAAATAGCTCATCAACAAGCTCGCATAGATTTTGCACAGGAAAATCTGCTGCGAGATTGGAGAGATGTATGGTTTAGTGATGAGACAACATTTTGGCTGGGTGGATCAAAGGCAAAGCACTGGCAAGTATCTGGTCATCGATTTCTTATCAGGAAGGTGAAGTACCCCCAGAAGGTACAGGTTTGGGGGTGCTTTTCTTCACATGGATTCGGAAAGCTGCATATTTTTACAGGGAACCTGAATTCCGAAAAGATGTGTGATATCTATCAAAAAGCACTTCTGCCATCCATCAGACATGCATATGAAGAGGATCATGTTGAGTGGCTCCTTGCAGAGGACAATGATAGTAGGCATTAAAGTAAATTGTGCTGCCAATGGAAGGATGACCATAATGTGCATACTCTGCCCTGGCCAGCATGCAGCCCTGATTGTAATGGTATTGAAAATGTTTGGGCCATTCTGAAGGCCAGGGTTAGTGAGTCAAACCCTCGTTCTCTTACTGCCTTGGTTCACTGTATTAGAAATGAGTGGAGACAACTCTCAGTGGAGTTTGCCCAAAAGTTGGTCAACTCAATGCCCTCTCGTTTACAGGCAGCTATTGAGGCAAAAGGAGATTATACAATATACTAAGATCAGTTTTTTTTCTGGGTACGAATATTGTAATAGGTGAAATGTATGGTATAATTGAACATCGTTTTTAAAACTGGGGACAGTTGGTAGTGATTTCTACTGTAAAACGGCTATAACAAAATGTTTCATGTTGGTTGGTTGGTTTTAGTGAGTTTTGTGAATGTAGCAATGCATGTAATTAATGTATATTTAGTGAATAATGCACAGGTAGTGCTATGTGGTTTGATGAACATGCAGTGCACAATGGGATTGACGTGATGTAACAATATCATTTTTCTCGACTCATGGTGGGCAGTAAAGAAACACTTGCCCATGTCTGAATTCAGTAAGGCAGAGATGCAACACATTGCGAAGAAGATCGGAGGGGTTTCTTGTCAATGTCCTTGTCGGGGTCTCAGTAGTGCACAGTTATCTTGCCCGTTGTGGGATTGTGCATTGCAGCCCATTATCCCTTGACTTGGACCTTCTCCACAAGCAGGTCAGTACATAATCTGGCAACCTGTCTTTTGGAATACTCACTTGCACCCCTCCAACGCTTCAACTTCTCATCCAGGATCAGAACAGCACTGAAACTGAACGCGATCAGGGCAGTGAGGCTCCGAGTCGTTTTTTGATGAAGGGAACACAAACCTCAGAAAACACTCCTGTGGCGATGATAGCTATCAGGAAAATGTGGTTGAAATACCACAAAAACTGCTTGTAGTCCCAAATTCTGTGATGTGGCATCCACGAGTGTACGTGAGACAATGGGAATTTGGATGGTTTACCAAACGCTCTCTCATTCTCTTGTATGCCTTCTTTGCTTGGTCAAGGCCAGAACCACGTGCTTTACATCTTCACACACAGGCACACTTCATGGCAAGAGTGCTCAGAACCTGTGCATGTTTGCTCTCGAGCACTTCCTGGGTCCTTTCTGTGTAAAATTCAATGTGATAAATCTCTCTGAAGATGCAAACCTCAGATGGTTGCTCAGTGTGAAGGGCATCAGTGAGTGCCTCATTTATGATCATGAGAAGAAATGGCCAAGATATTTCGCACTATCTTTGAAAACGATATTTTCAAAGATACGTCCGATCTATTTTTAAGTTTGTTGCAATGGCGCTCACCCCATCACAAGAGGAGGTCAACGAGTGGTTCGCAGAGGCAACTGGGGCAGCTGCTGTTGGGAACCTGTGCAAAACCGGGCGCCTTCATCAGGCACTCATGGCGGGCGACGAGCTGATGGTCGGAGCCCCGGGATTCGACAATGTGGCATATGGCGTCTTTCAATGCAGCCTGATAAACCTCGTTTTTAGTGTCTTCGTTCTCCCCTGGGAAAGGTATGCCAATCCTCAGTCGCGGGCATTAAATTCATTGGGCTACAGATATCGGGGGTGGAGATACACCAATCCAACTGCTCGGAGGCCAGAAATAGTATTCAATGTACTCAGAAGCCGCGAGGAGTTAGAGCAGATCGGGTGGTACGTCGCTACATGGCCAACTGATGACAGAACGAGGCCAGTCAATATCGCCTCCTACATTCGCAACGCAATTTGCCATGGTCAATTCTTTTGGAACACTGCCCGTACGCACATCCGCCTCCTCAACATTCCGCCCAATGGCAGGAACCCCAACTTCGAAGTTGAACTCTACATCAATGACCTGGCAATATTCGTTGCCCAGTGTCTACAGGCCTTCCTGAATGAGATCCCACAAAACGTGTAGCCCGTCACAACAACCAGTTACATGCATAGCACCCCCCCCCTCTGCTGTTGGTGCGGCCTCTAACTAGATCACGAAACATCCGCTTCACCACCACGTGTGTCTGTGGAAGTCAGATTAACCAAAGAAAGCTTTGTTTGATTCCCACCGTTTCACGTTTTTTTTTGTGCTGCTTGTGGTAAATGTCGAGGGGCTCAGGGGGTGGTCACTGCAGCACACCAATGAGGTGCTGCTGCCTGCTGCTACCCTGGGACTGGTTAATAAGAGTTGGCCCCCTCCCCTAGATAATAAAAACGGGGTTCGGTTACCTTTCTTGGTGTCCAACGTGTCCTAAACACTAGCAGGTTGCATGCAGCCTCATACTCATGGTACCAGGTCCAGACATCCTGCAGGTCCAGCAGCACACCCTCTGCTTCAGCACCCCCCCCCCCCCCCCAAGATATTCTCCGTGCCAGTCGCCATGCTGCTCGAGGATAGCAGTCTCCATGCCGTGTTTGTGACAGTCATTCTCTTGTGTGAGCTGCCAACGAGATTTCTGATGCTTTCCGCAGACACCACAGGAAAACTTTCACCAGGAGCCTCGTGGTGCAACTGCCTCGTCTCGCAGCTCAACGTGCTCATCAAGTCTGTCAGCTCAGAGTTCGCATTTGTCTTCCTCAAGTTCACCGACACCATCGTGTCGAGCATCGCGGGGCTGATGCAGTACGTTTCGTGGTTTCCTGTGGTACTGAACCG
Source organism: Mastigamoeba balamuthi (assembly GCA_902651635.1). Classification (NCBI taxonomy): domain Eukaryota; phylum Evosea; order Mastigamoebida; family Mastigamoebidae; genus Mastigamoeba; species Mastigamoeba balamuthi. The sequence goes on from CACRSC010000002.1 coordinate 317,904, forward strand.
CGACCACATGATTGGTCTTGAATGCTGACACAGACCCTGGCAATCAGGCTGTGCTTCGGGGAGTGCTATGAGGACATGGGCACGTTCAACAGGTCTGTGTCGACAGGTCTTTGGGAAAGCCCCCATGCCCTCGTTCCACTGCGATGTGCCTGGGTACACTGTTGACTTTCGAGAATGGACGTGTGTACAACTAACTATAGTCCTGCTGGCTGGGGTGCCCTTTTCAGCATGCAGTGATCGATCAGAGTGCCGTTTGACAGCAACTCTGTTGGGCACAACTTTGACATTTGCAATTGATTGTCTCCGTGGGCCCTGCTCACCCTTAAGAACCTGGAGGGGGCCATGGGCAACAGCACGAGCTTCAAGGCGATTCAGGAGGTTATTTCCAAGCTCACTGCTTGGGACACTGACATAGGTGTTATCAGTCAGCAGCCATGTCCCTTACAGGTCCATGGCTACAGCTGATCCCTGCCAGATCTTCAGGTTGTAGCAACCCCCCCCCCCCTGTACAAGTCCATAGGGATGCCCTGGCTGTTGATCATCTCCTGGATCTTGACCACGTGCCTCTTGTACTTACTGTTGTAGAACCTGTTCTGCTTGTGGCTGGGCCGTGAGATGTCAATGGCCTTGGCATTCACAGATCCGTGGATTGAATGAGCCCAGGGTGAAGTCTGTTTGCCTCAGAAGTCCGGGCATTCCAGGCATTCTGTGAATTTTTTCGAAAATAAGCAATCGGATGATTGCATTTGACATGAGCAAATTGAATCGATAAATGTGAGATATATTGATTCATAAATTGGAATTGAAAATTGTGATGTTAAAGAAGTGGACTTAGCTCCATCTCATTAACATGTTCTGCCAGGTGCAGCCAACATTAAGACATCATGCACTGCCATCAATCCAGTAGCATTCCACGCTTATCTCAGTTGCCAAGAACAATGACAACTGGCTGCAGCACTGTGTTCATCCAGATTCGCCCTTCAATTCTGATGCTAATACTCAGAAGCTGTGCTACAGGCTCAGCACATAGCAAAGGTCGTGTAGCAGCACGTAGTTCATTAATCCACTATGTGCTGTTATACAAGGTGCTACGTGCTGCTATGCATAAAGGTGCTATGCACTGCTATGCATGGAGGCACTATGCATCACTATACAATTTGGCAGCCCACCTACTACCTACCTGACTACCAACCCATCCCTACCTCCTACACACCCCTTTCATACCTACATCAATTGAATAAACAATAGTTAACTGCCATCAAAAGGGCAGACAGGTCATGTTTTTGCTTTTGAGGGAGAGGAGCCCAGGGCAGCAGGTGCCTGAGAAGAGGATGACTGTGGACCAGCAGGTGCCTCAGAGGTCTGTGAGGCACCTACCTTCCTCCCCATTCAGCTCGTGGAGGGCCTTAAGAATGGGGTCAGGGCAGTGCGTTCTCCTTGGTCTCTTGATCATTAATGCTGTTTGCTTTTGTGTTAGTAATTGATTAAAGAAAAGAAAACGCATGACATGTTACTGCAGTAGTACTGCCAGATGGTCTGAATGTGCTTACACCCCCTTTCTCACCGGGGGGTGTGCCACAGAACTCCAGCAGCCAGACAGCCTGGATGAAGCCTGGATGACCTCATCACAGTACTCTCTTATGTCTGTCCTGTAGGGAAAGTCAGGTCAAATGTGGTAAGAGGAGAGAGAGAGAAGAGAGTCCAGACCTCCACTCAGTGTGCTCCATGAACAGGGAGGTGGTAGTTGACCTTGGTCCACTGCTCTATCTGTTATACAATGGGCCTTATCATTATTGCAGACAGAGCAGCATTTATAGGCCCCCCTGTCTGAAGGGAGGTTCTCCAGCTCTGGGACTTATTAATTGTACAAAAATAAAAACAATGTTAGAATTAAGAAAAAATGAAGGGTAGGAAAGGAAACACACCAGGAATGCCGAGTATGAGCTTCTTCCTGTGTGTCAGCTCCCTGGTCTGTGTGCCTGCCTCAACAGCACGCATATGAACATTCAAAACAATTTGAGTTTGTATTAAAGCAGAGAGAACAAGGAAGGAAGGGGGAAGAGGGTTTCATACCTCATAATGAGGTCATTCAGAGTCCTGCCAAGCAGCATCTGCATGGTCTTAAACCCAGTTCTGATCTCTTCAAAGGTGCAGAGCTGGTGGGCACGCTCCTCAGTGGGCTTGGCACTGAAGATACTGAGGAGGTCGCATGTCGTCTTCATAAGGGCTGAGATCTGCTGCTTCTCCTGCAGCACCCTCCTCTGCTTCTCATCTGACTGTAACACACATGAGGTGCCCCTGTATTCCTTCACTGTGATCTCCTCATCAACCTTCTTCTCCTCGTCCTCAGATTGTTCACTGTTGCTGAGACATGATGCTGCAGTTGCAGCTTGTGCTAATGTGCTGGTGCAGCTGCAGCAGTGGCTAAAGTAACTTTAAGGAAGGGTATGTGGTATGGGAATAATGGAGAGAGGAGAGAATTCTACATATCTGCTCTTCTGAGAGACATAATCTCTATGTTTCTGTTCACAGTGGTGCACTTTTCAGGGGAAAAGGGAAGAAATAGAGAAATGAGGCAGAAAATGGGGAGGAAAAAGAGGAACAGTGTACCTGTTTATTGCTGCCTGGAAGTCATGCTGCTCCCTCCCCTCTCCTCTGCAGTCTGCAGGAGACAGAGCACAGATTGTGCTCTGCTTCACACGCTCTTCATGGCTCCTGAACATACAGTGAGTTATGTATACTGAATAGGTGTTCAAAGGAAGGAAAGGGAGATGTCAAGGGACACATCTGAAAGATGTTCTGTGAAAGGAGAAAACTGTGTGTTAGGGGAAAGGAGGTAATGCACCTTCAGTCTCTACCTGATATGAAATGAAAAGGGAAAGGAAAGGGGAAAAAAGGAAGGGAGCAGGGACAGGGGTGGTAAAGGAACAGATTGAAGTGCAGGAAGGGAAGAAGAAGAGGAACATATGTGTTGTTATGCAGAAAGGGCATAAGGAATATATGTAAGAACTGTGAGAGGAAGGAAGGAAGGAAAGGAGAAAGGGAAGGAGGGAACAGGAACAGGGTAATGACAAGGAGTAGGCAAGGGGAAGAAGAAGAGAGGAACAGATGTAAGGTTGTGCAGTGAGTGGTGAGTGTGAGAAGAGTTAAGATATGACGATATCACAGTGAAGATATCTTTGAAATCCAGGATACCATGGTTCATATTTCAACAGAGTTAACTTAGAGTAAAACTGAGAAGAAGGATGAAATACAGTGCAGCTTTATCAAAATTAGCACTAAATGTGATTAATTCACTTAAATCACAATGTAGCACTACATATGATGCATACAATGGAATTACATTACTAAATTAGCACTACAATCGCTACTAGTACTAATATTTGTACTTGTAGCACTATAAGCAATGCATAGCACTAGGTAAAAAATAGTGATTGAATCACTGAAGTAGCACTGAAAAAACAATGCTAAAGATGTAGATCTTCATGAGCAAAAATGGTAACAATGACCAAATGATTATTATTTGTATGTAGCAGGTGAGTATGAAGAGGGCAGGACAGCATTAAGGAAGTCTGTTAGAGATTATGATTATGTCAGAGAATTAGTGTGTATTAAAGTGTAGCAGCACGTTGTGGAACCTCTGCTATATATAAGAGCTTGATGAAGGTACACATCTGCTCCAGTATCTCATGTGAAGACTTGCACTTCTCTTCAACCTCGAAAACAGGTATGATCAAGAGGGGTATTGGCTTTCCAGGCATGCTGAGTACACACAGAACATATTCTATACACCCTCTGGGTTGGGCTTGCAAGACATGAACACCTTGCCAATGAGTTTTTCTGTTCTGAAAATGATGCCCTCATCAAGACAGAGCCACACTGAGTAGTTGAGATTCCAGAACTGGGCATAGCTGGCACTGAACAGATCTGCCAAATGAGAAATGCTCATCTCCTTAAGCATGAAGATGAACGAACTTCTTCCATACATGCTCAGATTCAGGGTTGTCACCAAGATCTGAATGTTCACTGTCCCTGTTTAGATACTCTGTCAATGAGCATCACCACTACCAGTTCCAATTGTCTTATACTCTGCCTTGGCAACCCACTGCTCTTCAGTGTATGTGATGGCCTCCTGGGAAAAGAGCTGCCAGAACGTCTCTGCCACATTTGTCTTTTCCACACCTGAGTTGGGCTATTTGTGAGTGACAGGGGCATGAGTAGGGCTGTCTGATGACTGGAGAGGGGCACATGCTTAGCTGGGTTGGTGAAAAGGGGCATGACAATGCTGTCTAGAGGGACATCTGGCTTGAAGGCAAATGAGAAGACATTGCACCAGTCCAGAATTTTGGCTGATCAGAAAAAGTCAGCCAATGATGATGAAGGGCTCCTTGGCCTCCGCCATCACTATCTCTTTGTCCTTGAGGTGTGCCTTCTTGTCCTTAACACTAGCAGCTCAGTCTGCCAGCAGTGCCATCACCTCTCACTGTGACATAGAGACAGTGTGTGCCAGTGGATATGCAGTAAAAATAGGTCTGTCTGGCCAATTAATATTGGTCTGTACAACAGATATGCCAGCAAGTGATATTGAGTAATGTGAGTAAATGTTAGTTCAGATTCCTATTTGTCATTATTTTACATCATGAACATAAGGTTCACAGTGAATTCTAAGTTCTGCCTGAGCTGGATTTTGAGGGGTAATAAGCATATACTACAGAGAACACATTTTCTTTTCCTCTGTGTTTTACATACAGTTCTTCATACAAATCAAAAGCAATTTTTCTATTTAAATAAGTAATAATAGAACAGTTATGCCTTCTTAAGTCATCTGTGGTGATTGTAACTTACATTCAAAAGAGAAATTTAGCATGCAGACATCCAATAACTTGTTTGAACTCGCACCTACTCATACGAATTCACTGAGTCTGAGTGCAGCATTTCCTTGGAGAGCTCGTTCATTTCTGTCACCTGGCTGGGATCAGTCAGCAAAAGAGCAGCTGTCCCACGTTTTTCAGTCGCAAGCCACGAAGTGAGAGGAGAGGAGGAGCAGGAGGCCCCGCGAGAGGCAGCGGAGGAGCATGCGAGAGCCAGCACCAGCCAAATGTCATTTTTGCTGCCCACGTTTCGAGGTGGGTGTGTTGTGTGCGCAGCACAGAGCAGTGCAAGAACCTTGGAAGCAAGGAGGGGACCCCCCGCTCGCTCAGTTGCCGAGGGGGAGGGTGCGCTGTATGCCTGCCGGGGGCGCCATCTCGACAGGGTCGGCGACCGCGACCTTGCCGTCGGTGCCGACAGACTTGACGACGTAGCGCGGGGCGTTGATGACGATGCGCTGCTGGACCTCGAGGCAGGCCCTGCGCAGCAGCTCGACGCCCTCGGCCCTGCTCATGCCCGCGCGCCAGTGCCTGTCGAGGAGCCCCGTGGCGAACGTGGAGCCGTAGCCGTGCGCCGCGTAGCGGACGCCCTGCATGGCGCCGAGGTAGTCGACGTAGTAGAGCGCCGCGCGTGCGTCAGCGCCGACGCCGCCGACGAGGACGTTGCACGTCATGGGGGCGCGGCGGATGGCCGTGGCGAGCTCGTCGCGGACCCAGCGGGCGGCGGCGTAGGGCGAGAGGGGGGCGGCGGTGCGGAGGCGGTGGAGGGCGAGGTTGCGCTCGACGTACTCGCAGAAGCGGACGCGGTCGGCCTCGTCGCCCTGGCAGGCCAGCAGGCAGCCCCCGCCCACCGCGTACACGCGGTCCACGGACGACGTCAGCAGCAGGATGCTGAACGACGCCGTCGCGTCCGCCGCCATCGCCACCCAGTCGTCCCCCGCGATCGCGATCACCGAGTCCATCGGGCCTCTTGTTTGCTCACACGCCTCCCTTTGTTGTTGTATTCGAGAGAGATATCTCGATTCCCCATAAATATCTCGCGTTTTCGTTATTCAAATCCCAGGTGGGCTCTGCCCGCACGCCCTGTCAATTGAATTGACCCCCCATCCCCCCCCCCCCCCCCATCTCGAAAGAGCGCTTGCGGCCAGCCTCGTGGCATGCTGGGGTGCACTCGTGTTTGAGCAGGGGATCAACTGTGTTGCGTTGTATTGACTTTGCTTGCGGGGGTCCGTCCCCTCGGCGGGGGGGACAACGCGCGCCGCGCTGCGGTGGGGGCACTGGGGTGGCACGGGCGCCTCAGAGGGGCTGGACGAGGGTCAGCACGACGTCCTTGTGCGTCGGCATCAGCAGCATCTGCCCCTCGAACTTGACGACCCCGCGCCTCTTGGCCGCCTTGAGCGACCCCACCTGCGACGCCACGTAGGCGGTGACGCGACGCCATCGGGAATCAGATCCAGGGTGGGTGGGAATATCTCGCGATATTTTTCCGATTCGCGAATCAAGGGGGGAGCGCGCGGGTGCGCGGGTGCTGCGGTGCGTGGGCTCACGAGGCTCTCGAAGCACTGCTCGACCTCGCTGTCGTTAAAGAACTCGCCAAAGGTCACCGTGTAGGTGCCGTCGGCCTGCTTGTGGCCCACGCGGGCCATGTGCTGCTGCACGAGCTGCACCTCGCGGTCGACGTCGTAGTGCTGCGCCATCTTTCTTTGCCCTTGCACCGTGTGTTGAGACTGAACCAGCTCAGCACAGATTCTCGTGCTACGTCACACCTCGGGGCGAAAATATCCCCACGAGGACTGTCTGTTCAAAGGAGTGGAGAGCTACGCCCTTGCTTTGGAATCAATGTCTGTGTTCAGCAACATCAAGCACCCGGGGCTTGTGCACTGTTGGAGAAGCATCCCCACAATCCTGAAGCAGGTTCGAGAACACGCATCGCCACCAGATCCTTGCACTGCAGCTCACTAACGGTGCAATGAGCCGTAGGAAACAGTGTGAGGCAGATGCATGGTAGGTGATGATGAGTTTTACGAGCAGGTGCAGCACCAACGACACAGCCAGCCAGCCTGTGGGCTTCGTACCATCCGAGCAGCCAACACAGACGCAACAGAAGGGCAGCGCACCACATAACAAGGCTGGATTGCAGCAGGTCTATTTCGACTATTTTACCCCCAACGCAGTGAGGGGCATCTAACACAGTCAGCCGTCCCCTGACCAGAGGAGCTCTCGTTCCGGTGGACGCGCCCCACGCCAGCGCACGCCTCACTGCGCGGGGAACACGCGGGCCGAGCCGAAGAGCCTGCCGGCGTAGTCGCCGTGGCGCACGAGGCGGACCTCGAACTGCTGGCCCATGGCCGAGCAGGCGTGCGTCAGGGGCACCGCGCACTCGGCCACGTGCTCGCCGCTGGCCCTGTCCCAGACCGACGCGTAGACGTGCTTGGCCGCCGCGTAGGCGGGGTCGCAGATCCACGTGTCCATCGCCCGCACCTCGTCCTCCCACGCCACGACGCCCTCGGCGCTGCGCGGCCGCTGCGTCGTCTCCACGGGCCCCCGGGGCGCAAAGGGCGCGACGATGTAGAGCGCGAACGGGCCCTGCGCGTCCCTCGCGCGGCCCCGCAGCCTCGCCGTGAGCGCCGAGAACGAGACGCGCAGCGGGGCGGCGAAGGCCGGGCAGCAGGGCAGCAGCGTGTCGAGCTCAAAGGCGGCGTAGACGGGCCTGTGGTCGCTGGCGTCGACGCTCTCGACGCTGGCGTACTGCAGCTGCCGCAGGGGGCTGCAGCCCGGCAGCGACGCCCAGAGCACGCGGTCGCACCACGAGGGCACGCGCGCGTTGCGCTTGGCCAGCAGGTAGCCGGGCGCGCCCTTGTTCATCTTGTACGTCGGGGCGAACGTGAGCTCGCCCTCGGCGTGGTCGAGGAAGACGTCGGCGCGCTGGCGCAGCCGCGTGAGCTGGTCGTGGGCGCGCAGCTTGGCGAGGTTGCCGTAGCGCACGCAGGCGACGACCTCGTCGGGCTGCAGGTCGATGCGGTAGTTGAAGTCGCCGCACCAGACGATGTGGTCGAACTGGTTCTCCAGGCCCACGCGGCGGCTCTCGCCCATCCGCAGGTTCTTGACGATCGCGTGCCACTGCCGGTTGCGCTCCTCGGCGTTGTTCTGGTGCGCCGCCAGGTGGCACCCCACAAAGCACAGCGACGTCTCGTTGAGCGTGAACGAGATGGCTGCGCGGCCACTGTGAGCGGCCGGCGGTCGGGTGGGCTGTGCGCACCGACAGCGCCCTTGTTGCCGACGATGCCGGCGATGCCCGTGGCCTCTGTGGTCTTCTCGACGAACCGCACCTTGGCCGCGTGCTCCCGCTTGACAAACACCGCCAGCTTCACGTACAGTATCGACGCGTCTGCGCAGCCGTCAGTCTCCCTCTCGCCCCGCAGCGCGCCCGCCACGCACAGTCGAGCCGCACGTAGTCGGCGGCCAGGCACTCGACGATGCGGTTGTACTCGGCCTCGTGCGTGCACTCCTGCGTGCAGACGGCGACCACGTCGCCCCTGCCGGGCTGCAGCCAGGCCACCGGGGGCTCGCGCGGGCACTCGCCCCCCACGTTCCACGTCGCCACCAGAACCCGCAGCGGCTCTGTCCGCGGCGCCTGCTCCGTCGCCCGCAGCCCCCGCAGCCCCAGCGAGCACGCCCCGTAGAAGCGCTCGCGCTCGGCGCTCGTCTCGAAGACGAACGAGGCCACCTTGCCCCCCGCGCCCCGCAGCTCCAGCACCCGCGCGTCCTCCCGCACGCGCACCACCTGCGCAGGCCCCCCAGAGAGAGCTGTGAGTCTCCTGATCCGCTATCAATTGAATGGCGCAAACGTGAAAACCTCCCTAGGGCCCACACAGGGCGAGTCCTGAGCTGCAGTGCCAGCAGATTCCGCACTGAAAATCAAGGAGCCCCCACAGGGGGAGTGAACCTCGCGTCACCAGAGGGGGGTGGTGCACTTGCACCGCGGGGCCGCGCAGCTGAGCCGACATGGCAGATTCCGCAATTTTGAAATCAAACGAAACCCGGCAGAGACCAGCGGCACTGTTGTCCTCCGGCAGTCACGTCACGAGGTGCACTTGCGCAGCCGCGGCCGCTGATGCGACTTGAGGGAGAGAGGGGAGATAGAGAGAGGAGAGCACCTGGGCGATGTCGCTGAAGCGCCAGCGCTCCTTGGGGACTGTCTTGCGCCACCTGCGGTAGCGCGTGACGAGGCCTGCGGCCAGGTCGGCCTCCAGCAGCCGCCTGCGCCCGCCCAGCACCCCCACGCGCACCGCGAACCGGAACACGTGCGCCAGCACCTGCTCGCGCAGCGCCGCGTAGTACTGCCCCAGCGCCCCGCGCGCCGCCTCGGCCCGCTGCTCTGCGCTGAGCCCCGCCAGCGACTGAAGCGACACGCCGCGCGGCATCTCCACGCGCGGGCGCACGACGGCGGCCGTCTCGGCCTGCCCCGCAGAGCACGCCGAGCCCGAGCGGTCCTGCCGCGGCCCGGGGGCGGGCGACGGCGCGGCGAGGAGCGCGCAGGGGCCCGAGGGGCTCGCCATTGCGAGTGATGCGACTTTTGTGGTCTGAGTGGAAGATATTGGGGGGGCGCCGATTCCGGTGCGGGGGAGGTGAGGTGGGCGGTTCGGATCCCGCACCGCGGGGCGGAAACAAGAATCTGGATCTCTGTGCGGCTGATTTCGGCGCGAGTGGCATCCGACGGAGACAAGAGCGCGCGGGGGGTCCGGGCCCATAAATTCGGGGCACGGGAGAAAATGGGGCATGTTCAAAAGAGGCACAGAAAGCTGAGGGCAGTGATGGTTGCAGTTCTCTCCGGTGATAGAAGTGTGAATATTTGCTACCACTCCGTTTCTAAGAAATTGTCGCAGCCAATTATAGCTCTGTGGTGGTGCGGTGCCTGCGCGGTGTCCGCCAGCATGATTGAGCTCTCGTGGGTGGTCGAGGGCGATTCCGTCGATTATGCTGGTATCGACAAGGAGTCGTGGCAAGCACCGTGAGGAGATCAGACGCAGAAACAGGGTGTGCGATGGATGCGACAGTGCGCGAGGTGCTGCTGGGTGGGGCAGTACAGCATAGGTTCACCACGGGCCATGGTCAGACAGTCCTGCACAACCCCGATCCTCTGTTTCCCACCCCCCGATAGGATGTGCTGGTGGCTGCCCGAGAGCCTGATTTGGCAGCAACTACTTCGATGAAAACGAGCAGGGCTTTGGGCATTTGGTTTCCCAACGCCAAATACACATTGTAAGGGGCAAAGCACGGTCCCACACACACCAACATTTGACAGCAACACCGCCAGACCTCCTGTGCTGAGCTGTGGCAAGGCTTTGCCTGAGATCGAAAGGGGGTCACACGGCAAATTCTACGCGACTCGGGCATGACGGTAGCCTGTGCGGATTCAAAGCTCAGGAGTGATGCTTGTCCTGTCACGCAGCTATGTGAGCTTTGAGTTGCCCCAATGTACGGCAGATCGCCCACGGCATAACATACTGTGTGAGCAACTGGCAGGAGGAAGCACACCCCTTGCTCGGCGACCGCGGCGCCCTGAACACAGGAGAGGACATGCTGTGGCAGGAAGGGTGCGACAAGCTGTGGATCGGGGGACGTCGGCCGTGCACGGCGGCGCGCCTGACACGAGGACACCCAGAAAGGTGAAATCGGTTTTCTCTGTGAGAAATGCGGACCTACGCATCGAGGACTGGGCCCCTGCCCGGTGATAGCAGACACTGTCTTCTACCGGCCCCCGGAGCGGTTTCTCTCAAATAACGTAGGACGACCAGCTCTCCGCCGTGATCTCAGGCATTTTCTCTGAAACGGAGTGGTACTCATGATGTCCATGATAATAACCCATACCACATATGTTGAGGAGATCCCACACTCTTTTGCATCCATGTCAATTGATGACCCCCCCTGCCTGCACACGACAGCTGTATTGTGTTTTCACAGTGGGATAAGTACCCTGATGAACAGCTCCAGCGCAACTCCGACGAGCACTCTGGTTGGTACAGCAGAACAGTTATGTCGTGAGGTGTCACATCACGGATGTGACACCACCACCCATACACATCGTCAATATCAATTGCTGCCTACCTGCACACAACAGCGGTTTTTTCTTCACAGCAGGATGGGCAGCCACCCTGATGGACAGCACCAGCGCAACGCCGTCGAGCGCCGGCGACGCAGACGCTGGCTGGAACAGCAGCGGATCATTTTTGTCCGTGATATTGACACCACCCTCCTCATTGCCGCAGTCAATTGATTACGGTATTTCCCTCAGAGCAGGATGGGCAGCCCCACCTTGATGAACAGCACCAGCGCGACGCCGACGAGCACCACGAGCACCACGGCGACGCAGACGCTGGCGCAGCACGTGCGCCTGCCGCAGGCCCTGCAGCACCTGTCCGCCCGCTCCCTCGTCTCGGCCGACGGCGCCATCCGCATCCTCGCCCGCTCCCACACGCTCGGGCTCCACGCCTCCGCCTCCCCCGCCCCGGGCCCCTCCTCGCCCCCCTCCCCCGCGCCCCGCGCCGGGGGCAGCGGGGCCCCGGGGTGCGCGCGGTCGTACTCGGCCCTGCGCCAGTCGACCCAGCTCATCCCCTCGGGCTTGGCCTCCAGGTTCGCGTACCGCCCCTCGCCCTTGCCCTGCGTCGGCGTCAGGCGCGTCTGGCGGGGGCCAGCGAGAAACGGCGGGGGAGGGCGTGCCTTGCCGAACATTGGTGTGCTGTGCGACGAGCGCTGCGCGGGTGGCAGAGCCAAAGAAGAAATTGGCGAATCGTGATTTACGGCCCACTGTTGATATTGTGAGGATATCTGGAGGGGGGATTCCTATTCCCCTCAGTGCGTCTCCATGATGCCCGACATGTCCTTGATGTGGCGCCCGAACGTCTGCGTGTGTGGCGCGAGTATCTTTGTGTCAGGAATCCGCCCGATATCACGATATTTTGCCTGCGCTGCCATGCGATGCGACAGCGGCGGGCGTGGGGGGGAGAGGCCACCTGGAACTGCGCGATGCTCATCTCGACCGAGTGCTCCGTCACGGCGTGCGTGTCGTCCTCGATGCGCACGAGCGCCGTGACGTAGGGCGCCCCCAGGCGGCGGCACGTGTCCGACGCGCACGCCACGCCCAGCTTCCAGTCGATCGACAGCAGCCTGCCAACGGTGAACGCCTCCTTCGCCGGGTGTTAGCGCAGTGCGAGCACTAGGGGAGGGCTGGCGTGGCGCGCGCACCGCCATTCCTGGTCGATGTGGGTTGCGAGGGTGTGGGGCCGGAGATATCGGACTCGGGGCGGAAGATGCGCGAATCGTGATTCTTCGGGGGCTGAATTCGCTCGTGCGAGCAGTTCCCGCAAAATCAGCTGCTCCGGAGTCGATTCTCTGCCGGTGCCGGCGCTCAGCTGATCCATCGGCCTGCACTCCGCTATTTCTACAGGAATCCCGTGAACCTTCCTGAAGAAGTCGCGACCTATCCTGCTTCCTTCGTCAGGAATTTTCCAAGTGCGTGTCTTTTCTGTGAATATGCACCGAATTTTCCGTTGCCGCCGCGGCACGGGAACGCTCCCTCGGTTCGAATTGGACCCTGCGCGGCACAAACACCGCCCGTCGTGCGTGCTTTCGCCCTCCAATCGTTGTTTCTCCACCCTTACACGAAAACCGCGAAAACTCGCTGAGCTCAAAACGTGCAGCCAAGATGCACACAGACTGAACGCAGGCGACGCGACGTGCGCCGTGGAGATGACCCAGTAATAAAGCCCTGAGTTGTTGCCTATTGTCTGTTCATCTGAGGACGCGCAGAGATATCACACAGCCCCAGAGCAGGGTGTCGGGGCTACAGCGGAGCGAGGGACCGTTGCTTGTTAAACTAGAGGCCCTGCGCAGCCCTCAGTGCAGCGACTCGGGGTTGGCGGCGACGTGGAGCGCGCCGATCATGTTGGTGTTGACCTTGTGCAGCTGCGAGAAGACGGGCACGGGGGCGACCCACTTGTCGGCCTTGGGGTGCCTGTGGAACTCCTCGCGCAGGCCCTCGGCCATCGACTTGACCATGGCCCTGTTCTTGACCTGGTTGTCGCCCGCCAGCAGCACGCCCTTGGTCTGCAGCCCCACGCACGTGTTCTGCGCGCAGCGGAACAGGAACTTGTAGTGGATGAACACGGCCTCGCGCGCGACGGCGTCGCCGTTGGCGGCCGCGTGGGCGACTGCGATGCGACAGGTGTCAGCCAGATTCAATTAGATTCAATCGGGATCGCGAAAAATGGGGAAGAGCGCACTCTTGCCAGCGTCGTCGAGGGCCGGGGCAGACTTGCCGGTGGTCAGCAGCCACGCGTAGACGGCGACGAGGCCGCGGCCCGAGCAGATGTCCTCGTACTCGACGCCGTGCTTGCCGTTGTAGCTGTGGGGAGGAGCCGGCCGTCAGTCAGTCAGGCAGGTGATGCGACTTTTGTCTGCGGGGGAGTGTATGGCGCACAGCTTCTCGCCGAGGTACTTGATGAGCGACTCGTCGGCGGCGTAGCTCGGGGTGGCCGTGCCCAGCGAGGGCAGGAGAACGTGGCCGATCTCCATGGGGACCACGCGCCAGCGGTTGCCGACCCACAGGAGCATCGCGACGCCGAGCCCAGTGCCCATGGCCATCACGAGGTCTGCGCCCCCAAAAGTCGCATCAGCACCAGATCCACGCCACCCAAACCCCCCAATTCAATTCGATTCGATTCAACCCAATCCAGTCCGCCGCTTGGGCTGTTGAAAAGGCTGAGGACGCACAATTCTGGTGGAGCAGCTTGATGCCGGTCTCGCCCCAGAGGGTCTCGAAGAAGCCGGCGAGCTTGGCGGCCTCGTCGAGGGCGAGGAGGCCGAAGCAGCAGGCCTCGAGGTCGTTGAGGAACGACGTGCGGCCCTTGGGGAAGAGCGTCTCGGGCAGCGCCTCGAGGTCGAACTTGTTGTCCGACGCCCAGTTGGTGATCTCGACGCCCACGCGGCCCGGCGCGATGGGGCCCGCGGCGGCGATGGCCGCGCCCTGCGGCGCGACGCCGAGCGCCTTGAGCGCCTCGCCGACCTCGGCGAAGAGCGCGACGATGCGCGAGGCGGCCTGCTCGCTCGTGTAGACGAGCTCGACAAAGTCGGTGCAGTGGCTGAGGCGCGCGATGCCCACGCGCGTGTTGGTCGCGCCGATGTCGACGCCGATGTAGACCTCGAGCGCCTGGCGACGAGACAGCGGGTGCCCCACGCGATGAGTCAGAGCGACGCGACAGCATGTCCCCTTGGGGAGAGCGAAGAAACGGGGCGGTGGGTACCTTGCTGGCGGCCTTGGCCTCGGCGATCCACGAGTTGATGGTCTTGAGCGCGGAGTCGGACAGGGTGAACGGCATGGCGGCGAGAGTGGGGGTGCTGCTGGAGGAGGGATGAAAGTGCAGGGCACAGCGAGGTGTTTTTCTCGACTGGTGAGGTGGGGGGAAAGAATACAGAAAGACTCGCTGCTGCCGGACGAGTTTGTTGATAAACCGAGAAAAAATCCAGACAGTGAGGAAAAGTGGACGAAATTCATCCGTGTGCTCACGTGTAATGACGCGGCTGTGCACCACCCAACGTCCCTTGCACGAGGCGGACCGCGCGGCCCGGCTGTCGAATCGGAGCGCAGCCCGTAGCGCGGGGCCGGATTAGATTCCGTGCACCCGATCCTCGTTTTCGCCGCGATCTGCGTATCTTCTCGGGCTTCAGGGAAATGGCGGAGACGCCCGTGATACCCCGTGCCGAGGTCGAGAAGCACAACACGCCAGAGGACGCGTGGGTCATCGTGAGTGGCCAGGTCTACGACGTGACGCAGTGCCTGCGGACGCACCCGCCGGGCCTCGTGCGAGCGCCGCCCAAAAGCCCCCCCCATCTCGTCGCATCAACAATCAGTGCCCCCCAATTGAGAAAAACATCCACGCCAAACCCCCCCACAGGACATCGTCAAGCCACATATCGGCAAGGACATCACGGACCTCTTCAACCGCATACACTCGAAGCACGCCAAGACCATGCTCACCGAGAAGCGCGTCGGGCGCGCTGGCCCCGGTGGGCTCTCGCTGGGCGGTTGGAGGTGATGTGACGGAATAACCGCCTCGTTACGAGCGAGCACGCCCTCTGAGAACCCCCGCGTGTCCCCGCCACCCTTGTAGAGACAACACAGGGGCACCCCGCCAGAGGGTCCACTGCCCTCTTTCCTGTCCGGCGATCGCAGTTCGGGGGTTGGGTGGGCGCCGGATCGTTGCGCATCGAAAAAGATATTTCCGTGACGTCAGGATATGCCCACACCCAACACATCACAAAACAGAGCCCCTCCGGCGCGCGTAGGCGCTTCTGCCACCCTCCCTCCTGAAGCGATGGACGCCCTGCGGACCAAACGTGCGAAGCGGGGGGCTGTCTAGCGGCAGGGCGGGCGACTGACGCGACTGCGCAGTGAACAAGCCTCTGTTCGAGGTGACGATGACGGACCTCGTGCGCGGCATACGGGCCAACAAGCGCAACGAGGCCGCGTTCATCAGCGACCAGATCCAGGTCATCCGCGAGGAGCTGCGCCAGTCCAACATCAACAAGAAGGCCAACGCCATCCTCAAGCTCGTCTACGTGCGCCCCGCGTCGCCTCGCGTGCCGCGCGAGATTTTCCTCCTGATTTCGCCGAGATTCTGATTCGAGATTTTTTTGCCTGCGCCTGTCGCTTCGCCGCCGCAGCTGCAAATGCTCGGCTACGACATGTCGTGGGCCTCGTTCAACGTGGTCGAGGTCATGAGCTGCCCCAAGTTCACGATCAAGCGTATCGGCTACCTCGCCGCCTCGCAGTCGTTCCACGACGGCACCGAGGTTCTCATGCTCATCACGAACCTGCTCAAGAAGGTGCGGAATTCCACCACCACGTCACACATACACGCAATTTGGAGCTCATTTCCCCCGCTTTTTCCCTGCCTGTTCAGGACATGGCCACCAAGAACATGTACGACGCGGGGCTCGCGCTGGGGACGCTGTCGACCGTGTGCACGCCGGACCTCGCGCGCGACCTGGCTGCCGACGTCGTGACGCTGCTGGCGCACAGCAAGCCGTACATCCGCAAGCGCGCGGTGCTGGCGCTGTACCGCATCTTTGTGCGGTTCCCCGACTCGCTGCGGCCGTCGTTCCCGCGCCTGCGCGACCGCCTGACCGACGCGGACCCCTCGGTCTCGAGCGCCGCGGTCAACGTCGTCTGCGAGCTGGCGCGGCGCAACCCGCGGAACTACCTGGCGCTGGCGCCGACGCTGTTCGAGATACTGAGCGCGGGGCAGACGGGGTCGGTGACGGGCGCGCGGCCGAGCAACTGGACGCTCATCAAGATCATCAAGCTCTTCGGCGCGCTGGCGCCCATCGAGCCCAGGCTCGCCAAGCTCCTCGTCGAGCCCATGCACTCGCTCATCAACAGCACCCCGGCGACGTCGCTCATGTTCGAGTGCATCCAGACGTGCATCGCAGGTACAGCCACAGATATTAGCCCACCCCCCTTCTGCGTATCTTGGTTTCCTGGATCCCGCGGTTTGCCGGAGTTTCGTCACTACTCATTGCGTCTTATCATGTCAACAAACCCATCCACCCTGGTTTCCTGGTTTGTGCGGTTTGCCGGAGTTGCGTCACCAGTCAGTCTGTGTCACCCCAAGCCAAGAGTGACCCGTGTGTTGGCTCGCACGCACAGGGCTGAGCGCGCACCTGCCGACGATGAAGCTGTGCCTGTCGCGCCTGCGCTCGCTGGCGGAGGACCCCGACGCCAACCTCAAGTACCTGGCGCTGGCGGCGATGCACAGCATCATGGAGGTGCACCCCAAGGCCGTGGCGGAGCACCGCGACATGGTGATGGCCTGCCTCGACGACACGGACCCCTCGATCCGCGCGAGGGCCCTCGACCTGCTCTCGGGCATGGTCGGCAAGAAGAACCTCAAGGAGGTCGCCGCCAGGCTCGTCGAGCTCGCGGGCAGGGCCGAGGGCACGGCGCGCGACGAGCTCATCTACAAGCTCGTCGACCTCTGCAGGGCCAACCAGTTCCAGCACATCACCGACTTTGAGTGGTACCTCCAGCTGCTCTCGGACCTCACCCTCCTGCAGGCACGTCACCTCTCTCTCCTTGCCCTCTCTCTCCTCTCCACTCGTCGTTCTGCTTGCTGCTGCTCTTCCAAGCCACATCACAGCAGGGCCTCTATGGCAAACAGTCCCTACTTTTTTCAAGCGTACCAGTGTGGGTTGCTGCCACTTCATGCCACATCACCATTGTCGTCGATGGCATAAAATCTTGCCCACTAATAGTGTTGATCCACGAGCCTGTCGTTCTGTGTCGCGCCACGCCACGAGAGCTTTGACACCGGGAACTGACCTCGGGGACGCCCACTCGCTACGACATGCGCAGGGCATGAAGCAGGGCAAGCTGCTCGCGGAGCAGATGATGGAGGTGAACATCAGGGTCAAGGTCGTGCGCCCGTTCGGCGTGCGCCTGGCCGCGTCGCTGCTGCGCGACTCGCGCCTGGTGGGCACCAGCGCCGAGGGCGGCGCCTGCGAGGTCCTCGACGCCGCCGCCTGGACGGTCGGCGAGTTCTACGCCTACCTCTGCACGCCCGGCGCGCACCACGCCGAGAGCGTCGAGCCCCTGCTGCAGCCCCGCGCCGCCGCGCTGCCCCCGCACGTGCAGGCGACGTTCATGCACGCGGCCCTCAAGGTCTTCGCCCACGTCGCCGCGGGGGCTGCGCAGGCGCCGGACGAGATGGAGGACGAGTACCAGCAGCCGACGCAGGCCGACGCGGAGGAGGTGGCCGCGGCGATGGCGAGCAGGCTGCCGCTGTTCGCAGCCAGCGCGCACCTCGAGGTGCAGGAGCGCGCGTGCTTTGCGCTCGAGTGCGTCAAGCTGCACGCCGAGGACGCGCAGGTCGCCGCGGAGATTGCGGCGCTGTTTGAGGAGCCGCTGCTGCCCGTGGCCAAGGGGGCGCAGCGCAAGGTGCCGCTGCCCGAGGGCCTCGACCTCGACACGCCCATGTTCGCCGAGGACCCGCGCGAGGCCGAGGAGGAGGCGCTCGTCGACACGCGCGACGCGTTCAGCGGCGGGGCCAACTCGGCCGAGTGGGACGAGTTCAAGAAGATGTCGCAGCGCGACGAGGCCGACGAGGGGGCTTCCAGGCAGCAGCAGCAGCGCAAGCCGCGCAGGCCCGCGGTGGACAGCGTGTACATGCTGGGCAGCGGCGACCAGCAGCAGGAGGAGGACGACATCCCCGTGACCAACATCAGCGAGAACCTCGGCCACATCCACGTCTCGCCCGCGCACGGCGGCGCAGCGCCCCAGGGAGGCTACAGGAAGAAGCGGGTCGTCTACAAGGTCGACACGGCCGAGGACGCTCCCGAGGGCGCGGACAGCGCCTCGACGTCGCCCTCGCGCGGCGGCCGCCAGGACAAGCAGCAGTCGGCAGCGCCCGAGGACGCGCTGGCCGCCATCTCGCTCGACGAGCCCCTGCGCCCTGACGAGGAGCTGCCCGTCCAGCAGCACCGCGTCGTCAAGAGCGCCCAGGCGTCTGCCAGGAGCGCGCCGCAGCAGCAGCAGCGCGCGGTGTCGCCGTCGGCGGCGAGGCAGCCGCCCGTGGCCGTGCAGGCGAGGCCCGGGACTAAGGCCAACCCCAGCCCCTATATCCTCGGCGGTGTCTCGGACTCGCCCAAGACCTCGTCGAGGCCGGGCTCCCAGTCGAGCGCGAGGGCGCCGGCAGCAGCCCCCGCCGCCCCTGCGGCGCCGAGGACGGCGTCCCTGATCGACCTCGGGGGGATGGGGTCTCCGATGGGGTCCCCGCAGCCTCAGAGGCCGCAGGACGTGCCCAGCAAGCGCGCTGGGGGCAGGCAGGTGCTGTGCCGCGACAACAACGTCGAGGTGGCCTACGAGCTGCGCACGAACCCGGCGGAGAAGACGAAGCTGCTGGCGCTGCTGCACGTCACCAACAGGCTGGCCGACGCCGAGGTTGGCATGTTCACGTTCGCCACGGCCGAGAGCGACGCCATCGCCATGGTCCGCAACGCCAAGTTCGAGCGCGCCCAGTTTGTGCTGCACCCGGGGCACAGCGCGGCACACAACCTGCTGCTGGCCTTCAAGGGTGTCCCGACGGCGCCCATGCAGGCGCGCGGTACCATCAAGTACCAGGTGCGCGGCCGCGGCCCCGCGGCGCTCGAGTTCGCGATGGCGGTGCCCGCGTCGACGTTTGTGCAGCCCGTGGGCATCAGCAAGGAGGACATGGCAGCGCTGATCAAGGCCGAGGCCGCCTCCCTCTCGCTGAGCTCGGCGACGGTTGCTGTGCCCGCGGGCTCTGCGGCGCAGGACGTCATCGCGACGGTGGCGGGCGCGCTGCACGTCGAGGCCGTCGGGGGCGCGGGCGGCAGGCTCATGTACGGCAAGACGCTGCACGGACTCCACGTCGCCATCCTCATCAAGGAGAAGCGTGCGGGCCCTCATTCCCCGCTGCCCCATTCCCCCCATTTCCCCCGTTGACCGGTTGACTGACGGTTCTTTTTCAGCCGACGGCAAGGTGCAGTTTGACTTCAAGTGCAGCGACGCCGCCCTGGCCCGTTCGCTGGCTGAGGAGGTCGGCCACGTCGCCCTGTGAAGAAGCCCTACAGCGGCACTGTGAGCCACACGAGCACAATAAACACTGCTCTGTCCCCCGGGAATTGGGTTCCCACACCAGCCCACCCACTCGACCCGCTTTTCAGCCCCCGCTGGGCGAGGAAACGGCAATTACCGTGCGTTCCTGACGCGCGGTTCCGCTGTATTTCGCCCCGTTGCTTCGGGCGCGTGGGGGTGGGGGGTGGGGACTGTGTCACGCGTCGAAGGGTGGGGAGGGAGGGGCGTGGGCCCAGCGAAGAAGCCCGAACAGTCCGTGGCGGTTGTAATCCCCACCGCCGGGTTCTCCAGGCAGGGTGGAAAAGGCGAAACTGGCAGCAGCAGAGGCGGTTGCTGCGCCAGCCCTGGGGATCTCGTGCCGCCGAGACAGCCGCTCACGGCGCACAGCAGGCCCAGCAGCAGCGTCTCGGGTGCGTTGCCCGCACTCTGGCCGGGCACCCGCTCGCTGGCCACTCTCTGATCAGCGGTCTGCTGTGGAAGCGAGGCGGTGGGGGCATTGGACTCGATGAGCCCGCGCAGGACGGGTAGAGTCTCCACGACGCCGCCGGGGCCGGGCTGCGTGGCGAACCACTGCTCGATGCTCCGTACGTCCCTGTTGCCCCGCCGGTCCAGCGCGCTGCTGGCGTGCTTGAGTCTCAGCCTGCCCTGCAGCATCTTCCACATGCCCTGGCCGTTGCCCCCCAGCACCTGGGGCGCGTTCTTGGCGACGAGGACGTAGTCGGGCGCCAGCGGAGGCCTGACGATGAGGCCCGCCTGCGCCGCGAGCTCTATCCGCTCGGGCGAGTACTTGCGGCCATTGAGGAACGCGGCACGCGAGCTCTCGCGGCTGGGGTCGCTCCGGCGCACGAAAGGCTTGAAGACATAGTAGTCGCAGCCGTTGCGGTCCTTGATGATCAGCTTCATGTGGCCGAGAACGAGCGCACCCCGCGCTGACTGAATGTCGGGGCCTGCTTCCTGTGGAGCCACGTCATACCCAGAAAATCAATGCCCCAAACAGTCCTCTGATACCAGAACGTGCACGCAACAGAAAAATGCACCCGGGGGGTGCGAGGGCGGCATGCTTGTGCGGCTTGCACGAGAGCGTGCACACTAAACTTCTGAGACCAGTGCGCACGTGCCGAAGAGCAGGCACTGCTCGCTCTTCATTTCGGCTCATGCGGGAGGAAACTCCAGGGCAGGGGAGCACGAGATCATTCACAGAGAGAGAGAGAGAGAGAGCGCCCAGGGAGCTTCAGAACCAGGGGCGGAGCGACGGGGCTGCGGAGGCCTGCGCCTCGGCGGCGTGCAGGAGCAGCACGCGGGCCGAGGTCAGCTCGAGGGTGTGGCTGCTGGGCTCGGAGCGCCTGGCGTTGCCGAGGTAGTGCACGCGGAACTGGGCGGTGACGGACATGGAGCTCGAGCTGTCCTGGGCGGCCCTGAACACCTCGGGCGAGGCCGCGAACGTGAGCCTCACGCGCGAGGCGTCCCCCTGCGGCAGCACGCTGACGCGCCCCAGGGCCACCAGGTCGGCCTCGCCGGCGGCGCTGGCCACGGCCTCGCCCCGGGCGACCACCGAGACGACGTCCACGGCGGTGATGGTCGCGCTGCTCGAGCTGAACGTGGCCTCGGCGAAGACGGGCGCCCCCAGCGCGAACGCGGCCGCCTCCTCGGCGAACTGGCCGCTCCTGTACAGCCGCAGCTGCGAGCCCCGGACGCTCACCGTGTCGGTGTCCTCCCCGCAGAAGCTCGCCGTCGTCACCTCGAAGGACGCGTTGACCCGCTGTTGCTGCTGCTGCGCGGTACCGGTGCTGCCGAACGGGCACTGCGCCGCGGGGGTCGCCGCGTGGCACCGGGCCACGAACGTGGCCGTCACGCCCAGCGCGCGGAAGCTGCAGACGGCGGCCGCGGGCGACAGGGCGGCCCTCCACCGCTGCAGCACGAACCCCCCCGAGGGCGCCGTGCTGGCCGGCGCAGTCTCGGCGGTTGCCGCTGCCTGCGATCTGTCGGCGACGGCGAAGCTCTCGAGGGCGAGCTCGAGGGGCTCCTGGACGCCGGTGACGTACTCGAGGGTGATTGCCCTGCTGGCGGCCGCGAGCCGCACGGCGACGCCCTGGAGCGACGCCTGCACGTCAGCCGGGGCGACGAGGAGCACGGCCTCGGTGGAGGCGCTGACGGCGCTGCTGAAGCGGACGCGGAAGGGCAGGCCGGTCGTGGCCGTGCGGTTGACGGGCACGCCGTGCACCGCGGGGGCCTCCTCGGTGAAGGCGGTCGTGAGGACGCCCTCGTAGACGTCTGCGCCGCCCTGCGAGGCCAGCAGCCGCACGCCGCAATCGCGCACGAGCGACGCCCAGCTCCTCGTGCCGCGCACGCGGTCGCTGCAGTTGTCGAGGGCCTCGGTGGCCTGCCCGTCCAGGGCGCACGGGCCCACCGACAGCGCCACCGCCGAGCGCGTGCGCACGCGGGGCGCCCGCACGCTGAGCGCGAAGGTGTCGAGGCTGGCGAACCTGCACTCGCCCAGCAGCAGCGCCGGGGGGTTCTCCATGCCGGCCCGCCCAGGCGCGAAGCACGCCGGCGGGCGAGCTGCGCAGCGCGAGCCGTAGGCTGCGGCAGTGGCGGTGTTGGCGGCATAGGCGACCTCCTCGGGGGCGAGGGTCCTGTGGAAGAGCATCACCTCGTCGACGCTGATGGGGCCGAGGTCGAGGGCGAACGTGCCCTCTGGGCGGTAGATGTCCGTGGCGAGCATGGGGCTGAAGTCGCCGCCGCCCAGGGGCCCCCATTTCGTCAGGCAGGGCGCGCCGCTCTTATCGCCGTTCCAGCACGCCGCTGCAGAGCGGGGCTGCGCGACGCCGTCGACGTAGAAGGTGCCGAGGCCCGTGGCGCGGTCGATAGACGCCGCGTAGTGGTGCCAGCGGTCGTCGGTGACCTTGCGGCCGCTCCCGAGGAAGAGGCACCCGGGGGCCCCTGAGTTGCCGCAGATGGCCAGCTGGACGCCCGGCAGCATGTAGTTGAGCTGCAGGCTGAACCCCGCCACGCTGATGCCCGTGCCCACCGTGTGGGCGATGTGGGGCTCGCTGTCTGTGGGTGGCACGCGGATCCAGAGCATCAGCGCCCAGTCGCTGCTGTTGCCGATCTGCACGTCGCGCGAGGGCGCTGTCTGCAGGATGCTTGTCGCCGTTGTGCTCTGTGCGGCGCTGCCCACGGCCCCGGGCACCCGTGCAGCCGCCCCGGAGGTCACGGCCAGAGGGAAGCGGCCCGACTGGTCGCTGAGGAGGTCGTTGTCGAAGGACCAGTAGGCCGTGGGACACTGGTACGCCAGCGCCGACGCAGAGAGGAGGACAAGGGCGATGAGCATTGGCTGGCTGCTGCTACTGTGTTGCTACACAAGCAGTTGGCTTTCTGCTGCTGTGCCTGTGCGTCAGTGGGCTTTTCTTGTCGTCAGTTGTCGGGTTGGGCCGAGAGAACCTCCCTCGGGGTTTCCCGCTCTCGGCGAACGAGGAGGAAAAGACCCACCAATGCTCTGGCACAGGCGACCCCACCGCGGGACATAACACGCAGGACGTGAGCTCGGCCCGCGGTGTCCGATGTTCGAGAGACTAGGAAGTGCATCCCTCGTAGGCGGCTTTGTCCCACCCGGCCGATAGAGATGGTTGGCCTTTCGAAGAGCAATCCACCGCCTGGTTTCATGCCGCTGGCGCCCTGCCGCGATAGGCGCACGTAGGTGTCTTCACCCAGACAGCTTTATCGCCTGCTCGGTACCCTGCCGTTCCCGTCCACCACCGGCGGGCGTGGACAATCGCCAGGCCGCGACGTCATGCGACAGAAAAATGGCCACACCACAACAACGTCGTCGAGGGGCGCCCAACAACAGCGGACGGCGGCCCCAGTAGTGTATGTGAATCAGGTCAGTTAAGTCAACCAACCTGATGGATTGCCCAACCAACCTGATGGATGCCTTTTACCTCAGCCAAACCATCAGGTCGGTTCCTGTCCCTCTTGGAGGCCCTAGAAAGTGTGTCTCACAACAATTTGGCCATGTTACTTCATCTTGGACTTGGGGAGGAGCTTTTCAAGCTTCTCAGCAACCTGTGAACCCAGACCTGCATAGAGCATGTCTCTGAGGAAAGATTTGGCTGGCCGTCCTCAACGAAGGAAGCATTCATAAAGAGGCACTCACAACATGCCTCTTTGTGAGAAGACAGGTGGGCTGGGCTTAAGAGGGTGGAAAGAGTTACCTGTTGCTGGGGCACTGAGGAAGAGCTTGACAACACTGGGAAGAGAAGTCAACCATGCCATCTCCATTCTCCAGAACTCAAGGGGATTGGGCCACTGCTGTGGCTCCTCTCCTCTTTCCTTTGCCAGCCACCGCCTACAGGCAGATTTCTGCTGTGGTCTTCTACAGGCGAAGATTTTCGGCCGAAATATGCAGATTCCATCCGACCAGTCGGATCAGGTCGGTCAGTTAGAAACTGACCAACTGACCTGACCAACATTACAGACACTAGACCACAGGCCCTTCCTGTTGCATGGTCGTGTGTGCACCTAGGGGTCGGCAAGAAAAACAACTCATCAGGCACCAACGCATCTCACCTTCACTCAACCTGGAGGGGGTTGAGGTGGGGGGTTGAGTGTCGTGAAAGAAAGATGCTTACATTCCTAAGATTCTCTTGCTCAGAAGGCCCCACCAGTGCTCTCACACACCTCGCCACATGACACAGAAAACACAAAGGCGTTCCACGTTGCCTCGTGGTCAGAGAAACAACACAGAATCCACACACGCAAATGACGTTCTCCGACAGCCATTGGGGCCTCAGTGCCCAAGGGCGAGCCTGGATCACTTTGCATCTTCTGGGCAGATAACCGCCTATCCCCTAAAAGACTGAGAAGTGAATTCTCCCATACTAACGATTGAATTCCATTATCTGATACAGCTTGCCAGACATAAAGCTAAGTCACGACTGTTTGTTGATAGCACTGGCATGATATGAAGATGAGGTGCCAGCATTGCAAGTTTCAGCAACGAAATCTACGAGATTGGGACTGCAAGACCAAAACTCAGTTCTGAAGAACCAGCTTTGCCTTGAACTCCCAGACAATGGTGAAGGGCATGGGTGGAGGATAGCCTTGGTGGGAACGATTTCGGGCCAGCAGACGATATCTAGCATGGCTATGCCTTGCCTGGCTGAGATATATATTGATACAGTCAGCATGAAGAGGGGTGTGTCTGTACACTTTGTGGAGCACAACGTCATTGTGCCTGACAAGCAGCTTGTGGCCACCACCCACCAAATCATCAGGAAGGCACTTGTCCCGAATTCCCCCAGCTGGAGTGGCTGTAGCTGCAGCTGGTGCATCAACTCGTTGCACAGAGCAGCCACCACCAGTACCTGCCCGAGCTCGTTGTGAAGTGGGTGCAGGTGCCCTGATATCAATCTCAGGCTCGTGATGAAGAATATGCTGAATGCTGTGCCCCACTACGTGGCCGTTGCATCACTTCTCTGACTTTGAGGAGTTCGGACCAATTGATGCCCTGCTCAATGAGGAAGGAAGTCGAGAGCGCGAACAAGGTCAGTAGGAAAGAGGTAGGGCGGTTGATCCTGGAACACTCCTGTACTGGGAACAGCAGCGCCACAGCCACTTCCATCTTGACATGTTTGTGTATACAGCAAGTTCGTATTGCATTTGCTTTAGGTCTGGTTTCCACCAGATTTGGGGTAACCCTTTGGGTCCTTCAGGTCCAGTCAGTTCTGCTGTGCTGGTTGGTACTCAGCAATATCACAATTTGTTACTGTTGGAACCGGGGATCGAAATCTCACACTAAGTGATCCAGGCTTGAACCTCTATTTCCCCTGCCATTGTGCATCTCAAGCACCCCTCCCTGCACTCATGCATCCATTGCATCAGGCCCAAGAACCATCGCCCTTCTCACTTGATCTTGAGGCATATGCCAGAGCCTGATACCATGGCGGCGATGCCAGTGGCACAAACCCTGGTGGCCATCGCGCCTGCCACACTGACTGCCCCAGCCCCTGCGTCATCTACCTTTGGGCATGCGCTGACCACTGCTCCACTGTCTGCCAGCT
This sequence comes from Mastigamoeba balamuthi, assembly GCA_902651635.1. Taxonomy (NCBI): domain Eukaryota; phylum Evosea; order Mastigamoebida; family Mastigamoebidae; genus Mastigamoeba; species Mastigamoeba balamuthi. The sequence continues at coordinate 343,484 of CACRSC010000002.1, forward strand.
CGGGGGTGTGGCACAGAGACCTTGCAGGCCCCTGCGGTAGTTCAGTCACCACAATGGTGTTGCCCATGTTGCCTGATGTCGATGACATCCCTGAGAGCACCGTGATGCTCACTGGCGTTGGCAGCAGCATGTGGCCTACCAGCGTAAACGTGGCAATGAGCGGCATGTCAGCAACATTGGCAGCCTTAAAGATGATAACGTCGCCAGCAGCAGTGCAAAAGGCCTGCATGTACCTGTCACTGACAGCAGCCATGGGCAGTGCGTTCATGCACTGCAGCACTGCAGCCATGTGGTGCACGTGGTACGTGGGCAAGGACCATGCGGGTGCTGTTGAGGCCCATGAGGGCAACGCCTGTCAGTACTGCACTGTTATTGCGCAGCGTCAACACCAGTGAGTAGCGCATGACAGTGTCAGCATTGCACTTCATCCCCACAAACAGCAAGGCCTCTTTGGCAGTGGTACTGACCATTGCCACAGCTGACGAGGGCAGCATGCTGGAGACCGAGATTTAAAACAAAGACGTCTTCCAAACAGTCCTGTGATACCAGAACATGCACGCAACAGTAACATCCCCGAGGACACGAGGGCGGCGTGCTTCTGTGGCATGCACGATAGTGTGCACACTAAACATCTGAGACCAGTGCTCACGTGCCGAAGAGCAGGCACTGCTCTTCATTTCGGCCATGCGGGAGGAAACTCCAGGGCAGGAGAGCACGAGATCATTCATTCAGAGAGAGCGCCCAGGGAGCTTCAGAACCAGGGGCGGAGCGACGGGGCTGCGGAGGCCTGCGCCTCGGCGGCGTGCAGGAGCAGCACGCGGGCCGAGGTCAGCTCGAGGGTGTGGCTGCTGGGCTCGGAGCGCCTGGCGTTGCCGAGGTAGTGCACGCGGAACTGGGCGGTGACGGACATGGAGCTCGAGCTGTCCTGGGCGGCCCTGAACACCTCGGGCGAGGCCGCGAACGTGAGCCTCACGCGCGAGGCGTCCCCCTGCGGCAGCACGCTGACGCGCCCCAGGGCCACCAGGTCGGCCTCGCCGGCGGCGCTGGCCACGGCCTCG
>CACRSC010000002.1:346376-393098 GCA_902651635.1 Mastigamoeba balamuthi
CGTGAGGACGCCCTCGTAGACGTCTGCGCCGCCCTGCGAGGCCAGCAGCCGCACGCCGCAGTCGCGCACGAGCGACTCCCAGCTCCTCGTGCCGCGCACGCGGTCGCTGCAGTTGTCGAGGGCCTCGGTGGCCTGCCCGTCCAGGGCGCACGGGCCCACCGACAGCGCCACCGCCGAGCGCGTGCGCACGCGGGGCGCCCGCACGCTGAGCGCGAAGGTGTCGAGGCTGGCGAACCTGCACTCGCCCAGCAGCAGCGCCGGGGGGTTCTCCATGCCGGCTCGCCCGGGCGCGTAGCACGCCGGCTGGCGAGCATCGCACTGTGCGGCGTAGGCTGCGGCTGTGGCGGGGTTTGCGGCGAGGGCGACCTCCTCGGGGGCGAGGGTCCTGTGGAAGAGCATCACCTCGTCCACGCGGGCGATGCCGAGGTTGAGGGCGAACGTGCCCTCTGGGCGGTAGATGTCCGTGGCCAGCAGCGGGCTGAAGTCGCCGCCGCCCCGGGGCCCCCAGGGTGTCATGCAGGGTTGGTCCCAGCACGCCGATGCGGAGCGGGGCTGCGCGACGCCGTCAAAGTAGAAGGTGCCGAGGCCCGTGGTGCGGTCGATCGACGCCGCGTAGTGGTGCCAGCGGTCGTCGGGGGTCCTCTGATTGGTGCCGAGGAAGAGGCACCCGGGGGCTTGGGCGTTGCCGCAGATGGCCAGATGCACTTCCTTCATAACGAGGTTGAGCTGCAGGGTGAACCCCGGCACATGATGGGCCGTCCTCGGCGTCTCGACGAAGCGCAGGTAGCTGGTGGTGGGCGCCAGGCGGGTCCAGAGCATCAGCGCCCAGTCGCCGCTGTTGCCGATCTGCACGTCGCGCGAGGGCGCTGTCTGCAGGATGCTTGTCGCCGTCGTGCTCCCCGCGGCTCTTCCCACGGCGCCGGGCACCAGCGCCGCTGTTCCGGAGGTCACGGCCAGAGGGAAGCGGCCCGACTGGTCGCTGAGGAGGTCGTTGTCGAAGGACCAGTAGGACATGGGGCACTGGTACGCCAGCGCCGACGCGCAGAGAAGGGCGAGGGCGAGAGCGACGTGCTGGCCGTTCATCGCCGCCGTGGGCATTGCCTTGCTGGTGCTGGTTGTGCGGTTGTGCTGGGGGCGCTGTTGTGTTTCACACACACTAGCAGGTATTTTTCTGTCTGCTACTGGGCCTGGGCGTCACTGGGCTTTTTTAGTCGTCAGTTGTCGGGTTGGGCCGAGAGAACCTCCATCGCATTTCCCGCACTCGGCCACCGGCGAGGTGGAAAAGGCCCTCCTGTGAGGAAGCCAGGGGTGGGTTGAACAAGAGAGGTTCCTGCACTCGGTCCCATTGCGCCCGATGTTCGCACAGAGGCAGGGTGCGTGCGATATCGCTCGCTCAGCCCATACGTGTATGTCCAACACAATTGTCCCACTCGGCCGGTTGGCCGTTGGGCGCGAAGAGCTTCAAGATCTCGGTGCAGACGTCATGAGGCTGGAGGCTGATTGTGAGCGCAGGGATCTCCACTCGGGCTGCCCAGGGGCTCGCTCGACGTCCCACGTTGACTCCCACCGGCGACCCGGTGCCTTAGGACAACGGAAGGGCTGCGTGGGCGCGTTGGCGCTCAGCAGAGGTATACCAGCGGACCAGAGCGTTGTCTTTTGCGAGGCCCAGCCGCACACCACCGCTCAACCTGCTCTCCTCCCTCTCGGGCAGGGTGCATCCCTTGCCATGGCAGCAGCATTGGCACACCTCCGCCTCCTGCCCTGAGCCACGTGCAACGCAGCACCGCGCACTGCGCGACTGAGCAACAGGGCCTCTTGGGCCGTGGGGTGTGGCAGTGACGTTGCTGTTTGGCGAATGTCCGAAGTCGCCAGCCGGTGGTGTCGAGCGAGCGACAACCGCCCCGGTCTTCACCTTACTCCATTCGTCTGTCCTGACGACGGGCGTGAGCGTTGTGTCTCCAAAGCGGTGCATCGCTCTCCCCTCCCCCAGGCTAATTCAGCTAATCGGCCGTGCGGGACAATCGTGCCCCCGATGATTGTGTGCTCGCACATGGCGCGTCACGGGACCGAGCGCAGGCCCCGCTCGGATCATTCCGCTGTGGAGTTGCCAGTGCATGAATGAGAACGGTGAGAGGGCCATTGCTACCTGGTTCGCCGAGTGCGGAAAATGGCGAGGGAGGTTCTCTCGGCCCATCCCGACAAATGCCGACCTGATAAGCCCACTTACGGCACGTGTCGCCACCACAACAACAACGATCCAATGTCCATCAGGGCGATGAACGGCCAGAACGTCGCTCTCGCTCTCGTCCTCCTCTACGCGTCGGCGATGGCGTACCAGTGCCCCATGGCCTACTGGTCCTTCAACGACGACATCCTCAGAGAGCAGTCGGGCCGCTTCCCTCTGACCGTAGCCTACGGGGCAGCGGGGCTGGTGCCCGGCGCAGTGGGCAGAGCCGTGGAGGCAGGAACACCGATCAGCGTCCTGCAGACAGCGCCCTCGCGCGACGTGCAGATCGGCAACAGCAGCGACTGGGCGCTGATGCTCTGGATCCGCGGGGCCATAGTGCCCCTCGGCGACCACCGGCGCGTCGCCGAGACGCCAGTGCCGCCCACCAAGGGCTGGGATTGGGCGGGGTTCAGCATACAGCACAACTTCCAGCTGCCGGGCATGCAGCTGGCCATCTGCGGCAACTACGCGGCTCGCGGGTGCCTCTACCTCGGCAGCGGCAAGCAGGTCACCGACGACCACTGGCACCACTACGCGGCGTCTATCGACCGCGCCACGGGCCTCGGCACCTTCTACGTCGACGGCGTCGCGCAGCCCCGCAACGCTTCGACGTGCTGGTCCAATACCCCGACCTGCCTGACGAACTGGGGGCCCCGGGGCGGCGGCGACTTCAGCCCCATGTTGGCCACGGACATCTACCGTCCAGAAGGCAGGTTCGCCCTCAACCTCGGCTTCGCCCGCGTGGACGAGGTGATGTTCTTCCACAGGACCCTCGCCCCCGAGGAGGTCGCCCTCGCCGCAAACCCCGCCACAGCCGCAGCCTACGCCGCACAGTGCGATGCTCGCCAGCCGGCGTGCTACGCGCCCGGGCGGGCCGGCATGGAGAACCCCCCGGCGCTGCTGCTGGCCGAGTGCAGGTTCGCCAGCCTCGACACCTTCGCGCTCAGCGTGCGGGCGCCCCGCGTGCGCACGCGCTCGGCGGTGGCGCTGTCGGTGGGCCCGTGCGCCCTGGACGGGCAGGCCACCGAGGCCCTCGACAACTGCAGCGACCGCGTGCGCGGCACGAGGAGCTGGGCGTCGCTCGTGCGCGACTGCGGCGTGCGGCTGCTGGCCTCGCAGGGCGGCGCAGACGTCTACGAGGGCGTCCTCACGGCCGCCTTCAGCGAGGAGGCCCCCGCGGTGCACGGCGTGCCCGTCAACCGCACGGCCACGGCCGGCCTGCCCTTCCGCGTCCGCTTCAGCAGCGCCGTCAGCGCCTCCACGGGGGCCGTGCGCGTCTTCGCCCCGGCCGACGTGCAGGCGTCGCTCCAGGGCGTCGCCGTGCGGCTCGCGGCCGCCAGCAGGGCCGTCACCCTCGAGTACGTCACCGGCGTCCAGGAGCCCCTCGAGCTCGCCCTCGAGAGCTTCGCCGTCGCCGACAGCTCGCAGGCCGCGGCCACCGCAGAGGCCGCGCCGGCCAGCACGGCGCCCTCGGGGGGGTTCGTGCTGCAGCGGTGGAGGGCCGCCCTGACGCCCGCGGCCGCCGTCTGCAGCTTCCGCGCGCTGGGCGTGACGGCCACCTTCGCTGTCCGGTGCCACGCGGCGACCCCCGCGGCGCAGTGCCCGTTCGGCCGCAACGGGACCGCGCAGCAGCAGCGGGTCAACGCGTCCTTCGAGGTGACGACGGCGAGCTTCTGCGGGGAGGTCACCGACACGGTCGACGTCCGGGCCTCGCAGCTGCGGCTGTACAGGAGCGGCCAGTTCGCCGAGGAGGCGGCCGCGTTCGCGCTGGGGGCGCCCGTCTTCGCCGAGGCCACGTTCAGCTCGAGCAGCGCGACCATCACCGCCGTGGACGTCGTCTCGGTGGTCGCCAGGGGCGAGGCCGTGGCCAGCGCCGCCGGCGAGGCCGACCTGGTGGCCCTGGGGCGCGTCAGCGTGCTGCCGCAGGGGGACGCCTCGCGCGTGAGGCTCACGTTCGCGGCCTCGCCCGAGGTGTTCAGGGCCGCCCAGGACAGCTCGAGCTCCATGTCCGTCACCGCCCAGTTCCGCGTGCACTACCTCGGCAACGCCAGGCGCTCCGAGCCCAGCAGCCACACCCTCGAGCTGACCTCGGCCCGCGTGCTGCTCCTGCACGCCGCCGAGGCGCAGGCCTCCGCAGCCCCGTCGCTCCGCCCCTGGTTCTGAAGCTCCCTGGGCGCTCTATCTATCTCTCTCCCTGAATGATCTCGTGCTCCCCTGTTCTGGAACACTTCCTCCCGCATGAGCCGAAATGAAGAGCGAGCAGTGCCTGCTCTTCGGCACGTGCGCACTGGTCTCAGAAGTTTAGTGTGCACGCTCTCGTGCATACAAAGTAAACGTGCCGCCCCCCCCCAGTGCTCCGGGTGTTTCCGTTGCGTGCACGTTCTAGTGTGGTGATATGAGCAGTCAATTGCTCTGTGTTGGTCGGTGGTGGCTCAAAGCAGGAGGCTGAGGTGCGCCAATGCTGCTGCCGCCAGGAGGGCGACGCACCGCCCATGGGAGAAGAGCGCAGGGTGAGCGCTGCGCTCGTCGGGCCACAGGTTGGCGCTGGTGTGCGGCTGGGCCTCGTAGAAGACAACGCTCTGGTCCGCTGGGACGCCTCTGCTGAGCGCCACCCCGTCCACGCAGCCCTTCCAGAGCTCCGAGCCCATGGTCCGCCTGGCTGCCACCACGGGAGGCCTGACCCCGGGGTAGGCGCCGCTCTCGAGCACCAGCCGCAGCATCCGCCGCGACCCCGACAGCTCCGTGGCCGCCAGCCTGATCTCGTGCGCCGGCAGGCACCGCGAGGCCACGTCGGCGGCGATCTGCTGCGCCTGGGCCGCGCCCAGGGCCACCGCGCCCGAGTCGCCCCAGCCGTGGTTCCGGGCGAACGCGAGGAACACGTCCGCGGGCCCCGCGGTGCAGTTGCCGCCCGCGGGCACGGCGCCGTCGACGCACGCGCACGTGTGGCTGCAGAAGAGCGACGTGTCGCACTGCTCGCCCTCCTGCACGGCGCCGTCGCCGCAGTGCTGGCCGAGGAGCACCTCCGAGGTCACCCGCGTGGCCGACACCGGCACGGCCGCGCGCTCGATGGCCACGGGGAGGCAGCCGCTGGCCATGCGGTCGACCACCTGCCAGGGCAGCTCTGCGTCGGCCGCCACGCCCGCGGTCTCCTCGACGACGAAGACGAGGTCCGCGTCTGTCGGGCGGAACCCCGCGACGAGCTCGAGGCCGCGGAGCGCGAGGCCCCTGGGGGCAAGGCACTGCTCGCTCACCTGTGCCGCGAGGGCCGCGGCCTGCTCGTAGCCGATGAGGCTGGCCATGCCCAGCGCCTGCGCAGAGGCCATGGCCAGGACCGCAGTGACGCGCAGGGGGTCGGTCCTGCAGCGGCCCGCGGCGGGGTGGGAGCCCGGGGCGCACGTGCAGCGGCCCGGGACGCAGTGCGCCGACGAGTCGCAGTGCTCGGCGCCCTCGACGACGCCGTTGCCGCACATGGAGCAGTTGGCGGCGGCGGCTGCGCTGAGGTTGCGCGAGGGGACGCACTTGCCGCCGCAGTGGGCGCAGATGCCCCACGTCGACCCGCTGCAGGCCTGTCCCACGTNTCCCACGTGACCTCGGGGCAGCCGGCCAGGCGCAGGCTCCAGCTGCCGCGGGCGCCCGCCGTGGCGTTGGCCGCGTCGTCGGTGCAGTTGAGCTCCGCGTCGAGCGTCACGGGCGGCGTGGCGCCCCACTGGTGCGTCATGGACTGCCGCTGGTCGAGCACGTCGACCCAGATGACGTCGGGGGACCTGGGCAGCGGGGCCGCTGTATCGGCGAAGACCTCGAGCGGCCTGTCGCTGAAGCTGAAGCGGTACCGGCACTGCAGGCGCATCGGGTTGTCGACGGCGCCGTCGCGCTTGACCTGCAGGGGCCGCGTGTGAGGCCAGGGGGCTGCCGAGCAGGGGCTGACGGCACCTCGAAGCGGAGGAACATGGCGCCGGGTTTGATGGCGTCCTTGACCTGGTTGTAGAACCTGTCGAGGGTGACGCTCAGCACCCCGCAGCTGCCGGTCGTCGCCAGCGCGCACAGCACGAGGAGCGCCAGCGGGGCAGAGCCGTTCATGTCACGCGCCTGTTTGAGATGTGCAGCTGGGCCTGTTTTTCCATCCGGTGCGCAGGAGAGCACTTCTCAGAGGTCTCCCAACTCTAAGTCCAATTCAGCTGTTGTTCCTCGCGCCAGATTTCTTCCTGTGCAGGTACGTGTTTTTCCCACAGCAGCACCGTAACAGAAATGTCCACTCGAGATCGAGAGAGCCGCTGTGGTCCGTCTTCATCTGCACTCCAGCGAGACACTGCTCACCTCTTTCGAACTCACCCTATGGCCGCTCAAAGCACAGCGCGTTCTCCATAGGCCCACTGAACTGCCCTGGAGCACCAGCTCTGGGTCAAGGCGGCGGTTGGGGCAGCACCGTGTCAGGGAGATCGTGTCCCTCTTTGCACTCACCAGAGTGCCGCCTGAGCAGCCCCATGTGTGCTCGTCGAAAGAGCAGAAATCTCGACGTCTGCGGACAGGAGCCGCTCACTCAGAATGCCCGCCATCTGCCCGTGCTCAGGGAAGTAGTGCGGGACAGACTGGCGAGTTGAGCATGAATGCTCACTTGAGGCTTTGTTTTCCGGCAGCTGAGGCAGTGCCCCAGAGTGCCTCCATCTTCTGCAGGGCCAGGTCAGCTATCCGCCTACAGTCCTCCTTCTCGTGGTCCCACATCAGGCCGCAGGCCGTGCTGTTCATCTCCAGCAGCACCTCGCGCCCGTCCTTGAGCCTGAGAACGTCGAGCGCGAACACATCGAGGCCTCCCCAGATCCCTGCGCACGCGTCGGCCCACTGCTGCTGGCGCCTGCCCACCGGGTGGTCCTCGAACCGCAGCTCGCCCCAGTTGTTCTTCCAGCAGCTGTCCGACGTCCTCCTGAAGCACCTCGTGTGGCCCCCGATCCTCTGTATCCTGTACTCGTAGTCCACGTCCAGCAGCGGCTCCACGCTGCGCAGGGCACTCGTCAGTCCAATACCCTGCTTCCCCGCAACGCACGTGAAGTAGCTCTTGTTGATGGCCACGATGCTCACGATGTCGTCGAGCTCGGCCTGGTCGTGCGCCACGGCCTTGCCGTAGCCCGCGTGCGTGCTGGCCACCTTGACAACGCAGGGGAACGCCAGCCCACCCGGCGGGGGCAGCGCGGTTGTCGAGACGACGTCGCCCTGGTTGGCGAAGTAGGCCATGTGGACGGGCTCGATGGCGGGGCCGTCCTCGGGCAGCTGCTCGAGCTCCCTGGAGACCCTCACCAGCTGGGCGTGCACGACGGGCCTCTGCATGTCCATCAGCACCGAGAAGGCGCTGTTCATGCACGGGACGCCCGCAAACATGATCCCTGCGGTGGGCCGGGCGTCTGCGTGTGAACACTGTGCTGTGGGAAGCCGAGGGGGCACAGACCAATGAGGATGCTGCGGTAGTCGGTGTCGTGGAGAGACGTGGGGAAGTTGCGGAAGAGAACAAAGTCGGGGCGGACCACCCGCTCCTCTTTCTGCGTCGAGAGGGGCAACGGGTTGTCCGCCTTTTTGAGGTGCAGCACTATTCCCTCGGGTGTGCTGGCGCACATGCGCAGGCCCTGTGAGATACGATCTGCGTCTTTCTTGAAATGCGAACCTGGCGAGGCTTATGTCCTTCCACTCAGCCTGCTCAATCTTCACTGGCTCGCCTGTAGAGAGAACACATTTGGAGCCAAACGTCTCGTGCCAATTGGTGGCATAGTCGACGCACAACAATGTCTTCATTTCTCTCAATGCAAAAGAACTGCACTGATTTTCTCGGTATCACAGAAATAATCGAACAAATCTGCTGATACCACTGATCTCCTCTCAGGTAAAGGTGTGCCCAATACCCTTAGTCCTGTTCCCACCCGAGCCATTCTCGTTTCACTTTTTCCTCACCCTGGGTCAGAATCCCTGTGACGGATAATAAAGTGTATGATCAATTTGAATTTGGATGCTTGTAAGTACTACTTAGTATACATCATCGGCTGCATTGCACAGTTCTTCAAGCATTGTATGGATCCTTCAGTTTTTGACCTCATACAGCTGATAAATATACTTATAGGCCCTCTTAAGAGCGAAGATTACCATTATTTCAGTGCTAGAAGAGGATGAAATTGAATAGCATCGAATATCCCAGCACAACCTTGTTTCACCTTCCACTACCATTAAGGGAGAGGCCTTGCAGGGCCAGACAGACATCTTTGGGAGAGGAGATGGGTTCAGAGGGGAGAAAGGTGTGGAGGAAGAGATTGTATAGTCTTGGGGGAGTCTTTCTGGGAAGACGGGTTCCAGAATGTTGTCCTGTTTTTGGTTCATTCTGTTTTCACTGAATTAGAGGAACATGTGTGTGGTAACAGCTACATTTGTCCGTTGCTGCTTCCTGCGATCTAGCAAAAAAAGCATTATGTAAACGAGAACAGTGAGTTCAGGGAAGAGTCTTCTGCTACTCTCACATCTGTTTCCCAAGAAGCACAGGAACAACAAGATAAAAAAATTCTTTTCTCACAAAGATTATTACAAACATTGACCATCTTCCTTCCTACAAGCCGAGTAAGCCTCTTCCATGCTTAGCACAACTACAATATTATCAAAGAACACATCCAATAAAAAGAAAAAAGAAAAACAAAGAAAGTCACTTAGGTTGTATGTGCGGAGCGAAGCAGAGCACAGGCAACCAAAGTGACTTTTTTTGTTTTGATTACGAAAGGTCACTGACAACAATTGATGATGAAAGGCCACAAGACTTGTGTGACCAAAGGTCACACAATGAAATGACCCTTGGGAGGGCACCTTGAGTAAAGCAGATTACGAATTTATGCTGCAGCCAAGAATTGATGACAAAAGGGCACTTTATTGAGTGAATTACGAAAGGGCACTTGATTGATGACGAAAGGTCACTTTATCAATGATGAGGTGACACTTTTTGATGACGAAACGACACTTTGTTGATGACGAAACGACACTTTTGTGTGTGCGGAGCGAAGCGGAGCACAGGCAACCAAAGTAACTTTTTTTGTTTTGATTACGAAAGGTCACTGACAACAATTGATGATGACCCTAGATGAACTTATCACATTTCCATACACCCTATTACGCTTTGTGTGATGTTCACTGTGTATGGAAGTGTCATGAGAGCACCTTATTATGAAGTGCAGGTGTGCTCTCCATGCAACTCTGTCCTGTTTGTTCTGCACTTTTTCAAGTTTTTATATTGTTTTTTTAAAATCTCTTATGAGTTTTATCAATAAGGCATGCCTGACCATTAATGGTATTGTACCCTCTAGAACTTCTAAATGTGGTAGGTGAAGTTGTATGTTCAAGATCTCGTGCCATCCTACAAATCATCATTTTGTACCTACTTGGCACTCTCTCCTGATTTCGTTTGACTGCATACAGATGACTGACAACTGTTGGAGTCCGTTATCCTATGTATTTTTGTGCACGCCCTGCCCCATCCATAGTTGTTGTACGACGATAGCGCAACGGCTATTCATTACAAATGTAATTCCATATTCGTGTTAGCGCTCCAACCAGATACGGGGATCTTCCGTATCGCACAGCAGCCCAGCAGACACCACTGTGCGCCCCACGCCCCCCCCGCCGCCCATGTCGTCCGAGCCCCAGCGCTTCCTCCCGGGCCTCGACGCGGCCTACATCACGCCCCGCATCATCGGTGCGCCCCCCCGCGCACGCGCATCGCCGCCCCCTGGCCTCCCCTGACCCCCCATCGATCGCCCCCCCCCAGCCATGGCGTGCCCCACGCCCGGGGGCCCCACCGTCGCCTGGCGCTCCAACGACGCCGCGGCCCTCGCTGCGGCCCTCGCTGCCCGCCACGGCCCCGCCTGCGCCGTCTACGACCTCACGCTCGACAGCGCCTACGCGGGGGCGCTGTGGGCGGGCCCCGTGCGCAGGCGGGGCTTCTCGGACCACACGGCGCCCCCGCTGGCCCTCCTCGTCGCCCTCGTCGACGAGATCCGCGGGTTCCTCGACGAGGACGCGGCGCGCGTCGTCGCCGTGCACTGCAGGGCTGGCAAGGGCCGCACGGGCGCCGTCGTCGCCGCCTGCCTCGTGGGCTGCGGCCTCTGCGCCACCGCGGCCGAGGCCCTCGAGCTCTTCAGGCGCCGCAGGTCCCCCGAGGCGTGCGCTCCTCCTCTTCCCGTGCCACATCCCCTGCGCCGCGCACACGTGGCGTGACGTCGCGTCGCGTCGACTCTGCTGCGCGGGATCTTCGGGGCTCTTGGGGGATTTTGCTTCGGTGTCGACAAGCTGTTTCATTCCGGAACTATGATGAACCAAGCAATTGATTTAGTAGCATTCGGTCCAGCGCACCCGCACATCCCAAGAGCCCACGCAGAGCAACGAACGCGATTCATGCGCTCGAGAATGTGGATGAACCGCTCAATTGACTTCAATCTGTCAACACCCGCGCAGGAAGAAGGGCGTGGACTCGGGGTCGCAGAGGCGCTACGTGGGCTACTACGAGGCGGTCCACACGGGCCGCGTGCCGTGGACCCCCAGCAGCTCGTGCCCCGCGACGCTGCGCAGCGTGCGGCTGGCCGGCCTGCCCCGCGCCCTCCGCGTCGCCGCCGAGGTCGTGGCGCTGGCGTTCCCCCACGACGTGCTGCAGCAGGGCTGCCCCGCGGTGCCCCGCGACGACGGCTCCGCGGTCGCCGTGCTCGAGGCGCCCGTGGACGGCGACCTGATGGTGCGCGTGTACGAGGAGGGCGAGGGCGGCGGCGAGGGCAGGAGGTACGTGCTGAGGGCCGCGGTCAACACGCACTTTGTGGCGAGGGGCGAGCCCCTGCGCCTGTCGGTGCAGCAGATGGATGGCGGCTGCACGGGGCGCCTGCACGACGCGAGGCTGCCCGCCGACTTCTCCATGGAGCTCCTCTTTGTGTGACCCCCGTGTGCCGTGTGCCGCGGAGGGCGTGGAATTGCAACACAGACGCTGCTATTGGCCTTCTTCTGTCGACGCTCAACGCAAATGATTTCCCGTACTCATAAGGGCCTTGACGGCCCCTGGGAGGCACCCCCGTGGAGCTGGCAATCCGCTGCTATCACACGCAGTGCGATTTATAATAAGCACGACCCCCGGGCACAGGCAGACACAATTGTTAATATCGCATGACGTACAAAGAAGATACGACCCCATTAGTAATATCTGGACCCATACTCAATTTTCAAAACAATAAGTACTAAGCACAACCCTCTTTGCCCAGCCCACCGACATGCAGGGAAGCTCACCGCACCCGACGGGCCTGCCAAGGCTTGAGGAGCTCTTCGCCGATGCCACAGTCATAGAGGACATTCATGAGCCGTTCATTGTGTCCTTCTCAGGGCACAGCGGCACCCTGGCCCGCCAGAACAGCGACATCATCATCCGCACTGCAAAATATGAGCGTATGTCCGTCCCGCCACCGCCGGCTAATGGCGCCTGAACTCTCTGAACTCTGGGCAGACACGTCCCTCAGGCAGTTCATCAACGAGTTCGCCAAGGACGGAGGGAGGACGCGCCAGCAGCTGTGCCTCAACGGGGCATCTCTGGTAGTTGCTCGCTTGCCCACGTGGCCTCGGACTCTAACGCTGCCCAGGACTTTCTCCACCAGTTGGCGGAGAATCGCAGGGCAGAAATGAGGCAGCAGGATGTCGAGCAGGCCAGGGCTCGCAACGCGCAGCTGGAGGAGCAGCTCAGGCAGTCCGAGGCCACGGTGGCGCAGCTCAGGGGCGAGCTCGAGCAGAAGAGCCGCCGCGAGGCAGAGGTGGGGCGCCTGCTGCAGGAGGCGCTGGCCCATCTGTCCCTGCAGCCCAAGGAGGAGCCCCCGGCTGAGCAGTCTGCCATGGCCATCAAGAAGGAGCCGCTCCCTGATTCAGAGGACTGAGTGTCCAGCCCCCCTGCCCTCTGGATGGCCCCCACACAAGCAGGGCCTCCCTCCCTTACCTGCTCTCTCACACTCTCACTCACTCTCACTCACTCACTCTCTCTGAGCTGCCCCCTGCACCAGCCAGCCTGGCTGTTCTCCCCGCTACACTCAGAAAGTATGGACAACGGATCACCTGTGTTGCCCGCGTCCTCGAGACGCTCATCAGGATTCGCATTACAAGCGAGCGGGAAGATGGAAGAGATACCGGTATCTGTCGCCAGCGGGGTATCTGGGGTATCTAGATATTATGCGTGATGTGGGGCTACAACTCGGCGGTCGACACAGCGCAGGCCAGCCAGGCCTCGGCCGCGGCGCGCAGCATCAAGTGGTCGCCCCACGACCCCTCCAGGTTCGTCGTGGTCTCCAATGACGTCCGCCTCTTCCAGATCGACTACAAGGTGCGCCGCGCAGGCAATTCCGCCCTGCGTTGACGTGTGTGCGATGACGTGTGCGACGCGACGCGACGTGACGCGATGTGACGCGACAGCACGGGCACAAGGCGACCGACTCGATGAAGTTCTATGTGGAGCACCCCAAGGAGGACAGCTCGGGCCACAAGTCCATCTCCCTCGTCGCCACCAACAACGACGCCCCCAGCCCCCGCGTTGCGTCCCCCCACCCCCCTCTCCTGCCCCCCTTCCCTCTGCCGTGCCTGCGCCACCTCACTCGCCTTGCCTGCGTTGACTCACCGGCCCCACCGAGAAGATGGCCTTGGTTTCCTCCAGATTTCTGCCTGCGTTGACTCATGTGTCCAAATTCCCAATTCTGATACTGATACTGGCACTGATACTGATACTGATACTAAAATTGGTGCTTGCAGTGCGTTGCGTGGTGCCCCGACGCGCGGGAGCCCAGCAAGTTCGCAGTGGGCGCCACCAACGGGCGCATCGCGGTGGCCACGCTGCCCGCCGACAGGCAGGTGCCCGCCAAGACGTTCAGCCAGCAGTGCGTGCGCCCGTGCCTGACGCTCGCCTGGAACGCCACCGACCCCTCCCAGCTCGCCTCTGGTGCACTGCATCTTCGCCGATCTTCCACTGGTCGGCGATCATTCACTCTTCACTTTTTTCCAGGATTCGACAAGGTGCGCAACGTGCCGTCGATCCTCGTCTGGGACGCCAACGCTGCAGGCGAGGCGCCCCCGCAGGTGGCTGCGGGGCAGTCGCGCCACACAATGTGCCGCCAACCCCCTTGCGAATCAGTTGATTTTGTTTCCTTTGGATATTTTCGGGAGATATTTGCGGATATTCTGCCATACTGACCGCCCTGGAACTGCGGGCCCGCAGCGTGGCGAAGCAGTGGAGCGAGAGCGCCTTCGACATCTCGCTCCCCGAGGCCACGGAGGTGGTCACGTCGCCCAAGTCGCAGTTTGCCGCCGGGGACTCTGCGACAGCGCTCAACTGGAAGCCCGGTACTCCCTCCCTCTCACCCCCCAAGCCTGACAGCAGCGGCAGGGTCGCCCAACGTGCTGTGCGCGGGGTTCGCGTCCAAGTGCATACGGGTCTTTGACACGCGGAGCGGGGACAAGGCGACGCTGACGGTGCAGAACGCGCACAGCAAGTCGGTGCTGGGCTGCCTCTACAACCCCGTCATGGACGACTACCTCGCCACCTTCTCCGACGACGGCATCCGCATCTGGGACACCCGCATGTTCGGCACCGACCACCAGGACCCCGTGCGCCCCCTCGCTGCTGTCCTCGTGTGCTGTTGCGCCTTCCCCTGTGCGCTTTGTTGTGCTGTCCCCTGCGCTGTGTTGTTGTGCTGTGCTATGCAGGGCAATGTGCGCTCTGCTCTGCTGTGGTTCTCTATCGTTTTCCCCGCGCCATACTGCGCTGTGCTCTGCAATGCGCGTTCTGTGCCTCCGTGTTGTGCTTTGCTGCTCTCTTTTCTGGGGCGTTCTGTGGTTCTGCTCTCTGTCGATTGAGCCTGTGCCCTCCCGGGTGTTTGCTTGGGCGCTGCTGACGGGCGGCCTGTGCGCAGTACACGATGCTGAACCTGGGGGTGAAGACGAGCAACATGCTGCGGCAGATCGAGTGGTGCCCCACGAGGCGCAACCTGCTTGCCGGTATCTTCGGCGAGCGCAACGAGGTACCCGCGCCTCTGGCGCTCCCCTTTGGCTCACCGCCCCCCGTGCCCAGCTGCGCCTCTGGGACCTCGACTACAAGGAGGACGGCTTCGTCTCCAACTCTCAGAGATGCACGCTCTCTCTCTCCTCTCTCCCCCCGCCTCGTTAGCTCACAGCGGATGGGAGCGCAGCGTACACGTACGAGAGCCTGCTGTCGTCGTTCTCGTGGCATCCCTCGTACGAGGGCCTCATGATCACCGTGCGTACTCCGCCGCCGCTGCCTCTCCTGGGGCCGGGGCCTCGGCGTGACTCGTGCCCTCTGCTGCGCGCTGTGCCCTGTGCGCTGCGCAGCTGTCGGACAAGGGCATCGTGGAGCTCGTGTCGTTCAACCGCTCGTTCCCGCTGGTGTTCCTGCCCGACGGCACCGTCTCGTTCTCGCAGTGCAAGGCGATACACCAGGGCAACCTCGTGGACCTCGCCGCCCGCGAGTGCGAGAGCCCTCCGCTGCGCTGCGCTGCGGCCGTCTGCTGACGGCGGCGCTCGCGCCCCCTGCAGGGAGGCGTGGATGGACGTGTCGATACAGATGCGGGAGCGGGCGCTGCTGGGGTACAGGACCGACGTGGCCAAGAACGCGGCGATACTGGGGCAGCGGCCCGACCTGTGCAGCGCGGAGCTGCGGTCGTTCTGGAACTGGATGCGCATCTCGGCGGTCGTGCAGGAGGCCGAGCGGGAGAAGCGGGCGCGGCGCCAGGGCATCGAGTCGGTGCAGCAGGGCGAGGACAAGCCCGACGGCTACATCGGCTGCTACACGGCGGCGATACCCGTCTCCAACTCGGCCAAGGAGATGCCCGGCGCCCTCAACCCCTCGTTCACGCCGCTCTACCGCAGCGAGCAGCGCGAGCTCTGCATGAACCTCTGCGGCTGGATGTGGGGCAGCGACAGGGACGCCTTCCTCGCCTACCTCCAGAGGTCCGCACAGCACACCACCGCCTCTGCGCTCAGCCCCAGCGACGCGTCGCGCTGCGCAGCCTGCGCAAGCAGAAGCAGTACGAGCGGGCGGCGGCCGTCGCCGTGTGGACCTCGAAGATCGCCGACGCCATCGACGTGCTGCGGCAGGCCTGCGAGGACGAGGCCGCCAACCCCGACAGACGTGCGACCGCGCGCGCTCGCCCGGCTCACAGGGGCTGGCGCGTGTGGGGGGGGCAGTGCACTCGCTGGAGATGGCGGCGGTGGCGCTGGCGGGGTACCAGGTGATACAGCCGGGCGCAGGGGAGCAGGGCCGCAAGACGACGACGGGGAGGCCGGCGGTGCTCAACACGTGGAGCGAGACGTGCAGGACGCTGACGGCGCCCTACCAGCACCCCTACCTCCAGGCCATGATCAAGTTCCTGCAGAGCGTCAACAGGCAGGACCTCGACCAGGTCTGCCGCCCCCCTCGGTTGCCTCTGCCCCGAATCATTTGTTTCGTCCACGGGGAAATTGCTCCGCTGGATCGAAATACCCGTTCAAATCCCCGGGGGCTGCTTAGCAATTGAACTGCCCGGCCGACACAGAGCGATTGACAATCGGGGAATTGCTCTTCCTGGATCGGAATAACCGCTCGATTGAATTGCGTGCAGGTGCTGAGCATTCAGGGCATACACCTGTGGGACCGCACGTGCTTTGCGTGCAGCTACCTCAACGACCACGAGGTCGCCGCGTTCCTCGAGGCCGAGACGAACAGGGCCGTGCGCGAGGGCAGCCTCGAGGGCGTGGCGCTCGCGGGCCTCTCGACGTCGCTGGGCGTCGTGCTGCTGCAGAACTACGTCGACAGGACCGGCGACATCCAGACGCCCTGCCTCGCCTCCTGCATCTGCGCCCAGGCCGCCGGCAAGCTCAAGGAGAACTACGCCCTCAAGTGGCTCGCCCAGTGCGCCCGTTGCCCCTGCGTCCTCGCCCTCCCTGTCTGGGGCGATTTTTGTTTATTTGCGGTTGTAGCCGTTTGTTGTGGGGTTTCTGGTGCTATGCGGTCCAGTCAGCCATCCATTCCGACCTGCTTGGTGGTTTGGCTTGCTTTGGCACAAATCACCTGATGAGTGCGCCCTTGGTTGCTGAGGGCTTGCGTCTGTGGTGTTGCTTGAATCGGTCTTACGCCAAGGGGTGCGCTGTGTACTGTGCTGGCAGCT
This sequence comes from Mastigamoeba balamuthi, assembly GCA_902651635.1. Lineage (NCBI taxonomy): Eukaryota > Evosea > Mastigamoebida > Mastigamoebidae > Mastigamoeba > Mastigamoeba balamuthi. The sequence goes on from CACRSC010000002.1 coordinate 362,790, forward strand.
ACCGCAACGTGCTGGACCAGTGGAGGCTGTGGGAGGAGCGCTGCACGCTCGACGTGGCGATCCAGCCGATCATCGAGGGCTCGCCGCCGCAGCCGCAGGTCTACTCGCGGTGCCCGTTCTGCGCGCAGCCGCTGACGGCGCGCAGCGTCCCGCAGTCGGCCGTGACGCGGCTGAACCAGCGCGGGCCGACCAACCAGCCCGCCAAGGTCGTGCTGACGCACTGCCCCGAGTGCCGCAAGCCCCTGCCCCGCTGCTGCATCTGCCTGCTGCCCCTGGACATCGTGCTGGACCCGCGGGCGCCCACGGCGGGGGCGCCGCAGGGGCGCTGCATCGACCAGTGGTGGACGTGGTGCCAGACGTGCCAGCACGGGGGCCACTCGGGCCACATGATGGAGTGGTTCATGAAGCACGACATGTGCCCCGTCACCGACTGCCGCTGCAAGTGCAACCACATCGACCTCATCTGACGCCCCCCCTCCCCGCTGCTCGGCTGCCCCGGGCTGCCGCCGAGGGCCCTCCACCCCTCTGGTAACTGCATTTCAACTTCGTTTGACTTGAAGCACATACTGTGGGGCGCCCCAGTACTCTTGTGTTCGGGGCACCACGGAGGGGGCGCAGGGCGTGCGCGTGTGCGCTGCTCGGCTCAGTTGGCTTGCCCCTGCGGCACCTGGGGGTCGCCGTGCTGCTGCGGCTGCTGCAGGACAGGCCTGGACTCGGAGTCTGCCTCGGCCTCGCTGTCCGAGTCGGCCGAGGCCTGCTGCTGCTCCTTGTCGACGACGACGCCGCTGAACCAGTTGGGCCTGCGGACGGGCCAGCAGCTGATGAGGACGGTGGCCGTGTAGACAAAGTAGAGGAAGTCCTCGTAGACGACCTCGAGGGCCGTCCTGCGCGAGGGGTCGTAGCTCTTGTTGCAGACCGAGACGAGGACCGAGAGCATGACGACGGCCATGGGCAGGATGTGGAAGAGGTAGCGGGGGTAGAGGTCGCTGCGGCCCCGCAGCGGCAGCGCCATGGCCACGCCGACGGCCAGCGCGCCCCCGATGCCGATGAGCAGCATCAGCACGATGGCCAGCACGGCGTTGAGGCCCGCGCGGGCGTTCTCGAGGCCCAGGACGGGGTCCCTGCGGCCGGCGGCCTCTGTCCAGATGAAGAGGATGCTCGAGAAGAGGAAGAACACGAGCACGGACACCACCTTGGGCAGGATCCTCTTGCCGCTGAACACCTCGCGCGTGTCCCCTCCCTTGGTCTCCTGCGCCCGCCGCGTGTGAGGCAGGAAGGAGGCACTTGTGAAGGCCCACTGCACACGCCGACAGCAAAAACCAAGACAGGGAAGACAGCGAGCGAGAGGGGCGGACCATGCGGAGGCGGTCGAGGTAGATGAACCAGAGGAGGAAGAGCAGCGACAGGTAGAAGCAGTGCGTCAGCGACGAGAGCGCCGCGAACGCGTACTCGAGCCCCGCGTACTTGATCGACGCGAAGGGGTCTGCGGCCGGGCGGAGGGGGGAGTGCGTTGAGTGCTGCGCTGGGCCCTGGGGTGTGTGCTGCGCGCACTGTTCTGGATCATGAGGGCGACGGTGAGGCAGAAGGAGAGCTTCTGGTCAAAGTGCCACGAGTCCACGTCGCGCAGCTTCCAGAGGAACAGCGCCGCCAGCAGGGCGCTCAGCAGGATGAACGCGATGTTCATGCCGATCTCCAGGTTGGCAAACTCCTGCGTCCCCCACACAAACTGTAGTTTCGCCCCAGCAAAAAGAAGAGAGTCAGTTGAATGACGTCAAACTCGAAAAGCACCGAAAGAGCGGCGTCAGCAGCAGGGGAGCAAGGGAGGGAGGGGTTGGGGAAGGGGAGCAGCGTGCCTCGAACGAGACGTCGCCGACGTCGGCAGCGTCTGTGAGCGACACGTGCATCTTGAGGTACTTGTGGTCGACGCCGCCCTGCGACATCAGCGACACCTGGTCGCACGACCGCTTGCCGCGCAGCGCCTGCGTTTCCCTCCCGCAAGGGGCGTCGTCAGGCGTCGGGGCACCCCAACTCGTCGGGGTTTGTTTTTGTGCCCCCACCCACTCAGCCCACCGGCCCAACCGACCACCAGAGGCACCCGAGGGGGTGCTCAGGAGCAGCGTGTGGGCATTCTGGCGGGCCCACCCGGCCCAGCAGAGGCGGAGGGCGCACCTCGTGGGGGCAGGCGACGTCCACCTGCAGCAGCGAGTCCAGCTTCACGGTCTCCCACGGCTGCCCCACCTCGTCGCGCGCCCACACGCTGACGCGCACGCCGAACGCGTACCTCCTCGCTGCGGGGGGGAGAGAGAGACGCCCGTGCGTGCGGCGTGGGTGCCGTGCGTGCAGTTGAGCCGAGAGACGTCAGCAGCGCAGGGAAATCGCAACTGACAGCCCGCCAACCGACACCCCGGGGGCACCAGAGGGCCCCGCGGCCCCCGGGCGCTGTCGGTAAACGCGGGGGCGGGGGCGGGGCAGCGGAGGGCGCGGCGGGGGCGCACAGTGCTGGGCCGAGGCGTTGGGGGCGAGGGCCCAGGGCGCGAGCGATGCGCCCCAGAAGCCGTTGAGGGAGCTCAGCGGCCCCAGCTCGTAGGCCCACGTCGCGTTGGGCTGCCCCAGGCGCACCCCCGTGCAGCCCGGGGCCCACGTGTGCGCGCCGCCCGGGCACCCGTAGGCGCTCTGGGCGCTGCGGGAGCTCAGGGCGGGGCCGCAGGCGCCCCCGACGACCGAGAGCAGCAGGACCGCTGCGCAGAGCGCTCCGGCGGCTGCCAGGCGCCGCCACGAGGCCAGGTCGATCCACAGGTACGTCCGCGTCGAGGCGTCGCGCATGGCGGGGGCGGGGGGTGTGGGCGGTGTGGAGTTCGGTGCGTCCGGTTTTTCGCGAGAGGGTGCGGACCAGGCGCAGATTTTCTCGCCTCGGAATATCTCCGGAATTCCACCATTCCTGACCAGCCATTTCGTTTCCGGAACGGCACTCTGACGCGACAGCGCGGTTCCACTTCCCGCGATACGCATATCTCCCTCCCCCCTGTTCGGGAACAGCGCGTGGGAGCTCTCGATCCCGGGAAATACAAAAACGAGATCTGGCAGGAATATCTGGAAGATTCACAGATCTCTCTCTCGCCCGTTACGGAGCACACAGCGATGATCGCGCTCGTCCTAGTGGCGCTGCTGGCCGCCGCGGCCGCCGGCGCAGAGCCCGCCGAGGGGGCCCCGGAGGCCCGGGAGCCCACGCGGACGTGGGAGGCGTTCAACGCGGGGCTGGCGCTGATGGGCGACGCTGCGGTGCCCCGCGAGCCCTGGGACCCCTCGGCCTTCGGCGGCAGGCCCCTCCGCGTCTTCGTCGTCCCCTGGTCCCGTGCGCCGCCTGAGGGGGGTGGTGGGGGCTGGGATCTGTGAGCTCTGTGGCCTCTGTGGGGGCTGCGGGGCTGTGTGGTCCCAGTTCCCGCGAGGTCGGCGGTTCAATTCCCGGAACCCTCTGTTATTTTATGTCAGAGGGCGTTGAATCTCTGCTTTGCTGGCGTTTCATTTCCTCTCACTCTTGCGCGCGGGCATTGCCGTACATTAATCGCGTCGGGAAATGCTGCCGCATGCGGGCATGGCGGCGTTCAGAGCAGTTGCGTGTCGCCCGGGGGCGTTGGCGACAAGATGCCCGGAGCGGCAGCATTTCAGCGTCTCTCGCCCGAGCCCCGATCAATTGACTCTGGCCCTTGTTGCCCCTGCTCGAATTCCCGCAGACAACGAGCCCGGGTGGAAGCTGACGTTCTCGCACTACTTCACGACGCAGTCGTCCAAGATCCTGGACAACGTGGTGGCCGCGCTGGACCGCAGGCCCGAGCGGCACTTTGTGTGGGTCGAGAGCGCCGTGCTGCAGCGCTGGTACGCGCAGACGTCCGAGGCCAACAAGGCGCTGCTGCGCAAGCTCGTGCGCAGGGGCCAGTTCGAGGTGGCGACGGGCGGCTGGGTCATGGCCGACGAGGCGCTCAGCCACTACGAGGCGCTCGTCGAGCAGCTCGTCGAGGGCCACGACTGGCTCATCCGCGCCCTGGGCGTCCGCCCGCGCACCGCCATGTCCGTCGACGTCGCCGGCCACAGCCCCACCATGGCCTACCTCCTCGCCTCCTCGGGCATCCGCGGCGTCGTCCTCCACCGCATCCACCACGCCGTCAAGAAGGTCGCCCTCCTCCTCCCCTCTCCCCCTTCTCCTGCTGCCGCTCCCAGGGCTGCGCGCGACTCTTGAGCCTGTGGAGTTGCAGACGAGCAGACCTTCTCGCCCCCTCTGCTGCCGCCGCTATTGGAGCTCCGGGCGTCTCTTGAGCCGGTGGAGATGAGGACGAGGGCCTCTGTTCCTCCCCTCCTGCCTTGGCGTTTCGAGCAGCGCGGAGCTGGCGAGCGTGGACGGCTCTCGCAGGGGCTGAGCCCTTGGCAGCTGTGCCCCGCGGGCAGCAGCGACTGACAGGCGGGGCGCGGGGCAGGAGCTGGCGCGGACGCACTCGCTCGAGTTTGTGTGGCGGCAGACGACGGCGGCGGCGGCGGGGGGCTCGGACCTGGTGGCCCACGTGCTGCCCTACGCCGAGTACGACGTCGCCCACACGTGCGGCCCCGACGCCCGCGTCTGCGCGTCGCTCGACTTCAGCGCGCGCAGGAACGCCGCGGCGCTGGCGACGCCCGAGGGCGTGCGCGAGGCCGCGCGGCGCCTCGTGGAGCAGTACCGCGGGCTGGCGGCGGCCTACGCGTCGCCCGTCGTGCTGGTGCCGCTCGGCGGCGACTTTGCCTACGCGGCGCCCGACGAGCTCGAGGCGCAGTACAGCGCGTACCAGCGGCTCTTCGACGAGATCAACGGGCGGCCCGCGGAGTACAACGCGGCCGTGCGGTTCGCCAACCTGAGCGACTGGCTCGACGCGCTGGGCGAGGAGCAGCGCCAGCAGCAGCGCGCGCTGCCCGTCGTGCAGGGCGACTTCTTCCCCTACGCCGATGCGCGCAAGGACTACTGGACGGGCTTCTACTCCAACAGGCCCTTCTTCAAGCGCGCTGCCCGCATCCTCTTCTGTGCGTGAAACACAACACAATACACTCACCCACAGCAAACAAACCCCTCAACAACAACAGCAACACCCCCCAAACAGAACACACACCAACTGCGAACCCCCAGAACGCAGAGCACACCACAACAACACCCCCACTCCCCCCAAAACAGAACAAAAACACAAACAACACAGTACACAACACAAAACACGATGCACAGCACACACACACGCACACAACACAACAAACGGAAACACCTCCAAAACGAGAACGCAAGAGCAGCAGAGCTGATCCAACCGTGTGGCGTGCCACCGCTGTGCAGCGACGACGAGGGGAGTGCAGGCGCTGTTCACGCTGCTGTCGACGTGGAACAGGGAGCCGGCGGACAAGGACGACGTGCCCATGTCGATCACGCACGCGCGGCGGGCGTACAGCATCTACAGCCACCACGCGGGCATCACGGGGCTGTCGGCCAAGGCGGTGGTGCGCGACTACGGCCGCATGATGCACGAGGCGCGCTGGGAGATGAAGGCCAGCCTCCTGCTGCTCGTGCAGCACGCGCTCAGCATCGAGGGCAACCCCGAGCTGCCCCCGCAGGAGGACTTCGAGCCCGACGAGTCCAAGTCACGCTCCTCCGAGCTCCCCATCCCCGGCATCCTCCGCATCCCCCGTGCGCCTACCTCCCCCCTTCTCTCTCCGCCTTGGTCTTCTCCGTGGCTGGGACTTCGTCTCGTCCACGGTGTCGCGTGCACACAATTGATTTCTTCTTTCGGACCGGTGTTTCCTCCTCGGCAGCCACACAAGTGCTTGTGCGCTTCATTCTGCACTTTGGCAGTCACGTTTGCTGCTAGCATTTGCGCAATACAGTTGATTTGCGCCGGATAAGCTGTCAGGCAAACATCAGTGGTTGCCGACGCGCTGTGCGGCCAGTTGTGCCTTGCCGCGTGGCCTGTTGTCTGTTCTTTTGGTTTGCCGCTGCAGAGGGCGGCCTGACCCGTGTGCGCCCCGCGGCAGCGTCGGAGGAGCTGAGGCCGCTGATCGTGTACAACAGCCTGCCGCAGACGCGGCCCGAGGTGATCAGCGTGATCACCGACAGCCCGTTCGTGATTGTGCGCGAGGGCTCGACCGACGCGGTGGTGCCCTCGCAGGTCTGCCCCGTCGTCGAGTACGCGGGCGACTCGTTCAAGCCCAGCGAGGGCAAGTACCAGCTGACCTTTGTGCACGCGCTGCCGCCCATGTCCATCACGACGTTCTTCGTCGTCAGCTCCGACGCGCGCGACTCGGAGGGCGCCGCCGTCCCCTGCGAGGCGCTGGCGCTGCACGGGCGGCCGCTGCCGTCGTGGCTGGGCGGCAGGCCCTCGGCGGCGTGGCCCGAGGACCAGCGGCCCTGCATAGGCAACGGGGCCATCCGCGCGTGCTTCGACGCCAACGGCATGGTCGCCAGCCTCGCGGGCCCCGACGTGCCCGAGTTCGCCTGCGCCGAGAACTACCTGCTCTACCGCTCGGGCCGCAGCGGCCCCTTTGTCTTCAGCCCCGACAAGAGCCCCGTGCGTCCGCCCTCTCCCGAGCCAATTGCTTCGCTTGCTTGTGTACCCTCGTGCTGCACGGGAACCGTCCAGGCAGCCCCGTTGGCGCCACCAGCAGCGCTGGCGGTTTCCAATCAATTGAAGTGGGGCTGCGGGCTCTGCTGCTGCTGGCCCGGGGCCTTTGCCGTTGGGCAGCCGAAGCTGACGGGCGTGGACCACCGCGGCGCAGGAGACGCTGGTGAAGGAGCCTGTGCCGAGCATCGTGCTGCGGGGGCCCATCGTGGAGGAGGTCATCACGCGGGTGGGGTGCGCGCAGCTGCAGCGGCGCAGTGGGCACACGCGACTGACACGCAACGAAGGCCGTCGGTGACGCGGTCGATCAGGGCGTACAAGACGGCGCACACGACGCTGTCGGCGTACTTTGACGTGGCGCACCAGCTGGCGTCCAACGGGGGCGACCTGGCGCTCGAGTACCGCACGGCGCTGGGCAGCGGGGACGTGTTCTTCACAGACAACAACGGCTTCACGTTCACGCGCCGCGCGTCGCGGGCCGACGTGCCCGCGGGCGGCAACCTCTACCCCGTCAGCACGACGCTCTTCGTGCAGGACGACGCGCGCAGGCTGAGCGTCCACACGGCGCAGCCGCTGGGCGCCACGTGCGCCGCCGGCGCCTGCGCGCTGCTGCTGGACCGCTACACGACGCGCGACGACGGCAAGGGGCTGACGGACCGCATGGACGACGCGCTGCCGACGCGTACGCTGACGCGCGTCGTCGTGGAGGCGCCGCTGGCGCTGGCGGCCCCGGCGACGTCGCTGCTGTCGCACGCGGTGCGCACGCGGCTCAACCACCCGCTGCAGTACGTCTTCGGCAAGACGACGCCCGCGGCGCAGTGGCAGGAGCGCTACGGCGTCGCCGTGGCGCCGCTGACGGCGGACCTGCCCGAGGACGTCTCGATCGTCTCGCTGCGCAAGGCCACGACGGCCGTCGACGCGGGCGAGTACACTGTGATCCTCGCGCGCGCCGTGACGACGCCCAAGTCGCCGCCGGCAGACGACGAGCCCGCCTGCGTGTCGCTGGCCGAGCTCTACCGCTGCGCCGACGTCGTCGACGTGACCGAGCACTCGCTGACGTTCATGCACGAGCACAGCGAGGCCGCGGCCGAGGGCGGCGAGGGCGTCGTCTGCATGCGCCCGGGCACCATCCGCGCCTTCACGTTCAACGTCAAGATCGACGCCGAGTGCCAGCCCCCGGGCGTCCCCTCGCCCGCCCTCGCCAAGTGGGCCGGCGCCGAGCTCGACCAGGCCCCCATCGAGGCCGAGGCCACCGATGACCCGCTGGCCGACGCCAACAGGCCCGCCAAGCCCGCGACGCCCCCGGGCGTCAGCCCCGACGCCAAGCCGCCGGCCGTAGAGCCCGCGACGACGACGACAACGACGGAGCCGGCGACGACCAGGCCGGCAGAGGAGACCCGTGGGAACGTGGTGCCCGTGGAGCAGCAGCAGCAGCCAGCGCATCCGCCGCTGCCCCACATCGAGGCGCCGGTGCAGCAGCAGCAGCAGCAGGGGCAGGAGGCGTCGTCGATGACCAACTCAGTGTGAGTAGGGGGCTTGGGGGGACGGGGACGCGCTGGCCTCTGACTCGCGGGTGGCGGGGCTCGTCTCTGCCTTGCGCCCTCGCAGGTTCCTGCTGCTGTTCGGGGCGGTGGTGACGTCGTTTGTGTGCTACCGGAAGAAGAAGATCAGCTCGTCGCAGGCGGTGTTCCTGCTGAGCTGCATCATCTGCACCAACGCCGTCATTGTGCTCTACTCGACCGTCCTCGCCTAGATGCCGCTCGACAGCACAGAGGCAGAGAGAGAGGAGAGAGAGGCCTTGCAAGGCCCGGCACTCACGTACGCACACACGCAGGTCGCCCCCAGCCCAGCCCACCCAACACAGCACGCACACGCTCTCGCAGTACACAACTGGGGCACGTTACTCGCTACTTGGGGAACACCTGCATGGGGTTGTCGAACCCTGTGTCGTACTTCATCTTCTCGACCTGGGGGCGAGGGCGGGCGGCGCTGGTCAGAGGGGGCGACCGCGGGGGGACCTGCGGAGGACGGGCGGGAGGGGCGTGCGCGCACCAGCGGGGACTGGACCGGGGGCGGCGCGAAGAGGGCAGAGAGCCCCACCAGAGCAAAGAACATGATGATCTCGTCCACGGCGAACACGGCCTTCTTTCTCATCCAGGGCCCCACGCTGCACTCGCGGCCCCGAGGGTCACCGAGGCGAGGGCAGAGGCGAGAGGAGTGTGGGCGCACAAGTGCATGATGAGCACGATGATGGGGACCGAGAGGAACCAGGCGCCGTAGCCCACGCCAAAGATGGCGTAGAACGCGCGGCGCGACGGGCTCTTCTCGACGCGGAACGACCGCACGACGACGGCGGCGAACCACGCAAACGCCACGATGTGGAACGCGATAATGAGGTAGCCCGGCGGCGACTCGTAGACGTCTGGCGGGGGAGGGGCGAGTGAGCCGCAGGCATTCGCAGGCAACACGAGTGGGGCGGGCACAGAGGTTGGTGGCGGGGTCGATGCCCAGGATCGAGTAGAGGAAGAGGGCAAAGTAGGCGAGGGGGAAGGGCAGGAAGCAGAGGATCATGAGGCGCTTGTGCGCCAGGTGTCTGCCGCTGATCTTGTAGCCCTTGGCCAGGAAGATGATCAGCAGCAGGAAGACCATCTCCGAGCAGATGTCCGCGACTGCGTCGCAGCGCAGTCAGTCAGGGCGTGCGGTGTGTGGGGGGACCCCGCCGTGTCCGTCGCACACTGAGCCACAACGTCGAGCGCCGGGACGCCCTCGCCATCGGTGGCGTACTTGCCGTAGTGCACGATCGTGCAGAAGAGCGAGCACACGTGCAGCACCGTCGAGATCATCAGCCTCTTGGTGATCTGTGCCGCACGAGGGCGAGCAGTCAGACACCCAGCTAGAGCGAGACCCTGCAGGGCCCTGTGGCTCACAGCGTATTGCTTGCCCGACCACTTGAGGCGGAACCACGAGTACGAGACCCACGCGAGCAGCAGCACGTTGAGGCAGAAGAACACGATCGTCGTCTCCAGGACTCCTGCGCGGCCCGCGTGTGAGTCTGTGCGAGACGCCCCCCGAGCAGCTCTACCGATCTCGTCGGCGCTGAACTCGTCGCTGAGCGCTGCCGGGTTGAGCATCGTCAGGTTGTACCAGATCGCTGGGGTTGGGGGCAGCGCGTGTGAGTGGGCTGCGTGGGTGGGCCGAGTGGCCGGCCCCCGCACAGATCTGAGAGCCCGCGCAGTTGGAGGCCGTGATGAACCACCAGCGGTCCCTCCGCCCGTAGATGCGTATCGTCAGCGGCACGCTGCGGATGTCCAGCGAGGCCGTGGCGTTGGAGGCCTGCGGGGGTGTGAGAGCGCTGCAGTGGCCCGTTGTGCTGCTCACGAGGTCTTTGCAGCTCCAGCGCCCCCGGTTCTTGTAGATCCGCGGCCACGCGTACCACATGTCCGCGTACAGGTTGATCAGCACGCTGCCGTTGGCGTTGAACTGCGTCATGTCGATCGCCATGGTCGCCCCTGCGGCGGCGCCAGCGAGCCCGTTTCAATTGATTTCCAGCCCCTCGGGGGAGCGGGGCACCGCTCTGGCGGAAGCAGAACTTGTCGATGTAGACCCACGGCGTGCCCGAGGTCTTCTTGAGCGACCCGTGCGAGCGCTTGGCCTCTGCGGAGCCCACGCAGAGCAGCGCCAGCAGGGCAGCCATCAGTGCAGCCCAATTCGGTCGCAGCCCTCTCAGGCCCGCTGCTGCCCCTGCAGCCCCTCGTGCTCCTGCAGCGTCCATCCAGGGATCGCCTTGGGCGGGTGCGTGCGAGTGCTGAGGCTGGGATAGCGACTGACTACACGCAAGAATCGCAACGCACGAATCGCACGCTCCGGGGCGCTGCCATAAATAGCCCGAGACAAATACCCCCAGGTCGCGAGATTTTTGCTGGGTAGGGAAATATCCATTGTGATGTCACAATGCGTGTCGCGCAATAGGGTATTGGAAGTTGGAGGTTGCATCACCGGAAATATATGGTGGCGGCGAGTAGTCGAATTCAGCAATTTCTAAGAAGAGGAAAAAATTGAATAAAGTAATTCGCCCGATGTCTCATCAACATCAGTATTCCCCAACTTATTCGCATTTCTGCGGTATTCTATCCTGACATTGAAACGGATGAGTGTCTCAGCGAAAAAAGGAAAGGAACTTGATCAACTGTGGGCCTTGGCACAACAGAGAGACGAAAGAGCGGTCTTCGAGTCTGAGCAGGGAAAGGAATCGGGATGTTTCCCGATGGCGGGATTGGACACAGCAGCTCCCCTATTAAGAGCAGCTCTGTTGGCAGCCCTTCTTCCCTTCCCTCGGTTGGGCCTGTGTTTCATCTTCTTTTGATCACTCTTGACAGCTGTGTCTGCTTCAAGCCAGAAAATGATGAGTGTATAATTCGGTCTTGTTCTTTTCAACTGAAGATGATATTAATTAGACCGCACAACTGGCAGCAGCTATGGGCGTGAGCTGGAAAGGCCACATAACATCAAGAAATCACAACTGAATGAATTGTGGAGTATGACAGAACAGAGACTAGAGGAACCGCCGTGCAATGAGATGGTTCTTGTTTGTGAGGGTGTTGACAAGAGTTCATTCAGGGCACAAGTCAATCGAGCAGCCCTGTCAGTATTCACCCAGATTCTTGAGGGCAACGAGCGGAAAATCTAAACGAGGCGAAAAATCGCGGGGGCGGAAAAACACAATCCAATTGTTAAATTGAATTGGCATCGCCGCGCGTCTCTCTCTGCTCGGCGTTGGTGCTCTCCCCCCCTCCGCCGCCACCCCCGTCGGGCCCCACCTCGTGCACATGGCGGGCGACCAGAAGCAGGCCGAGTCGATCGAGCTCGAGGTGCGCCTGCGCCCCTTTGATTTTGATTTTCCCGATTCGAGCGTGGATTTTCCCGATTCGGGTCCCCCCCCTCCTCCGGGGCCCAGCTCAACCCCCGCGGTCCGCTGCAGCACGGATGGACGCTGTGGTACTTTGCGCAGCCCGCCCCGGGATCCAACGCCGACTGGGATAAGTGCCTCAACGAGCTCTACACCTTCAAATTCGTCAACGTGCGCCTGACACACGTCATGCCACGTCACATCGCATACACACACACCCCCCTCCTCGCCCTCTGCCCCCTCGCCCGCCGCTGTCGCGTCGGGAGAGGAGATTTCCATGCCTCCACGTCATCGCCGGAGACGATATTTTCGTTCGCCCCCCCCAGCAGCGCGTTGGCGCCGCTGCCCCCGCGCGCGGGTCTCGGCCGCCAAGTCGCAGGCAAAATTCGCGATGATGCGGGGGTGCAGTATCTCCCCGCCGTCACGGGCGATTCCGGAATCTAGATATTTGTGTGCAATCGGGGTGCGGTGGCTGACGGCCTCCCCCCGTGCGACAGGAGTTCTGGTCGATGTGGAACAACGTGCCCAAGCCCAGCACGCTGTCGCCGGGGAGCGACTACTACATCTTCAAGGCGGGGGTGCGCCCCGTGTGGGAGGACCCCCAGAACAAGGGCGGGGGCCGCTGGCAGCTCGTCGTGCCCCGCCAGCCCCAGGGCGGCTTCGCCCCCGCGGGCGCCTTCCGCTTCGGCCTGGCCGCCGAGGCCTCTGCGGCGGGGGCCCCGGGGGCTGCGGGCAGGGTGATCGACGGGCTGTGGCAGGACACGGCCCTCGCCTGCGTGGGCGAGCAGCTCGGCGACGACGTCTGCGGCTGCGCCGTGTCGTCCAAGGGCAGCGTCGAGCGCCTCGCCATCTGGGTCCGCGGCGGCGCGGAGCAGCCCAGGATCCTCGAGATCGGCGCCCGCTGGCGCGACCTCCTCAAGGTCACCCGCCCCGAGTCGTTTGAGTTCCGCATGCACGCCGACACGCAGTCGCACTCGAACAGCCCCCGCTTCCGCATCTGAGCGCCTCGGGCGCTCGCGGGGAGCGTCTGCGGGGGAGAGAGAGGACAGGCACGGCAGCACAGCACAGGCACAGGCACAGCACAGCACAGCAGCACAGCACGCGCGGGGCAGGGCGCGCACGCGGCGTGCACCCGCGAGTGGGGTGGCGTGTGAGCAGAACCCCCTCCAGACACACGGGCCTCCTGCGAACAGCCCACACGTCCCGCGGGTGTGTGCGCGCGCACAGCAGAAAGCAGCCAGCAACAAAACAACTATTCCCACACGCAGCAGCCCGTTACCTAGTGGACGAGCTCTGCCCCACTAATATGGGCATTGGTGACAAATTCACTGATGGACCAAGGAGGCTCCTCTGCGATGGGGTATGGTGCATGAGTGACTAAACGAGGTGCAAGTGCTGTTTTCACTCTTATCTCAGGGTGTTCAGCAAGGGCGGCAAACCATACCAAGCATCTCTGCTGCTGGGAACCTCCAGACCTGGATTCCTCGGAAGAGCACAAGGGGTTCTTAATCTCTTTAAAATAGTTTCAATTCTTGCCCAAGTGTTTCTAGAGTACTTTTCCGCTTTTTTCTAATGATTCTTATCTCTGCTATCAGCTCTTCTTTGCCTCAAGTGGCTTTGCAATATTAAGAATAAACTGAAAGGAAACCTGCAGTAGTCCCGTTTTCTCATACACATAGATTATCTGCATCAATTATATTTGAAGGCACATTGATCTGGAATCACTTCCTCATATTCAGAAAGTGGCCATCATCGTACTTTGGCATGTGTCCATCTTTCAATTTTGCGTACAATGGCTGTTCCATCCATCATGAGCCTTGAACATCTGTGCTGCATGATGTTCCTTTCAGTAATATGAATCTGGGTCTGTCTGTAAAAATAGGCACTGTATTGTTCAGACAAATCTCAGTGAAGTCAATCAACAGACCTCGGTGTCAATTTATGGCTTCTTTATCCTTGAATTGATTTCGAGGGCTATTCCATGTTAGCAGGTCCGACGTCTGCCAGTAGAGAGTCATTTTCTTCTGGCAGCGATTCCCATCACACACTTTTGGAAAGCCATGGCATCATTTCAAGTGTCTTGCAGAGCCCCACACCGACACACGGATTCCCCGGGATCACCACACACCACGCAGAGTCAGCTGTCACATACACCGCACAGCGGCCCTCTGCCCTTGGTCCTTGTCGCTGTCACGCATGGGCGACCGCCACTGCGTCTCGTGTGCGCAGCCCACCCCTCCTCCCGCCTCTGCTGCCCCTCTGACGCTCGGCCTGCCCTGCAGACGTCGACAGCAGCGGGGGGACCCTCTGGGCTGCCCTCTGGCCGCTCCTCTGCCCCCGCCTGCCCCTCTGCTGGCGCCCCGCTGGCTGCCGCCCTGCTGCCCCGCCCCTGCCCCTCCCCCTCGACTTCGTGCCCCCTGGCCCCGGCGCTGCTGGCTGGCGCTGCTGGCACCGCCTGCCCCTGCTGCATCTCTTCCTCGTCGACGGCCGCGTGTGCTTCCCGCGATCTTCCCCGATGTTACACTGATATCCGTGTCTCTTCCCCCCGATTCCCGGATTCCCGGATTCCCACGACGGCGAATTCGCATTTCCCCGTTGGTGCAATTCTGCGACATCCCGTTCTTGTTCTGCTCCGCCCGCCCCCGCAGGACGCCGAGCAGAGCGCCGCGGCGCAGAGAGCCGCGCGGGACTGGGTCGAGGGCCTCGGCGCCACGCCCACCGGGGGCCAGTGGCTCGTGGTGGTGGCCACGCAGGGCTCCCCTGTCCGCCAGCTCTTCCAGGGCTCCGCCGTCGCCCGACTCCGCCGCGCCCTGGGCTGCAGGGACAGGCACGCCCGTGCTCCCGCCGGCCCACCCCCCCAGGCAGCCCCCCGACGCGCTGACACCCGGCGCCAAACGCGGCCAGAGTCGTTGCGCTGCGGTGGGACGGCGGCGGGGAGGAGCTCTGGTCGGGCTTCCTGGCCCGGGCCAGCGAGGCCGCCGCCGCGGGCTTCGAGGACCTCGCGCGGCTGCTGCGCGACCAGGCCGCCCTGCACGCAGTCCGCGGCGACGCGCTGGGCTACTGCGGCGCCCAGGAGGCCCTCGCGGCGGCCCTCGAGCGCGCAGGGCTCCCGCGGGCGGCCCTCGCGCAGCTCGACGAGCTCGAGGCCGCGCTGGGCGAGCGCGCGGACTCCGAGGGGCAGTGGCGGTGGGCCGCCGGGGAGCGCGGGCCCGAGAGCTGCGCTGCGTCGCTGATAGACGCGCCGCCAGAGAGGTGCCGCGAGCTCATCGCGGAGGGCCGCCTCTCGCGGCTCGACGCGCTGCAGTTCCTCTTCTCTCGCCAGGCCGCCGTGCGACACAGCCCCTCTGCCTCCCTGCCTGGCCCGAGTCTCAGCCGCTGCCGGGGGTCCCCGCGCCGCAGTTGTGCTTTGCCCTGCGGTCGCCCGCGTCCGTGGCGTCGAGGGCCGCGTCCATCGTCCGGCGCACGCACGCGGAGCTCTGCCAGACGTCGCCCGCGCCAGCGCCCCTCTTCGCCGCGGCGTGGACGCTGACGGCCGCGCCCTCCGTGGTGTCCGCGTGCCTCGCCCACGCCGCCGCAGCGAGCGCGCCCTCGGCTGCCCCGGACGCCGACGACGCGCTGTCGGCGCACAGCCTCCCGGCGCCCCGCAGCCGCTGGCGCAGCCCCGCGGGCCCCAAGTCCGCTGCGGACGCCCCGCTGCGCTCCCCCGCGCCTCGGCCACGCGGCGACGAGGAGGCGGTGGCGGCGGCCGACGTGGCGATGCGGTGCGAGCTGGGTGGCCTGCTGTGCCTGGGGCGCGCGCAGCTCGAGGCGATGGGCGTCGCGCTGGGCCTCTACAACCCGCGCATGCAGAGCCTCGCGACCGCGCTGCCCGACGCCCACGCGGCGGTCCTCGCTGAGATGCGCCGCGCCATCCCCGAGGGCCCCGCAGCCCGCGCGGGCGGGGCCTCTGGGCCGCCAGCGCCGCCCCAGCGCGCAGCCGCAGAGCGCGGAGGACAGGACGAGCGCAAGCCAGCGGACAGGGAGCCGCTGCTGCTGCTGCTGGCGGGCGTCGGGGGCGAGGCCGTAGCCGCGGCGCTGGCGAGCGAGGAGGCCTTCGACAGGCAGTACGTCGCCCTGACGCTGCAGGCTCGGCAGCTCTACGAGCGCTCGGGGCGCGTGCGCCTCACAGCGCGACTCACGCGCGACCTCGCGCTGCTCCACTTGTGCGGCGGCCGACACCCGCGCTGGCTGCTCGCCGCTGACCACCCGCCGGGGGCTGCGCAGCACGAGGGGGCGGTGGCTCGACGCTGCGGGCTGCCTGGAGGCCGTCGCGCAGCAGCTCGAGGCGGACCAGTGGGCGGAGATGGCTGGCCGCTTCCGGGGGATGCTGGCCCTCTGCCAGAGGCACCTGGAGCGCTGGCCCCAGTGCGCACACCTCCCACGCCTTCAAGCCTCTCACTGGCCGCTCGCCAACACTGTCCGCCAGCTACGCCGAGTCGTGCGCGCGCCTGCTGAGTCCGTCGCTGCCCCTGAGCGCCCTCGAGGGGGTCTACTACGCGCAGCAGCTCTTCGACGCGGTCCCCAGCCTCCTGGGCTCTCGTCCGCTGCTGCCCAGCGCCTCGGGATGTCCGTCTGACCGCCGACACGCCCGAAGGGCACGTCGTGCCGATGGGCCGCGCGCTGAGGGCCACGCCGGGCGCCCTCGCGAGCGCCTACGCCGTTGGCGACGCCGTGGAGATGCGGTGCACGGTGGAGAGCAGCCTGGCAGTGCCCGTGCAGGTGCAGAGCGTCTCTCTGCGCCTCGTGCGCTCCACCGGCGCCGCAGATGACTGTGAGCAGGCCCTCGTCCTGCGCACTCCGGCGGGTTCCGAGCGTATGAGCGTCGCACACTCTCCGCGAGCCTGACGGCTCTGACGGCTCTGACGGTTGCCCTCGCCACCCACAGCGGTGACGCTCAGCCCCGGAGCCAGCGAGCACACGCTGCGTGCAACGGCGGCAACCCCGGGGGACTTCCGCGTGGACGGTAGGCTGGTCCTCGAGAAGGCGGGCCTCGCGCTCGCGGTAGAGCTCCTGCCCCCGGGCCCCGGCGCCGCTATCGCTGTGCGCCCGTCGGCGCAGACAGCGGAGCTCGTCGCTCTGCTCCCTCGTGCGCACCTCAAGCAGCAGCGGCGCACCGGACACTCAGAGCGCACCCGCAGCGTGGCTGCCAGTGGGCAGCGACAGCGCCACCGAGGCCGCGCTGGTCGTCGAGGCCCGCGAGGACGGGGTGGCCGAGGGCGCCGTCACGATCGCCTCGCCGACGGGGCTCGACGTCGCAGGGGGCCGGCGCTGCGTGCTGCTCGAGGCCCGCGACGCCGCAGGCCGCCCGAGGCTCGCGCGGGAGCAGCGGATGAGCGCCGCGACGCTGGGGATGCTGCCGCTGGCCAGGGGCGAGACCTGCACCCTCAGGCTGCTCATCGCCCCGCAGGCCTCGCCGGCGGTCCACCAGGTCCGCGCAGCCCCGCCGAGGCGCCGAGGCGCTGACGCAGCGCGCGCAGGTGTCGGTCGGGCTCAGCTACGCCGCGAGCTCTGGCCAGAGGCTGTCGCTGCGCAAGGACCTGTCGATCGCGTTCGGGCTGCCACTGCAGCTGCGCCACTGGGTCGCCCCGCTGGGAGAGGCCTCGTGCGCACGCTTGAGGGGCTACTCGTGCGGCGCTCTCCTCCCTCAGAGCCCCGACGGGCGCAGCGCTGCCGTGCAGATACGAGCGACCAACGCAGCGCTGGCGCCGCTGACCATCGCGGACTACTCGCTCACCGCGGGCGGTGAGTCAGCGCAGGACATCGATGCTGCTCGCTGCTCTCTCGGATGTGTGCGATTTCAATAGCACTCCGAGCAACGCCCTTCTCACGCGCGCGTGGTCTCGCTGGCCCCACAGACACTGCACCCGGGGCAGCAGCTGTCGCTGGCCTTTGTGCTGCCAGCCCCCCTCTGTCCCGCGCAGCAGAGCGTCCGGGCGTGCGAGCTGCGGGTCCGCTACGACTACCCCAGCGCAGAGAGGGCCGCGTCGGCCGTCTTCTCGGCGCTGCTGCCGCTGCACCTGCACAGCCACGACTACGAGGCGCTCCTCACGGCCGCGCCCGAGGCGGTCGTCGTGGGCTGCGCGTACCGCATGTCCTTCACGCTGGCGCGCACGCACGGGGAGGGCGAGGACCGCGTGCTCCTGGAGCTGCGCTTCGACAGGGCGCTGTGGGCCGTCGCGGGGTTCGTGCGGCAGACGGCGATGCTCGTCGGCTGCCGCCCCAGCGCGTTCGCGGTGGCGCTGGTGCCGCTGGCCGTGGGGCGCCTGCCGCTGCCCGAGGTCGTGCTGCCGCTTGCCGCGCCTGCCCGCGTGGGGCACGCGGGGTGGAGCTCTGTACCGTCGTTCCCCGACTCGGATGGCCTCGTGTGCTCGCTTGTCGCGGTGGCCAGCGGTGGTCCCGCCAGCCCCGCCGTTGGCTCGACTACAGCAGCGCGTGCACTGAGCAGCCGTGGCCCCCGCACGGACGAGGAGGGCGGGGAGAGCACAGCGGAGGCCGTCCTGTGCTGGGTCGACCGCTCGGTGGGCCAGCCTGCCACGCAGTACCTAGTAGACAACGTCCGCAGGCAGGTGGGTGGCTTCCTCTGCGTCCTCTCCTAGCCACTCGCCAGTCGTTGTGACGCCACGCCGCGCTCGGCCCTCTGCAGAGGCCGCGCACGCTGGTCAGAGAGATGGCCTCTCGCGCGCAGCTGAGCGCGTGGCTGGACCGCCAGGCGGGCTCTGCTGTCGCTCCGAAGTTGCGCGTGGTCGCCAGCGCGCTGGGCGCCGCCGACTCGGGGGACGGGGCCGCGCTGGTCGTCGGGGTGGTGTCGCTGCTGAGGCTGAGGGCCGAGTTCGCCGAGACGCCCGTCGCTGTGCTCGTGCGGACGACGGCGGGGCTCGAGGGCTTGTCGCTGCTACCTGGCGTGCTGGTCACGACGGCGCCGGGCGAGGCCCTCAGGTTCGCGTCTGCCAGGAGTGCGGCGCCCAGAGGGCAGAGAGAGGCGTCGACTGCCAGCGACGTCTGCACGGCAGAGGTCGCAGCGGCCACGATGGCGTGCAGCGCCTGCAAGCAGCCCGTCCTGTGAGTACTCTCTCCTCTCCCGCTGTTTGCTGACCAAGGGGTTCGCTGTGCTCGTTCGTGCACGCAAGTGCCGACGACGTCGTGGCGTTGGAGGACGGAACTCTGACGCACCGCAGGTGCTACGCCTGCGGCATCTGCGGGCTGCACCTGGACCTGGAGCAACTGCTGTGAACAATACCTCTGGCACACCGCTAGGTTGAGCCCATGGTGCACCCAACATAATCAGTGGCAGAAAAGCAACTGCACATACCTAAACACGAACGAAACAGTCTGAGGAAATCCATCAGCATCCACCCTCTCTGTCCTTTTCATCTGCGAGGAAAGCCAGCCATCTTCTGCTGTAGCAATACCGGGCCAGGAGCGAGGGGTTTCGATCCAGGTGCGTTCAGACGGGAGAGGGCCTCAGTGGTGCTGGGTGAGGGCGACCTGCGCGAGCCTGGCGCCCATGTCGAAGGCGGCCTGGAGGTCCTTGGGGAACTGCTCCTCGCGGACAGCGGCCTTGTGCTCGGGGTTGAAGACGGGGCCATGGTAGCGGCTGTAGTCGCTGAACTGGTACGTGTCGAGGGCCATCACCGTCTGCACCGCGGGGCCGTAGACGCGCTGGAAGGGCTCCACGACGCTCTGCACCATGTGCTCGTAGCCAAAGTCCTCGTAGCGCTCCCGGGGCACTCCCATCGTCAGCACCACCCCCACCGGCTTCTCCGCAGGCGCCAGCGACCATTTGGCAGAGTCGTAGGCCAGGTACCTGAACACCACGCGCTCCATCATCGCCCTGCCAATCGAGTCAGCGCAGATCAATTGATTCTGCGGGAGAAATTGAAAAATGAAAATCACTTGAAGTCGGCGGAGACGGAGCCGAGGTAGACGGGGCTGCCGACGAGGAGGACGTCGGCGTCGTCGACCTTGCGGAGGACGTCGGTGAGGCCGTCGCGCATGGCGCAGGCGCCGTACGAGGCCCCGCCGAGGCGCCTGCACTCGAAGCACGACGCGCAGCCCCTGAACGCCACGCCCCGCAGCTGCACGACCTCCGTCTGCGCCTCCCCTGCCGCCACCGCAGAGGCCGCGCCCTCGAGGGCCCGCTGCAGCAGCTGCGCCGTGTTGCACCCGCGCCTGGGGCTGCCGTTGAGCGCGAGCACCTTCATCTGCTGCCTGCTGGGTTGTTGTCTGTTTGTGAGCTCAGTATGCGGCGGCTGGTGCGCTTTTGTGGGGTGGCCCAGCGGTGACGCAGGCATCTGCTGGCCCTCGTGCTTGTTCAACGAACTCGGGAAGAAGACCCACACCTCTGGTAGTTTGTCTGCTGACCGAATTATCCAATTAACGGCCAATGAGACACGTGTGCATGTTGCCTATTTGGACTGGAATTGCTCTTTCTTCTGACAAACATATTAGCAGCTACTCAGGTACTCTGCAGGTTTCCTCATTCGGGCTCCACCTTGAAATCCGCACACCGCCGTTCTGCGGACAGTTTCGCGTTTTCCCGCACAATTCCAGGCATTCGTCCCATGTGCCCAGGGCCATATCTGCGAGCGGCGGTCTTTCATCAGCTATCCCAGGGGGTCCCAGCCATCGACCCACTATGCCACAACCCCGTACATGTATTTATTCCTCATCCCGCGACTTTTTGCTGCTCGCGCTTCCACCTTGCGACCCTCGCGCCCCTCCCCTTGCGGACCTACAGAGGGCCCAGCGACCCTAGTGACCCACAGCGTGCCGCCATTCCCGCCTGGTGCCGCCCCTGCCTCGAATCTCTCAAGGGGATTCCTCCCCTCAGTTTCCGAAAGAGTTCCGACTCCTGAGTCCTGGGGGAAACGGAGGAGCCTCGTCAAGTCTTCCCTCAGATTCGTCGCACGGCAGCCGCTGGCGACAGACACGACGAGCAGTTGTGCACGGTGTCTGGTGTGCTGCAACGCCTGCTGATGACACTTTACTCCCAATCCAATATTCCATGGAACACCAGCAGCAGGTGCCCTGGTGCCTGCTCATTGTAAGCAGAACGCCCACCCACCACCACAGGGGCAAATAGTGCGAGATGGAACGTTGACCTGTTCTTTAGAGAGTAGCTCGAGGACATGTGCACTCTGGTTGTGGGCAGCGACGGGGTTGTCTGCGGTGAGCAGGTCCTGCAGAGCCTGAGCGTCGAGACTGCCCGTCACGTGGCAGAGGCCCTGGGCCGCTGCGGATCCACCTCGGGGGCTTCCGTGCAACCGACGACCACACCCTCGAGCTCCTGCGCCCCGACGTTCACCTGCTGTGCAGAGGCCGTCGACAGCCACACGGGCTCCTCGCTGCTGCCCCGCCAGTCCCACACCGTGCTGCTGGTGGGCCGCCCTCGTCCCCTCCCCCTCGCCCCATCTGAGCGGCAGCCATCACTCCCGGGCGACTGCGCAACGACTGGCGAAATAGAACTCGGATTGTGTTCTCTTGCTGTGCTGCTGGGCGCTTTTCTGGCCTTGTCTGCAAACAGATGGGGCAATCACTCTTGGCCACTGTTTTTGTTTATTCAGGCCTTTTCTCCTGTTCGAATAATGCAGCAATCAATCACTGGGGCGTCTTCGTGGATGGTACTGCGCCCTGCAATGCCACAACGCGACGCGGATAGGCACGAGAGGAAGATTCCCGCAGAAATCCCGCCGAGAATTGAGAGGAAGCAGAGAGTCAACTGTCAACGTGGGTGGACGAAAACGTGGTCACCCCGACATCGAAGAAAACCCGTGCGCAGCAGAAGCAGAGTCGGCATAACAAATAAACAGTCTTCTCACAGGCGACGAGGGACACAGCGTAAGATGGGTGCCACGATTGCCAAGTTCATGCGGCTGGTCGGCAGCTCCGAGGCGCGGATTCTGATGCTGGGCCTCGACGCAGCGGGCAAGACGACGATCCTCTACCGCTTTAAGCTCGGCGACGTCGTGACGACGATCCCCACGATCGGCTTCAACGTCGAGACGGTCGAGTACAAGCACCTGCGGATGACCGTGTGGGATGTGGGTGGCCAGGACCGCATCCGCCCGCTCTGGAGGCACTACTACGAGCACACCGACGCGCTCATCTGGGTCGTCGACACGTGCGACCGCGACCGCATCGACGTGGCGCGCAAGGAGCTCTCCAAGCTGCTCGACGAGGACGAGCTGAGGAACGTGGCGCTGCTGGTGTACGCCAACAAGCAGGACATGCCCAACGCCATGAGCATCGCCAAGCTGTCCGAGGCCCTGGGGCTCACGGGGATCAAGGACCGCGTGTGGTACGTGCAGGGGACGTGCGGCGTGTCGGGCGACGGGCTGTACGAGGGCCTCGACTGGCTCGCTGACCGCCTGACCAAGTCGAGGCGCAGGAGCATGTGAGAGCAACTGCTTATTCGGCAGTCCCCCGATTGAGCAAACCCCAACGCGTCGATGAACAAAAAGAGAACGGAAATTTCGGCTCTGCGTTTGCCGTAATTTCATCCATCCAGTCCCGTGCTCCCTCTGAGTGGCTGCTGAATTACGGTCGCAGGCACGTGGATTCCGAGAGGTAACTCCTCTGTGTATGAGGTGTGTCCCTCCGCACCAGTCACTGTGGGGGTGCGGACAAGGGCTGAAGGGCCTCCATCTGGGCACGCAGAACGGAATTCTCCGTGGAAAGGGCTTCCTTCTGGGCTATGATGCTCCTGAGCTCCATGACCAGGAAGCTGCTCTGCGACTTGACTATTCTGGTCTGCGACTCTAGATGCTGCCTGTCCAGAACGAGCATCGCCAGCAAGGCACCAGTGGCCTTCCTCAGTACCCTGGTGTACCAATCGACGACGCCGTCCGAGGCCCAGACTGCAGTGATACCTGTGCAGCGCCACCACACCAGCAGATCATCCTCCTGCTCGTCACTAAGAACCCCCCAAGCCGCCAGGTGGCGCACCTGCATGGTGTAGTCGACTCCCCTGGCAACGCAGATGACTGTGTGCAGCACTGTGGACAGGCCCTCACACTCGAGCATGTGCCATATGTGCTGAGTCCTCTCTGCTCACGACGTCAGCACGGGAGTCTCATTGCCTGTCACCAGCGCAGATATGATCTCGTAGATGACTATGTGGGGCCCCTCAAACACGTGCTCAACTGTGATCAAGGGCACACATGGTGCCTCGGCAATGCTGCAGCCCTTGGGGGCCCCGTACACAGGGCTGCTGATGCTCAGGGAGGGCAGCAGATTGGCAAACATGATGATCTGCCCAGGTACTAGCAGCACAACAACGTCGATGCCCCCACATTTGCCCCCCATCGTCTGTGCCCCTGTGTGCACCATGCATGCAGCTTCAGACAATGTGCAGGGTGGCTCACGTGCCTCAGCCTTTGGGGAAGTCACAGCAACTGTGGCAGTGACGACTGAGACAGACTCTTTTTCACTCTGTTCTTCTTCCTGGTCATCTCTCCTCGCCAGTGCAGTGTTGTTGCTCTGGGTGTAGGATATTCAACTGATTCAGAGCACAGAATACTGCTGGAGGGGGGGTTGGCTGGATCCTCCAGATGAAAGCCCCAGACTCCGAAAGTGGGCCTAGACACATCATGGGCTACAGTTGTTGGCATGGCATGTGGATGAGATGCTGTTATCACTGTTCTCAGTGGGGCCCGTGATGCTGCCCTGGACCTGCTTGACCTTGTGGTTCTTGCTCCTGCTCCCACTGCCCGTGTTGCTGCCCTGCTTGGGCACGGGGGCTCCACAGGCTCCTCCTACCACAACTGAGCTGTGAGGTCGGGCTGTGTTCTGGACCATCATTGAGTCCTATGCTTCAGCAGCCAGTGAATCATGGCCCTGGCACTCATCAGTACCACTGTATGGTCATTTTCTACATCTTTCTTAACTGTTTGCTCGCAGAGTTAGCACTCTTAATCCACTCAGTTTCTGTTACTGCTGTATGTGAGATCATTCATGCATACTATCACAACAGGTTTGTGCCATTTTGTCCTCTGCTCACATCATCTCATTTATGCCTAGGACACCTATGTGTCTGATTCAGAGGATGAAAAAGAGTTGTGAAAGATAATGTGAAGCCTTCTTGTCAGTGCTCAGCTGGATGGCCATAAGTTACTTCAATGGCAGTCATTGTTCTGAAGAAGATTGCTTGAGAGGGCATTTGAGCCTATTTCTCGATGTCATTAGAAATTAAGAAGGCCACAAATTTGCATTGGCCACCCTGTGAAAATGGGAGTACGTGGGATGGAAGTACATTAAGGAGAAAGGGTTTCCAGTGCCTTCAATGTCAGTGATCCGGCTTTTTTTGATGTTGTATTATCAAGAAGACCAGTGTCAAGTGTGTGTGACCACCTGTGTGGTCTCTGGCTGGGGGGGGCAGGGAGGCATCCCAAAGATCGAATGCCCTTTATCCTGGCACTCAAAAAAATAAGGAGTTGTTTGTTGTGTTCCGAGATATTTTCTCTGTAGTAGATTCATGGCGCGTCATTCTTTGCGTTTGGGTCTCTTCTCGCATGGAGCGCTCAAGGTACGCGCCCGCCGCGCTCCGACCCCGCGCCTGACCCCCCGCGCAGCCGCCGCTACCGCCACCACGACCCCTCGTCCTCGGAGGAAGGCGAGGCCAGGTGCCACCCCCCCCCTCCCCACCGCAGCGGCCCCAACAGATTCAAAAACCCACCAACATTCAAACAACGTCACCCGCCCGAAATCTCACGGCGATATTTCTATCTCGGGAATATCTGCAGGAGCAGGAGCCCGTCGCCGCGGCGGCGGAGGAGCAGTCGGAGCCGCAGCCGCAGCCGCAGCCGCAGCAGGGCGGAGCGCCACCGCGAGCGCGAGGGGAGCAGCGGGGGCAGGCGCGCGGGGCCGGCGGCGTCGCGCTCGCGCCCGCGGTACGCGGGGGCCGAGAGCCCCGAGCGGCGGCGCTCGCGCTCGCGAACGCGCGACCGCGACGACGTACGCGACCGCCACGTCACACGGCGGGCGGCGGCCCGCTCCCCTTTGTGGGTGTGGGCGCTGATCTGAACGCGCGCACCCCCCGGCACGCAGCGCGGGCGCTCGAGGAGGTCGCTGACGCCGATATCGCTCAGCGAGCTGCGCAGGTCCATGTCCCGCGACAGGTGCGTATCTTCCCATATCTCCATATCTCCCGTATCTTCCGAATCCATGGATTCCTGGATTCCTCTATCTTCTCCCCCCGTTCTGTGCTGGGCGATTGCGGTATCTCTGCCCTGTGCGATTCTGGGGGGTTTGGACTGGGCTGCACCGAAGCCTGTTGCTGCGCCCGTAGCGCCGCGTCTCAGGGGTGTGCATCAGTGCGGTGAGAGCTGTGGGCACGGTGGGCGATGGCCGAGCCCCCTTTCTCGCTCGCGTAGGGCGAGAGAGTGGCGTCTGCCTGAGCCGCCGCTGCCTCCTCTGCTGATCCCGCTGATTCGACTTAATTGCCGCCCCTCTGCCCCCTCTCGTGGTCCGCCGCTGCCTCCTCCCCCCGCGTGCATCTCTGTCGTTCTCGTTCAGTTGGTGCTTGGCTGCGTGCTGTGTGCCCCAGCTCCTCTGATGCCAGCCAGCCCCGAGCGGACCCGGGTGTCCAGGTCTCTAGGGGTCAAGTCACCCGCCGTGCAGCTGATTTGACTTTAAGTGTTCCCTCCCCTCCCCCTGAGTGATGTCCGGTGTCGGTCAGTGTCCCACCGGCTTGCTGTATCTCCCCCTACCTCCGCTCCCTCCCCGTCCGGCCCAGCACCGTGGCCCGCTGGGCCTGTGCCGCGCGTGGCGGCTCCTCTATGCCAATGCGGAGCGCAGTTGATTTGACGTTTGCTGCCGCTGTGCCGGCTCCTCTGTGCCTCTGCGTTCGCGCAGCTGATCTGACGTTTGCTGCCGCTGTGGCCGCGCGCGCAGGAACGACCGGGGCGCCGACTCGACGTCGACGCGCAACAGCCGGCGCGGGCGGAGGCGCGGGGGCCGGAGGCACCACAGGCGGTCGGCGGGCCTCAAGGACGAGGGCTCGAGCGAGCGCAGCGGCTCGGAGAGCGCGGGGTCGTCGCCCTCGCGGCGGCACAGCGGCGGGCGCGAGGGGCGCGAGGGGCGCGAGCGCATGAGCGAGGAGGCGGTGCAGGCGCTGTTCAGCGAGGCGCTGGTGGAGGCGGTGCGCGACGTGCCGATGCCGTTCAACATCAGCGTCGTCAACGACCGCATGAAGCGGCGCGACAGGGCCTACCGCGTCGAGCGCACGCCCTACGGCACCTTCAGCGCGCTCTGCGCCGCCATGGAGCGCCGCGAGCTGCTGGCCATCAGGCACCGCAACGAGACGGTGCTCGTCCGCGACTCGGCCTACGCGCGCAAGCGGCTCGAGGAGGCGCACGAGGAGGTCGGCACCGGCAGCGCGCGCAGGGACAGGAAGCGCAGGGCCCGCAGCGGCAGCCGCAGCCCCGAGCACGGCGCCAAGGCCGAGGACGGCGCGGCGGGGGCCGCCGTGGAGCCCAAGAAGGAGGCCGAGCCCCCGTCGCCCAAGCGCACGCGCACAGAGGGCGAGGCCCCCGAGGACACAGAGCACCAGCAGCACCAGCAGCAGCAGCAGCAGCAGGTGACCGCTGCTGACGTGCAGGCGCCCCTCGAGGGCCAGCACGAGCACCACGAGGAGGCCCACGAGCAGCACGAGGAGCAGCAGCAGCAGCAGCAAGAACAGGAACAGCAGCAGCAGCACGAGCAGGCAGCGCAGGAGGAGCACCGCGGCGAGGCGGGGGCCAGCGGGGAGGCTGCGGCTGCGGCTGCGGGCGGAGCTGAGGCGCAGCACGAGCAGGCAGCGCAGGAGCAGGCGCCCGCGTCGGAGACGACCACGACGGCGTGAACGGCGGGGCGTGTGCGGGTGCCCGGGCGTCTCGGTCTCCGCTGCAACTGCGGGGCCGTGGGAGCGAGGAAGAAAGAAGAGATGGTGGGCGGGTGGCCAGGGGCCAGAGTAGCAAGCCCTCGTTTCCTCTGCCGTTGCTGCATTACTACATTGCTGCCGATGCTGCTGCTGCGACTGCTGGTGGTCCCCCCCCCCCGCATCCTCCCCTTCCTGATCGAGCAACACCGGAATACCGCTTTTTTTACAACGCCGCTTTATGACGACAGGCGAGAATGGTCGGACCAGGAGGAATAGCCGATGCATATCTGGCACCGGCATTCCACAGCACTCATCTCGTTTCTCGGCGTAGAGACACGCTCGCACGCACCGACAGCAGCCAGCACACGACACCACCCCACCCCCGAGAGCCAATGGCGGATGCGTTGCCGGACCACCAGCAGCAGCAGGAGCAGCAGGAGCAGCACGAGGAGATGGAGCCTGTGGCGGAGCGCTCGCCGTCGCCCACGCGGCTGCAGAGGCTCCACGCGCACAGCAGGTCGGCGTCGGCCAGGCGCCTCAGCCTCAGCGCCCACCTGCCCGTCCGCATCGAGCAGTCGCTCCGCAAGGCACGCAGCAGCGCAAGCGCCCACTCCCCCCACAGCGGGCGCGGCAGTGCTGTTCCTGCGGGGGTTCCGTTTCTTCTAGAAAGAGAACCGCTGGCTGCTGGACGCTCTCGGCTGACGCCTGGGGGGGCTCCCCTGTCGCAGAGCGGCATCCTGGCGGTGGCGATGCCGCGGCCAGGCGACGACGCGGCGTGGGCGGCGGCTGCGAGGCTGTACTGAGAGGCGCGGGGGGCACAGCACCGCGTAGAGGCAAAGAGCACTGGGCACACAGTTGCCTTGTACAGGAAGCGGTCTGCGGGTCTCTCGGCGCCTGGGCCACCTCTGCTTTTCCGGCTGCTCTCGGCGGCTTCCCACTGTGGTGTCGAGGGCGCCCAGGGCGGTATCGGCGGCGATTCCGCAGAGGTTGGTCGAACAGGGCATTTCCGGCGAGAAAGCCAGAGAAACATCAGCGAACATCTTATCGTCGCCTGTGAGAAATCAGTGACGCCAGCAATATCCCAAATTCCACACCCAAGATAGACGCAATCGGGATACCGGGATCTTCTGTGCGCGCGGCGAAGATAGATACCATCGGGATATTATCCGGCGAAACAACCAAAAATCGCGATGTCGATGGCCAGCCGGTACCTCGAGCAGGAGAAGCTCCCCGCGCGCGCGTGGCGCGCCAGCCTCGCCCTCGCGCCCCCCTCCGCGTCGCACCGCCGCGGCGTGAGCGCGCTGCTGCCGCTGCGGCTGCCGGGCGCCGGCCGCGCGCTGGTCTCGGCGGGACACGACGGCACCCTCCGCTCCTGGGACCTCGCCCGCTGGGTCCGCTGGGCTCCACCGCGCCCTCCCGGGGACCCCCCCTCCCCTCGCCCTCACGCTCAGCGCCCCATCCCCAGCCCGCGCAGAAGTTCGTGCTCGCCAAGCACACGGGGTGGGTCAACAGCGTCGCCCAGCTCGGAGGCAGGCGTGAGATATCTCTCTCTTGCTATCTTCTTTTCCCGGATTCTCTCCCTCGATCTTCGTTGGGGGGGGGGGGGCGAATCTGGAGATCCTGGAATCGCAGGCAACTGACTCGGGCGCCACCGGAACCGGCCAGTGCTGTCGTGCTCCAACGACGGGTCGGTGAAGCTGTGGGGGCCGATCGACACGGACGAGCCGGCGACGCACATCGCGTCGCTGCACGCGCACAGGTTCGGATTCCCCGTCTCGATGACTGTGTGCCGGCAACAGGGGCGCAGAATCTGATATCTCGGTTGCATCAACAACGGGGAAATGAACCTGACCCCAGGGACTACGTGACGCGCCTGGCGGTGGCAGCGGCGGACACGCCCGCGCCTGTGGTGGCCTCGTGCGGCCTCGACGGCACGGTGCAGCTCTGGGACGTCTCCCGCGCGCTCTCTGTGTGCTCTGCGGTGTCGGGGGCTCCCGTGCTGGCGCCCGCGCTGCGGTGCCCCGACGCCGACGACGCGGGGGCTGCGGATGACACGTCACGCGATGTGGCAGCAGCAGCAGGGTCGTCGTCGACGGCGACGCCGGAGCAGCAGCCCAGGCAGGAGAGGAGGCAGCAGGAGAGGGAGAGGGAGAGGGAGAAGGAGAGGGGGTCGGAGAGCGGGGCAGAGGAGAGCGGCAGCAGGGAGCAGCAGCCCCCCGAGCGCAGGCGCAAGTGGTCCCTCTTCGGCAAGTCCGAGAGCACCTCCCAGGAGGAGACCCCCGGGTACCCTCTCTCACCCTCACTCCTCTCTGCCCTCCCTCTCTGTTCTCCTTGTCCCTTTCTCTCTGCCCTCTCTTCTCTACTCTCTCGTCCCATCTCTGCTCTCCCTCTGTTCTCCTTCTCCCGTTCTCCTCTACTTCCCCCATCTCATATCTCTCTCTGCTCCCCGCAGAGCCACGTCGGACGAGGAGCCCGAGGACCGCCCCTACATGTGCCCCTGTGCGGCCAGAATGCGCCCCTGCTGGGGCGAGGGGGAGGCTTGTGGCTCACGCTGCCATGATGCGACGTGACGCTGCAGGGGTGACGGAGGTGGAGGGCGTGGTGCAGGAGCTCAACCAGACGAGGGCGCCGGGCGCACAGCCGCCCTCGCTCTACTCCCTGGCGCTGAGCGAGTCGGGCCAGCTGGTGTTCTCGGGCTCCAGCGCCGGCAAGGTCAGCCACCGCACTGGGCAGCCAGCCCCCTTCTCTCTCTCCCCCTCTCCCTCTCCTCTCTGTCACTCTGGTGTCGCATCACGTGGAGGCATCGCCCATCTCACCTGCGGGCACGCGCGGCCAGATCATGCTGTGGGACACGAGGGACCCCCGGAGGGTCGAGAGCAACGTGCTGGTGGGCAACGTCGATGTCATCCGCTCGCTGGCGTACATTGAGGAGCAGAACAAGGTCTGCCCCCTCTTCTCTCTTCTCTTCTCTGCTCTGCTTCGTCGGCCCGCTCACGGCGCCCCGGGGCCCCGCAGATCCTGTCGTGCGGGTCGGACGGCGTGGTGCGCCTGTGGGACATCGGCATGCGGTGGTGCATCGGCGAGGGCCTCATCCACCAGTGCGGCACAGCGCCCCTCATCTCTCCCTCATCTCTCCCTCGCCTCTCCATCGCCTCTCCATCGCCCCTGCTGCCCCGGCAACTGAGCAGCTGACGCGCGTTGGCCGCCGTCGCAGGGGGACGGTGTTCAGCATCGTGCGGCCGGGCAGGGAGAGCAGGTTCCTGAGCTGCGGCAAGGACGGGCGGGTCCTCTCGACCAACTACGGCGCCCAGGGCTGGGAGTCCACCCTCCTCGTCCACGCGCAGTCCCCCGTCCTCTCGGTGCGCTCCCCAGGGCCAGGCGTCCTGTGCCTCACTCACCCCCACATTCCCCTCTCCTCCCCTGCGCAGATGGCGCACGACCAGGCCGACGGGACGCTCTGGATCGGCACGCAGGACGGGACGCTGGCCAACTACGTGCGCTCTGCGCCCCCCGCCGCACGGCAGGCAAGCGCACCGACTGACTCGCGCGCAGGAGGCGCCGGTGAGGGCAGAGGCCGCCCACACGATCAAGGTGCCCCCCAGGCACAGGGCAGAGTCCACGCAGCCCGCGGCCCCGCACGGGGCGCCGCACGTGGCACCGCACGGGGCGGCTGCGGGGGCCGGGGCTGCGTCGTCGTCGTCGTCGGCGTCGCCGGCGCCGGCGGCCGCGTCGTCGATCGAGCAGGCGCACAAGCACGGCAGCGACAAGGAGCTGCCCACCATGAAGGAGGTCGAGATGGAGCGCATGTCCCGCAACTCCATCGAGCTCGGCGAGAAGGCCATTCCCCCGCTCTCGGGCCAGGCAAGCGATCCCCCTGGGGCGCTGGGGGG
>CACRSC010000002.1:393389-437716 GCA_902651635.1 Mastigamoeba balamuthi
CCTGTGCACGCGCGCAGGAGAGGCGCCAGGAGATCGTCATACACGACGGCACGTCGCACAAGCCGGCCACGGTGGCGCTGTACCCCACGGCGCAGCTCAAGATGGAGTCGCGCGGTCCGTAGCGCTCTTTTCGCCCCTCCTGCAATCGCGGGCGGACGAGTCAGTTGTCTGACGTGTCGGCCCACCGGGCAGGGTCGGCGTCCATCTCGAGGTACTCGGTGCTGAGGTGCAAGACGCGCATCCTGACGCAGGACTCGTCGGGGCGCGTGGTGCTCTGGGACGTCATGCGCGTGCGCCACTCGCTGCCCGGGCCCCCGCGCACGGCTCTGACGCTGCTGGCGCCACACGCAGGCGAGGGTGGCCGAGGACTACGGGGCCGTGTCCTTTGACGAGAAGGAGAGCGAGCTGGCCGACGAGGTCGCCGCGCCCTCGTGGTTCACCGTCGACATCTCCAGCGGGGTCTGCGGCTCTCGCACACCACCGCCCCCGCCTGCCTGCGGCCCCGCACGCCTCACACGCCCTCGCAGGCCGTCACGCTGCACATGACGTACCCCTCGTGCTTCAAGCTCGAGATGTACGCCAACGCGGCGGGGTTCCCCGCGGCGTCGCCGTCCAAGCGGATCAGCCTCGCACAGGCGCTCCTCTGCGGCCTCTTCCCCGAGTCCACGTGCGCTGCTGCCCCTCCTCTCCCTCCCGTCCCCGCCTGCTGCGCTCAGCGCCGCCCGCCGCCGCAGCAACACGGAGGAGAACGCGTACTCGTTCGAGGTGCCCGAGGGGCTGCAGGTGGTGCTGGCGGAGCGCATGTGGGAGGGCCTGGGCACGCACTTTGCCCCCGTGGCCTACTCGTGGTTCTACAGGACGGGCGACAAGCCCACGCAGCTGCCCATCCCGTGGGTCGCCGACTGCATCTACAGGGTACGGGCGCGCGGGCAGCCCCGCGGCATCGACTGACTCGTGGGCGGCGCAGGGGGAGCAGCTGCGGGGGAGGGCGATGCCGCACGTGATGTTCCTGCTGGCGCCCGACGACCCCGAGAGCATGGAGTTCATCCCCGAGTCGAACGAGGGCAGGTCGGCGTCGCGGGCCCCGCGGGCGCTGACGGTGCGGCGCCTGTGCCACTACGTGACGGAGCAGCTCAACCTCGAGATCCCCGAGGGCGCCACGCCCGAGACGTACGTCGAGATCATGTGCAAGGGGCGCGTGCTGCCGCTGGACATGTCGCTCGACTCGATCAAGCACTGCGTCTGGAGGTCCTCGGAGGACATGTCGCTGCAGTACCGCAGGTCCTCATCAGGCAGGGCCTCCGCGGAGGTGTAGGGGGGACGCACGGGGGGAGCCGGAGGAATGCACAACCCCCTTCTCCCCCCCTCTGTCCTGCCCGCGCACCGCTGGAACACCACCGCTCCCCCGTCTCCGCTCCTCACCGCCTCCTGTGCTCTCGTTGTCTCAAATATCAGGCTGTTAGTTCATCCGCTCGCTGCTCGGACGTATCAGTTGATTCTGCGGCTAGGCTGCTTCGCTCCTCAACGCTCTTGCGGTGGCCTCGTATTCTGGCAGACTGCGCCACCACACAAGCGAGTGCCCGCAGTATACCGGCAGAGCAGAGTGCAGTCCTGTGCCATTGTTTGGAAGGCTGAGGACTGGGCGCCGATGGTAGTCGCCACCACCCAGCAGCCCCACTTGCGAGCAAACTGAGTGCGCCACATATCTGTGACCCTCACTGGCAACAACCACCGTCAGCAGAGAGGCACCTGAGGGGGCAGAGCACTCACACTGGATGGTAGTGAACGGCGTCTGGCTGGGCTCATTGAGATGGTCGTCGAATCTGGTGGATGGGCGCGTGCACGCCTGATACACGCTAACCAGGAGGCAGAGGAACCTTCTCTTGGGATCGCACGCGCATCAGTTCCTCAACAAGGAGGGATTTGTTGTCCATCTGCGAGGACTCTCTCCTGAAGTCCCGAATGGTGTGGGCAGCACAGGGCGTCGCGGATGGAGCTGCACGTCTGTGCCAGCGAGTACACGGCGCGGAAGAGCACACGGAAGTCGCCAACAGCCCGCAAATCATCTGACCTTGGCTGGGGGTTGAGGCGAACCATGATCTGCGCGAGAATGCGCGGCATGGCTAACGAAGACACAGGAACACTCATCATTTCTATTTGAAGCTGCAGAAGAGACTTCCAAAATCAACTGAAATAGCAAGATTGATACAGCAGACCTGTCTGACATCACAGGATACAAATAAGATACCAATGTCAGATAGACTGTGAGATTACGATCAGAAAGAGGTATCTTTGTATTGATCATCTACTTCCAGTTCCATGTAATATCTGCATACCCATCCAAGCACAGGTTCTTCTGCTTCACAACCCTGACAGTAATCGCGGAGGAGAGCTGACTGATCAATCTGATTTCTGGGGCATGCCTGGCGAAACCCTTGAGAAGCCAGTAAACGTACTGGTCCGTGCCAATGCATGAATAGTCAACAGAGATGCCCAGATGCTTCTCCAGAAGATCTAATTTCTCGCTCTCACCCAGCTGCAGAAACGAGCTGCCAAACGCGTTCATCAGGGCCCTGAGATCCGCGAGATCCTCCTTGAACTGCTCCACGTTTGGGTTGCATGCGATGAATAGATCAGGACAAAAACCCACAGATGCGGTGGTTGTATTCGCATAGCAAATGCGAATGGTCCACGTGGCATTCTTATCACCCTGATCAGCTGCGAGGCTGGCACAAGACGACCTGAGGCTCTCACACAACCTGGTCACTGCCTGCGATAGAAGAAGTTGGAGGGGGAAAGATATAATGGTCAGGCTCACCCCCATGGACAGGCGAACGGAATTGCCACAATAGCTATTGAGGCAGAACTGCTGGTGTACTAAATTGGAGAGGTAGCCCACCGCAGTCTGCATTGCCCAGCCTTCCCACATTCTGATGAAGGAACTGCGCCACACTTTCAGAACTTGCCCTGGAGGTCTGTGTCAGCACCTTGCAGGTGGCAATCATTTTGTGTCTCACTCTCGAGGACCATCATGGGAGTGAGGCTCTGAGGACAGTTTCCTGGGTAGAAAGAACATGCAACAGTATAGGCGTACTCCAAGAGGCAGAGGAACCTCTTCTTGGGCTCGCGCGTCTCCAGCAGAATTGTAAAGTACTCGATTTCATCCCGGGGTGCTGATTCCCTGAGGAAGAGCCTTATGGTGTCTGGGCAGCACAGAGCATCACGTACTGAACTGCACGTCTGCGCCAGCGAGCACACAGCCGTAGAGAGCTCGTGGCACGCGTTCAGTTGGTCAAAACCACTAATGCCGGGCCGAGGAGAGAGCTGAGCAAGTACGTGCGACAGAACGTGTGGCACAGCCAACAACATCTCTTGCATTTCTTGGGTTCTGCGAGATTTCTTCCTATCAATTGCAAAGTTGAATGGGTGGGAGACAACTATGGTTGTCTAACTTGAAGATACAACGGACTCTCTCAGCTGATGTCTCTACTGGCGACCTCACAGCAGTTGCTCCAGGTCCAGGTGCAGCCCGCAGATGCCGCAGGCGTAGCACCTGCGGTGCATCAGAGTTCCGTCCTCCACAGCCACGACGATGTCGGCACTTGGGTGCACGAACGAGCACAGCGAACCCCTTGGTCAGCAAACAGCGGGGAATGAGGGGAGAGAGCTCACAGGATGGGCTGCTTGCAGGCGCTGCACGTCGTCGAGGCCGCTGCGACATCTGCCGTGCAGACGTCGCTGGCAGTCGACGCCTCTCTCTGCCCTCTGGGCACAGCACCCAGGCAGACGCGAACCTGAGGACCTCGCCAGGCGCCGTCGTGACCAGCACACCAAGCAGCAGCGACAAGCCCTCTAGCCCCGCCGTCGTCTGGAGCCCCGCGACGGCCCACAGCGCCCTGACGAACCGCAGCTCCACGAGCACGCGGTCCTCGCACTCCCCGCGCGTGCGCGCCAGCGTGAAGGACATGCGGTACGCGCAGCCCACGACGACCGCCTCGGGCGCGGCCGTGAGGAGCGCCTTGTAGTCGTGGCTGTGCAGGTGCAGCGGCAGCAGCGCCGAGAAGACGGCCGACACGGTGCGCTGGGGTACTCGTAGCGGACCCGCAGCTCGCACGCCCGGACGCTCTGCTAAAGGGCCTTGCCACGCACTCACTCGAGGTCATCCTGCTCAGACTCAATGCAGGAAAATGCGGCCTGAAGCTCGTCCATGATTGCAATAGGTGCACCAGCGGGTTGCTTGAGCTCACTAGGCATTGGAAGTAGGAATCTCTGAGTGTGCATACCAGCCAGGGTTCACAAAGTTTGACAGTAAAACACAGCTCACTCCGTTTTCACAGTTGAATATGAACCACATTCTGTTCAGTTCGTGCCCCAAAAGTGCTGTCATCAATTGTGACTCCGTTTGTATGGCCATGTGTTTCATCCTGTGGTATCGAGCTGCAGCCATCAGAGTCGATCACGGAGTGCAGGTAGCTGCGCTCCTGAGGGACTGCTGCAGGGTTCGCACCTCATTCCACACCAGCCATCGAGGCCTGGCATTTGCATAGATAGCGGGACCCGAGAGTAGAACACTCTATCACGCTGGGGGTGACACTGCAGCCGCTGAACAACAGTGCCAACCACGGTGCAGATTCCGAGCAACTGCAACTGCCAACACCTCGCGCCCACGACTGCTGAGCGCGGAACAGACACAGAGCACACAGAGCTGCAGGGAAAAGCAGAATGAAGGCGGGTGGGGCCGAAATCAACTGAGTTGGGACGTGTTCACAAAACAGGCTGTGTGGTTGCCTCAGCTCGCGGGCGCCTCCTGCTGCTGCTGCTGCTCGTGCGCCCCCTCCTGCTGCTTCTCGCCGGCGCACTGGGCCGCGCCCTCGGCCTCCTGCTGCTGCTGGGCGTTGGCGTCGCCCTCCTCCACAACCTCCTCGACGACCTCTTCCACAACCTCCTCGACCACCTCCTCCGTCTCCCCGGCCTCCTGCTGCTGCTCCCTGTGCGCCTCCGCCTCAGCCCCCTGCGCGCTGCCAGCGCTGCTGGGCTCTGCGGGGGCAGCGGCCTCCTGGGGCGCCGCGACGGCGTTGGCGTTGGCCTCGGGCTGCGGCTGCTGCGCCTCCTGCTGCTCGGGGGCCTTGTCGAGCTTGGCGCTGGCGGCGTCGGGCTGCTGGGCCGGGGGCTCGAGGGGGGCGGCCTTGGCGGGGGTGGCGGCGGCGCCCTTGACCCTCGCGCGGAGGACGGGGAAGAGCAGCACGTGCGAGCTCTGGAAGACGGGGGGCGGCCCCACGTGCAGGAAGACGACGCTCCAGACAAAGGCCGCGAACCAGCAGGCCGTGGCGTCGTTGGCGCTGAACCTGCGCGTGACAATCTCGTGCGGCGGGGGCAGCAGCCCCACGAGCGTCGTCTTGCGCAGGAACTCGAGGATCGCCACGTCGTCGTAGACCTCGCCCGAGCAGACCTTCTGCAGCTGCGGGCCCAGCGCGCGGATCAGGCGCAGCATCGTCCCCAGCGGCAGCTGCGACTTCCACGCCTCGAACCACTCGCGCGTCGGCGCGAACTCGGGCCGCGGCGACCCGCTGCCGCTGCCGCCGCCCCTCGGCGGCGCCGGCGAGGCCTCGCGCTGCGGCGACCTGCGCCCCGCGGTGGCCGCCGCGGGCGAGTCGGGCGAGGGCAGCGGATGGTGCGCGTCCTCGGGCGTCGGGGCGTAGGCGGCGCCGAGCTGCGGGGACTTGGGGTCGGCGGGGGCCGGGGCGCGCATGCCGTCGAGGAGCTGCTCGAACGTGAGCGCGCTGAGCCGCGCAAAGAGGCCGCGGCAGCGCATGATCGAGTAGACGACGCCCGTGTTGCCCTCGTACTGGTACTGCACGATGTTGTTGAACGTCTCGAGCAGCAGGTACGCGTAGAGCGGCGCCCGCTCGCTGCTGCCCAGGAAGCGCGGGCGCGCGACGCGCGTGAAGGCGTTGAGCAGCTTGACGCAGGCGACCATCGAGAGCGCCTTGATGTACGGCGAGGCGTTGGCGAGGACCGTCAGGAAGCACTCGTAGAGCGAGTCGGCGGCCTCGCCCTCGCTGAAGACCTTGTAGAAGACCAGCACGAAGAAGTCGGCGTACGAGCCCTGGAAGGCCGGCAGCCCCGCGATGGGCGAGCTGATGCTGAACGGCTTGTTGAGGCTCACGCCGAACTCGCGGTCCTCCGAGAGCAGCAGCAGCGTCAGCGAGCACAGGTGCACGAGCCCCGACTGCGCCGCGACCTTGCGGCCCTCGTGTATCGCCCAGAGCAGCGGCACGAGCAGCCGCGAGACGTCGTCGGCCAGCAGCACGTGCGAGACAAACTCCTTGTTGTGCTGCACGGCCGCGTAGAGCAGCATCAGGCACTCGCGGCTGTACGGCAGCGTCTTGCGGCTGAACGGCAGGTACGTCTGCTCGCTCTCGACGGGGTTGTTGAGCACGCGCGCAAAGCCGTCGGCCAGGAAGCGGAACTGGTCGGCCGTGCGGATCTTGCGCACAAACTCGAGCATCGCGTTGCGCCCGGGCTCCTGCGCGCGGTGCGCCAGCAGCACGACGAGCAGCTGCAGGCACGTCTGCGCGAGCTCCTCGGGCGCGGGGCTCCAGAGCAGGTGGTTGTACGGCAGCCCCCAGCCCACGGGGTCGTACGAGAGCGGCACGTTGACCAGCGAGTAGAACAGCGTCGCCGCGTGGGGGCTCACCTGCGCCCCGGCAGGCCCGCGCGGGCCCACAATGTACTCGGCAAACTGGTGCCTGCGCGACTCGCGCTGCGCGGCCAGCAGCGACACAGGGCGCGTGTAGAGCGGCGCAGAGACGCAGGCGATCAGGCACTTGAGCACCGCCGTCCGCCGCTCGTACATCGCCGTGCTCGCCGGCGCCCACCCCGCCCCCGCGGCCACGCCCTCCACCGACGGCACTCCCACGCCCGCCGCCCTGCGCGGTGATCCTCCCCCGTCAGGCCACAACGACAGCAGCCAGCACAAGACAAGAGAACAAACACAACACTACAACAACTACAACAACCAACACAACAACAACAAAGACAACAAAAACGACAAAGAAAGGCATCAAAGCACGCAAGCCAATAAACGGAAAACGGAAAACAACAAACACCCCCCGATCCCAGGCGGCCTGGGTCTCCCCCCGCGAGGCACAGCAGCAGCAGCGCCTCTGGCCTCTGCGCGCCTGGGGCAGGTGACCCACACACCGGCGCTCAGCGCTGCAGCAGGCGACACAGCACACTGTCACCCACAGCCCCACAGCCCCACAGCCAGACACGCTGCCTGCCATCCCCAGAGGCGTAGACACCTCAGCTGCCTCCCACCACCCCCCATGTGCTGCGAGGAGGCGCATCTCGAAAATACAGAGCAGCATCGCGAAAATAGAGAGCAGAGGGGGGCAGGGGAGAGCAGAGCAGAGCAGAGCAGAGCAGAGCAGAGCAGAGCAGCGGACCAGGCGTGTGTGGGAGGGATGCACTCGGCGCTGGTGTCGACCTGGCGGAGCGAGGGCGAGACGCAGAAGCCCGGGAGGAAGAGGAGGTCGAGGAGGCCGCGGGCGAGGCGTGCGCCCAGAGGGCCCCCGGGCACAGCGGCAGCCGCGGCCTCGTCGGGCCACAGGTACGTCGCGGCGTAGGCCTCGCCCGCGCCGTCCTCCTCCAGCACCGTCGGCATCACCCGCGTCAGCACGTACACCGCCCGCATCGTCGCCTCCTCGCCCCCGGCCCGCTTCCTCAGCTGCTCCGCGCACTGCAGGGCGATATCGGAATCCTGGCGTGAATCTAGATATTCTCTCTCTTCCCCCGAATCTAGATATTCGCGGAAATTCGAGGAAACAACAACGCAACGACGGGGCAGGAGGGCCAGAGGGAGGGAGAGGGAAGGAGGGAAGGGACGAGGGAGAGGGACAGGGGGGGAGACGAATCTAGATATTCGAGGAAATTCGAGGAAACAACAAAGCAGCGACGGGGCGGCAACGGGAGGAGGGGGACGAGGGAGAGGGGAGGAGAGGGATAGGGGACCTCGTGGATGAGGAGGGTGAGGGTGTCGGGGCGGGAGAGCTTGAGGGAGCGGATGCGGTCGGGGGTGAAGACGTCCCAGACGTCGTCGCGGGCGACGGCGCAGAGGAAGAGCGACGCCCAGAACTCGGGGCTCGTGGGCGCCTGCTCCCCCTCGGCCAGCATCCGCGCCCGCTTCTCAAAGTCCTCCCTGCTGCCCCCTGCTCCCATCGCTGCTGCTGGTGTTGTTGTTGGTGGTGGGGTTGCTGGGGTTGCTTGTGCCCTGCGACCACGTGGCCTTGTGAATAAGAGCGCCGATCTTCCCCCCCCCTCTCTGATAGGCCGGATATTTCGGGAAAAACACCCTCCTGAGATCTTCTTCGGTCGCCCTGTCGCCCCCCGAACGCACGCCACCGCTGCCTTCCTCAGCCCCCGTGTGCCCGCCCCCTTTGCGCTCGCTCCCTGCGGCCCCCGCTCCACAGCACCCGGCGTTCTCCCGCACCCCTCCCTCGCGCGCAGTGATCGCGTACACCGGATTTACGTTTCGGTGACGTCAGGATGGACGTTGGGGCCACGCACGACGCGCCAGAGAACGCCGGGGATAGCTCAGCAATTGCGAGCTAGCACCTAGCGCCTGCCTCTCCCTCCGCTGCTTGGCGTGAATAAACGCGAGGTGCTGAGGCATCGGCAGCACCCACCGCGTGCCATCATCGTCCCGCAATCCCTCACAGACCAGAGCCCGGGATCAACGTCAAGTCAATTGCGAGACCCCGGAGGGACACAGTCCACTGAGATCATCGACGCATCCTGCTCCACGGGAGCGCCAAGTCGTGTCAGCTGCCTTCTCTTGCGCAGCTGTCGACCATCAATTGAATGCAGACGGATACCCTTCACGGAGATACGCGAATCTGGAGGATCGCTCGCTTGGGTCGCAATCAATTTCGTCGGCACAACGGATTATCGCACCAAGTGAGGAGGCAGAGCACCACCCACAGGCTCTCTCTCTTCCCTCCAGCAAAGCACACAGGGCCGCAGCGCAACCAACCAGCCTGCAGACAGACGCACCCCCCAGGTCTCCCCAACAGACCTTCCGTCACATCAAAGTCACATCGCTTGTCTGAGGATGCCCATGCGTGGTGGCCGTGCTCGTGGCCGTGGTCGCGGCGGTGCTCGTGGCCGCGGCGGCCGTGGCGGATCCTCCCGTGGCGGCTTCTCCTCGGGTCCGCACGCGCCTCTCTGCCCCTCGCGTCCCGTCCCCCGTGTCCCGTGGGGGGCAGTTGATGCGACTTTTTCTCCTTTGAGTAGCCGGGGGAGATATTTCCCGCTGACGTGGCTGGCTTGTTGATGTGGCGCAGGGCCGGGCCCGTTCGCGGGCATCGAGGGGTTCGGCGACTCGGGCGCTGCGGCGGCCGGGGCCGACTCGCCCATGACGCCGGCGCAGCTGCGCGCGGACAAGATCACGCTGCTCAACATCGTCAGCGCCTCGCTCGTCAAGGAGGTGCGCCCCTACAATTGCCTTTGGCCCTCTATTGGAAAAGCGTGTGTTTTTCCCATATCTCGAAATATCGTGATATTTTCCTTTGTAATTTGAAATCTGAAAAATCTTCTCTTGTTACGTTGCGTAGCCTCGTTACGACGGGGCCAACACGGCGTCGTCGCGCATCCTGGCGCTGGTGCGCAAGGTGGCGGCCTACGACCCCGAATTCGTGCTCAAGGTGGCGCTCTACGCGCGGACGGAGCTGAACGTGCGCTCGACGCCCAACCTCGTGCTGGCCGCCGCCTGCAGCTCGCGCCTCTGCGCCCCCTTTGTCCGCCGCTACTTCGCGGCCGCCGTCCGCCTGCCCTCGGACTGGATCGACGTCGCCGCCACCTACCAGACCCTCCCCGACAAGTCCCTCTCGGGCAACGGTCCGCCCCGACACCCGTTTGCCCTGTGACGTCACACAACTGACCTTTCCCTCTCCCGCCAGCGATACCGACGTGCCTGCGCAAAGCGATGGTGGCCAAGTTCCCCGAGTTTGACGCGTACCAGCTGGCCAAGTACAACAACGAGGGCGCCCTCAAGCGCAAGAAGAAGAAGCTGCGCGAGCGCGCCGAGCGCCAGCAGGGCGGCGAGGGCGGCGAGGGCGAGGGCGGCGAGGCCCCGCGGGCGCAGGGGAAGCCGGCGGTGACGATGAAGCAGCTGATCCGCCAGCTGCACATGTCGGCGCCGGTGCAGCCGATCATGTGCATCCTGGGCAAGAAGTACCCGGCGAGCGAGGAGGAGTTCCGGCGGCTGGGGCTGCCGGGGGAGTACCGCGCGGGCGAGGCGGGCCGGCGGATGAAGCTGCCGACGGCCGAGACGTGGGAGACGCTGCTGTCGCAGAAGGGCAACAGGGCCGAGACGTGGGAGGAGCTCATCGAGCACAAGAAGCTGCCGTTCATGGCGATGCTGCGCAACCTGCGCAACCTGCTCTTCACGGGCGTGCACCCGCGCTACCACCGCTGGGTCATGAACAAGCTCACCAACGCGCGCACCGTCGCCTCGAGCCGCCAGTTCCCCATGCGCTTCCTCAGCGCCTACGAGGCCATCCCCGCCGACCTCGACGAGTGGCGCGCCCGCCTCGACCTCCTCAACAACCCGCCCGCCAAGAAGCCCCGCACAGACGCCCCCGCCTCTGAGCAGCAGCAGCAGAGGCGCAGGCGCAAGCACCCGTTCACGCCGGCGCACGTGCCGCCGCCGGAGCTCTTTGCGCAGTACCGCGAGGCGCTGGACACGGCGGTGAAGCTGGCGACGGCGCACAACGTCAAGCCGATACGCGGGGCGACGCTGGTGCTCTGCGACGCGGGGCCCGCGATGCAGGCCGAGGCCGAGGGCGCGGCGGCGGGCGCCGGGGGCGGGCGGCTGCGGGCGCTGGGCGGCGTGGCGGCGCTGCTGGGGCTCATGTGCCAGCACGCCTGCGAGGACTGCGAGCTGCGCGTCTTCGGCCCCGGCGGCGACGCGGCCGTCGAGCTGCTGCCGGGCGCCATCCTCGACAACGTGGCGGTCGTCGAGCAGCGCGCGCGGGCCGCAGGCGTCGACGCGGGCGGCGGCGAGTCGCCGTTCCCCGTGGGCCTCGTCGAGCAGCTCGTCAGCGCGCGGCGCCGCGTGGACAACGTGCTGGTGCTCTCGAGCCGGCTGCTGCCGCCCTCGGGCGCCGTGGGCCGCGCGCTGGCCAAGTACCGCCAGGAGGTCAACGC
Source organism: Mastigamoeba balamuthi (assembly GCA_902651635.1). Taxonomy (NCBI): domain Eukaryota; phylum Evosea; order Mastigamoebida; family Mastigamoebidae; genus Mastigamoeba; species Mastigamoeba balamuthi. The sequence goes on from CACRSC010000002.1 coordinate 404,598, forward strand.
GCGCGCGCTCTTTGTGAGCGTCGACCTCAGCGGCCGCGGCTGCGCCATCACGCAGGGCGACGCCGGCGAGCACCCGCACGACGTGCTCGTCAGCGGCTTCAGCGACGCCATCCTCCGCTTCGTCGCCGAGCGCGGCGACGCCGCGCAGCTGCAGCACGTCGAGCACATCGACGTCGCCCGCGCGCTGCCCCCGCTGCCCCCCGCCGCCCTCGCCTGCTGCTCGCCGCTCTACGCCCGCCTCGACGGCGCCCCGCCCATCGTCGACGACGGCGACGGCGACGCCCGCATGCGCGACACGGAGCCCCAGAGCGCCGCGGGGGCCAGTGCGGGCCCCGTGGCGCCTGTGATCGGGGCGGGGCCGGCGTGGCGCGTGTGCCGCGTGTTCATCAGCTCGACGTTTGCGGACATGCACGGCGAGCGCGACCTGCTGGTGCGCAAGGTCTTCCCCGAGCTGCGCGAGCGCTGCGCGGCGCGGCGCGTGGCCCTGCGCGAGGTCGACCTGCGCTGGGGCGTCACCGAGGCTGAGACGCAGGACGCCCAGGGCCTGCGCCTCTGCCTCGACGAGGTCGCCGCCTGCGCGCCCTTCTTCGTGGGCCTCGTGGGCTCGCGCTACGGCTGGTGTCCCCCGGACTACGCCGTCCCGCGCGGCGACCCCGCCTACGACTGGGTCCGCGCCTACCCGCCGGGCCGCTCGGTCACGGAGCTCGAGATGTACGCGGGCGCCGTCCGCTGCCCCAACCCGCGCGCGTTCTTCTACATGCGGGCCCCGGGGTTCGCGGACTGCGTGCCCGCCGAGCACAGGCGCGCCTTCGCGCCCGAGAGCCCCGAGGCCGCTGAGCGCCTCGACGGCCTCCGCGCGATGGTCCGCGGCGCCACGCGCAACGTCGTGACGTACGGCGCCACGTGGGGCGGCGTCGTCGACGGGCGCCCCGTCGCCGCGGGCCTCGCGCCGCTGCACCGCCGCGTCCTCGACGACCTCTGGGCCAACATCTGCGCCGAGTTCCCCGACGACGACGGGCCCGCGTCCGCAGCGGCCGCCGCAGCGACGCCCGAGCAGCGCGCGCTGGCCGAGGAGCGCGGGCGGCAGGACGCGGCCATCGCAGAGCACACGCTGGCGTTTGTGGGCCGCCGCGAGCAGCTCGAGCGCCTCGCGCGCTGGGCCGACGGGCCCGGCACAGGCGCGCTGCTGCTCGCGGGCCCCGCGGGCGTCGGCAAGTCGGCGCTGGCGGCCGAGTTCGCGCGGCGCTACCAGGAGGCCCGCGCGGGCTCGACGCTGGTCGTCCCCGTCTTCGTCCCCGCGCGCGGGAGCCTCCGCCGGCTGCTCTGGCGCCTCTGCGCAGAGCTCGCGGTCGCCGCCGGCGAGCAGCGCCTCCCGGAGCTCAGCGCCGGCGCCCGCGAGCTCTCGCGCGAGCTCGAGCGGCTCGCAGAGGCGGCGTCGTACCGCGCGCGCGTGCTGCTCGTCGTCGACGGCGCCGACCAGCTCGACGCGGCCGAGGACCGCGCGCACGCGCTCGAGTGGCTGCCGGCGGCGCTGCGCTGCAAGGCCCTCGTCAGCGCCGCCGCCGACAGCGAGCCCGCGCGCGTGCTGGGCGCCCGGGCGGCAGCGGCCCGCGTGGACCTCGCGCCGCTGGAGCTGCTCGAGCGCCGGCTGCTGGTCCGCGCGCGCCTGGCGGCCTACGGCAAGAAGCTCGACGAGGGCGCCATGAACGACCAGATGCGCGCTCTGCTCCGCAAGCCTGACGCCGGGCGCCCGCTGTACCTCTGCGTCGCGGCCGACGAGCTGCGCGCGTGCGGCGTCTTCGAGGACCTGACCGAGCGCGTGCGCGCGCTGCAGGGCACGCTGCCGCGGCTGCTCGACGACGTGCTGGCCCGCGTCGAGCGCGACCACGGCCGCGCCCTCGTCGCGCAGGCCCTCGCGGCCCTCGCCTGCGCGCGCGGCGGCCTCCGTGTCGACGAGCTCCTCGCGCTGCTGCGCCGGCCCCCCGAGCCCGCGCTGCCCGCGGCGCTCTGGTCGCGCGTGGCCGCGTCGCTGGCGACGTTCCTGCGCGCCCGCGAGGCCCCGGACGGCTCGGGCCCGCTCGTCGACTTCGCCCACGCGCAGCTGCGCGCGGCGGCCGAGCGGCGCTACGTCTCGGGGCCCGCGCGGGCGGGGCAGCAGGCGCACTGCCAGCTGGCCGCCGTCTTCCTGGCCGCCGCGGACCCCCAGCACGACGGGACGTTCGCCGGCAGCGCGCGCGGGCTGGGCGAGGCGGTGCACCACCTCTGCTGCGCAGGGCTGCTGCAGCAGGCGGCGACGGCGCTGACCTCGCTGGCCTACGTCGAGCGCAAGGCCTCGGCGGGCCTCGTCGCCGGCCTGCTCGCCGACTACGCCGAGGCCTGCGCGCCCGCAGCCGCGGCCGCCAAGGACTACGCGGCGCTCGGGGCCGTGCGGCAGTTCGGCGCCTTTGTGTCGTCGCGCGCGCACGTGCTGGCCGCGCGCCCGCACCTCGTTTTCCAGGAGGCCGCCAACCAGCCCGACGGCAGCGCGCCGGCCGCCGAGGCCGCGCGCGTGTGGGCCGCCGCCCGCGAGCGCCGCGCGTGGCTGCGGTGGGTCAACAAGCCGCAGGCCGCCGACGCGTGCCGCCTGACGCTCTCGGGCGCCGCCGACGCGGTGCTGGCGGTCGCGTTCAGCCCGCGCGGGGACCTCGTCGCCAGCGGCAGCGCCGACTGCTGCGTGCGCGTCAGCGACGCGGCGACGGGGCGCGACGTCGCGTGCCTGGCGGGCGCGCACGGCGCCGCGGTCGTCTCGGTGGCGTGGAGCCCCGACGGGCGCCTGCTGGCCTCGGGCTCGTGGGACTGCACGGCGCGCGTGTGGGACGGCGCGGCCGCGGGGACGTTCAGCGCGGCGCAGACGCTGGCGGGCCACGCCGAGCGCCTGAGCTGCGTGCTCTTCACGGCCGACAGCGCGCGGCTCGTGACGGCCGCGTGGGACGCCACGGTGCGCGTCTGGTCGCTGGCCGACGGCGCGCAGCTCGCGTGCCTCGACGCGGGCCTCGAGGGCCGCCCCGTCAACGCGCTGAGCCTCTGCGAGGCCGACCCGCGCCTCGTGCTCGCCGCCGACTGGGGCGGCCGCGCGGTCGTCTGGGACCTCGAGGCCGCCGCGACCGCCAAGCCCGTGCGCACGATCGCCGCCCACGAGCGCTCGGCCAAGGCCTGCGCCTACACGCGCGGCGCCGGCGGCTCGCAGGCCGTCAGCGCGTCGAGCGACGGGCGCCTGCGGCTCTGGGACGCCTCCGAGGGCGCGCTCGTCGGCGAGCTCGGCCGCCACGCGCTGCCCGTCAACGCGCTGGCCGTCAGCCCCTCGGGCGCCCACGTGGCGTCGGCCAGCGACGACGGCAGCGCGCGCGTCTGGGACGCCGCAGTGGGCCGCCAGGTCGGCGCGCCGCGCACGTGCCTCGCGGACCCCGCGGCCGGCGGCCCCGCGCCCGCGCTGCTGACGCTCGCGCTGAGCGCCGACGGCCGCCGGGCGCTGACGGCGACGAGCGACTGCGACGTGGTCGTGTGGGACGTCGGCGCCGACGTCGACGGCGCCGAGTTCACGCCGGCGGGGACGCTGCGCGGGCACACGCAGCTCGTCAACGCCGCCGAGTTCAGCCCCGCGGGCGACGTCGTGGCGACGGCGAGCGCCGACGGGACCGTGCGGGTCTGGGACGCGCGGGCGCTGCGGCAGCTGCGCTCGCTGGGGGCGCCGCAGCACAGCGCGGGCGTCAACAGCGTCGCCTTCAGCCCCGACGGGCAGCGCATGGCCAGCGCCTCGGACGACTTCAGCGTCGTCGTGTGGGACGCGGGCAGCGGCGCGTGGGCGGCCGTGCAGACGCTGCGGGGCCACACGGCGCAGGTGCGCTGCGTGGCCTACGCGCCCAGCGGGAAGCTGCTGGCCAGCGCGGCGCGGGACGGGACGGTGCGCGTGTGGCACGCGGGCAGCGGGCGGCTGCTGCACACGATGAGCGGGCACCTGGACTGGATCAACGCGTGCGCGTGGAGCCCCGACTCGAAGAAGCTGGCGACGGCCTCGTTCGACTTCAACGCGAAGCTCTGGTCGATGCGCAAGGGCTGCGAGGTGCGCGCGCTGAGCGGCCACAGCGCCAGCGTCGAGGCCGTGCGCTTCAGCCCCGACGGCGCGACGCTGGCGACGGCGAGCTGCGACGGCACGCTGAAGATCTGGGACGCGCGCCGCGGCAGCGAGCGGGCGACGCTGCGCGGGCACAGCGGCCGCGTGGCCTCTGTGGTCTACGCGCGCAGCGGCGCGTGGGTCGCCAGCGCCGGCGAGGACGGCACGCTGCGCCGCTGGGCGCTGACCGCCTCGAACGAGGCCGCGCGCCTCGCGGGCCACTCGGGGCTCCCCGCCCGCGCCTGCGCGTTCAGCCCCGACGGCGAGACGCTCGCGACGGCCGGCGACGACTGCGCCGTGCGGCTCTGGTCCTGGCGCGAGGCCTCGGGCGCCGGCGCCCAGCGCTCGCGCCACCACGCGGCCTGCGTGACCTCTGCGGCCTTCAGCGCCGGCGGCGAGACGCTGGCGACGGCCGGCGCCGACGGGGCCCTGAAGCTCTGGGACACGGCCTCTGCGGGCGCCCGCGTGCGCACGGTGCCCGGGGCCCACGGCGGCGCGGCGCTGCGCTGCGTGGCCTTCGCGCCCGACGAGCAGCCCGCGCGCGTGGCCACCGCGGGCGACGACGGCTCGCTGCGCCTCTGGGACGTGCCGCTCTCGGCCTCGGCGCCGGTCGAGTCGCCCGCGTGGCTCGTGCAGAGCGCACACGCGGGGCGGGCGGTCCGCGCCGTGTCGCTGGCGCGCGGCGGACGCCTCGCGGCGACGGGCGGGTGGGACGGCCACGTGCGCCTGTGGGCCGTCGGCGGCGGCGCGGCAGAGGCGCCCTCTGCGTGCGTGTGGGACGCGGCGCCCGAGGGCGGCGACTGGGTCGACTGCGTGGCCTTCTCGCCCTCGGGCCGCACGCTGGCCAGCGCGGGCCGCGACGACGTCGTCCGCCTGTGGGACGTCGCCGCGGGGGCGCAGGGCCGCCCGCAGGCGCAGCAGCAGCAGCGGGCGGCGCGCGAGCTGTGCGGCCACGCCAACTGGGTGACGTCGGTCTCGTGGGCGCTGGCGCCGCACGGGGCCCGCGAGGTCCTCGCGACGTCGTCGTGGGACGGCACCGTCGCCGTCTGGGACCCCAGCGACGCCTCGGCGACGGCGCCGGCGCTCCGGCTCGGGGCCGCCGGCGGGAAGCCCGTGGCGGCTGCGCAGGTGGCGCCCAACGGGAGGCACGTCGTCAGCGCCTGCGCCGACGGCACGCTGCGCCTCTGGGACACGCGCAGGCCCGACGCCCCAATGCTCGAGTTTGTCGCCGCGGCGCCCGCGAGCGCCGTCGCCGTCAGCGCCCGGGCGCAGCTGATCGCAGCGGGAGACGCCCTGGGCACCGCGTACCTCCTCAAGTACCTGCGCCGCTCGGCCTGAGCTGCTCCTCTGCTGCCCCCCTCTGGCTGTGCAAGTGTAACAAGGGCTAGTCTCGCCTGCTCGCTGCGTGTGTTCGTCTCTGTTCTGGGGTGTGTGGCGCTTCTGCCCGCGTTGCCTGACAGCGCTGGGCTGTTTCCCACAGCCAGAGAGAGCTGTTCTGCCAGCCAGCCAGCAGCACCCCCGGATGCGCTGTGCCCGGGTCCATGTATTCCTCCAGCAACGTAGTGTTTGGGAACATGCTATCTGTCTGGTCTGCAACACAGGGGTGCTGAATGTCAACTGAACAGTCATCTTTGGCAGGTGACGGTCATGCAATAATTGGGTCAGTGCCTTGTTGTTCTGGGTTCATTACAGCTGCCTTGATCTGTATCATTCCGCGAGACATTGAGGCCGTGCGCCTCCACCTGAACTGGGCGGCTGTGCACGTCCCGCAGTGCCAGCGCCCTCGATGCTGCTGTGCGACGACGTCGTGGCACACAACCGAGCCACAAAGCGTCGTATCTATCGGCTGGTATCATTTGATTCTGAACATGGCCGCACCGCCCTCTGTCCCAGCTGTCCATCTGATCCCCGTGTGTTCCAGTGGTTCCGGTGTAGTGGGGGTTCACCCCACAACCTCTGGCCGCGTTTCTGGGAGATCGTGTCCCATAATTGTGTTGTTTCCCTTGCGTCGCCCCACAAGCAATAGCGCAACCACCAGCTTATGCAGTTGGGCTCGGACTCGGCCCACGCCCCTGGGGCCGTTGGGGTGCACCCGCCCCGGCGACGGACTCCTTCCCACCTGTTCCTCACTCCCACGGGGTGCCGTGCGGCTCTCTTTTTCTTTTCACCTCGCCGCGTCAGCGTCGACGCCGAGCCCCTCACGAGAAGCACGCGACGAGGAAGAAGACGGCGTCTTGTTGGTGAGGTCCTTGATCATCGCGGGGTTGAGGCAAGTGGTTGCAGTGAGAGTGGGCGCACCGTAAGTGGGGTGCTAACTTCTTGTTTGTATGTGGGGTCGAGGCCTACGCCAGCGCCGATTCGTGTACCGCACCCCCACCCCGCACCCGCGCCATGTACCAAGTCTTCTCTTGATTCCTCGAGATGTTCAAACCCATGCGGGGCTCGCAGCCCTCATGCTTTGCGGATTGCATGGGCGGGTGAGCTCAGCCCCGCACGAGTATAGTCTGGAGAGCCGCCCTGGGCCTGCTCCGAGAGTGTCCTATGCACCGCCTTACTCCTCGTTGATTGCTGATTAAAACGCAACGGGGAAAAGCGGCTTTCACGGCAGAAATGGAACAGAGGTTTCTGAAACGGGCGAAAACTGACCCTTTTTCGTTCAGCAGGGGCAAAGCAGAGCCGAACAGCAATTCCGTCTTCCACGCCGCGAGCGATGCAGCACAGCGACCGAAAGAGCCCCGCCGCGAGCGGACCCGGGGGAGTGCGCCTGCGAGTCGCAGTGCCCAGCGCCTGCGCGGCTGCTGTGGCCCTCGTGGTGCTCATCTCCGTGGCGCCCATGAGCGCCCTCTGGTTCCTCTCGCTGCGCACGCTCGGCGAGACCACCACGGCGACGGTCCAGAGCCAGAGCGCGGCGTACAGGGCGTGCATCGTGGCCCGCGCGAGGTCCGACCTGCTCAGCAGGATGGCGGCGCCCTTCCAGCTGCTGCGCTTCATGTCAGACGTCTTCGACTTTGCCCTCTTCGCCGGCACCGCTGCCCGCGCCGCCCCCGAGCTCCACAGGGTCCTCTACCCCCTGTTCCAGGCCAACTCAGACACCACCACGCTGGCACGCCCTCTGCACCCCGGAGTCGTTGCGTTCATTTTTCATTTGACTTCGTTTTTTCGCCGCGACAAATTACGATAAACGCGCTTGAGCGGAATTGAACTCCAATCTCTGCTTCTCACGACAGGGTGTCTCTGCGATGCTGGCCGGGGGCACAGCAGGCAATGGGGTGGGTCAACGGCGCTGGCAAGCACCACTACAGCGAGCGGTGGGGCCACTTCACGATGTACGACTGCCCCAACGCCACGCCGGCGGCCAAGTGTCCCCTGCAGACCTTCGCCTACAGCAGCGCGCACCCCGGCGACCCATCTCGAGCGGAGCTCAGCAGCACGGCCCCCTGGACGTACACGACGACCAACTGGTACAGCACGGGCCTCTCGACGCAGGTCAACTTCTCCGAGCCCGTCTGGGCCATCCAGATGAGCGTCGACGGCCTCAGCATGAACGTCGCCGTCCGCGCAGCCCCCGAGGGCGACGCGCGGCTGGCGGCGGCCAACGCGACGATCGTGCAGGCGATGCTCATCTTCAACTCGACGTTCTTCACCGACGTGCTGGCGCAGACCAAGCTGACCGAGCACGCGTGGGCCGTCCTCGTCTCCTCGCGGATGCACATCGTCAGCGCCACGCCGGGCGTCGTCGTCAAGGACGCCGCGGGCACGACGGTCTACGCGCTGGCGTCGCCCAACGCGAGCGTCGCCGCGGCCGTGCGGCGGTGGGCGCAGCTCTGCGGGCGCGTGGGCGACGTGGCGACGACCGAGGGGCTGCGGGACGCGAGCTTCGACCTCGGCGACGCCGACGAGCACCTCGTCGAGGTCTCCAACGTCACGCGGGGGCTCGTGACACTCTGGGTCGTCCTGGGCGTCCCGCGCCGCGACTTCCTCGGCGACGTCGACCGCAAGAACGCCGACGCCCAGGCGCGGACGCGGGCGACGGTGGCCGCCGTGGTGGGCTGCGAGGCGGCCTTCCTGCTCGCCTGCGTGGCCGCCAGCACCGCCGCGGGCTGCGCATTCGTGCGGCCGCTCACGAAGATCGTCAAGCGCATGCAGCGCGTGTCCCGCATGTCGCTGCTCGACCTCGGCGACCTCGGCGTGTCCAGCTGCTTCCAGGAGCTGCGCATGCTCGAGGCCGAGACCAACACGATGAGCGGCGCCATCGGCTCCTTGTGAGGGCCCCCGCCGTCTCTCTCTCTCTCTCTCTCTCTCTCTCTGGGCAATTGATCGATTGAGTACGGGGGCCCTGGGCAGCGGCAAGTATGTGCCGACTACGGTGGTGGCGTACCTGCTGCGCAACAGGATCGAGGCCGTGGTGGGCATGCGGAAGATGACGGCCACGGTGCTCTTCCTCGACATCGCCAACTTCACGCGGACCATGGAAGAGCAGGGCATCGCCGTCGTCCTCCCCGTCCTCGAGCGGATGTTCGAAGGTGCCCCCCTCCACCCTGAGACCCACGTGCACGCGGGTAACCAGCACCGCGCAGAGTTCTCCAACATCATCACGAGGAACAGGGGCGTTATCGACAAGTACATCGGCGACGCCATCATGGCCCTCTGGGGCTGCCCCGAGGCTGTGCCCCAGCCCGAGAGGCTCGCCTGCACCGCCGTCGTCGAGATGAGGGAGGCCCTGGCCGCCATGAACGAGACCTTTGCCAGCGTGTACGGCGTGCAGATGGCCATCCGGATCGGCCTGCACTCGGGGGAGCTCTACGCGGGCAACGTGGGCTGCTCCACGCGCCTCAACTACACCGTCCTCGGTAGGGGGCCCTGCCCACCACCCGAATGCGCTCACGCGGTCTGCCCTGGCCCAGGCAACAGCGTGAACCTGGCGTCGCGCCTGGAGCCCCTGAACAAGGAGTTCGGGACGCTGTGCCTCGCGACAGACGCCGTCCGCGGGCACAACGAGGACGCGATGGCGTTCAGGTGCCTGGGCCCCGTGGCTGTCAAGGGCTTTGCGCAGTGCATCCGGGTGCACGAGTTCGTCGGGGAGCAGCGGGCCCTGCAGGACAGGGAGCGGGAGAGGCTGCAGGCGTACCTCGCAGTCGACAGGGCGCTAGTGCAGGAGTGCGTGCCCAAGGAGGCCGTCGCGCTGCTCAGGCAGTACGTGCAGACGCACTGCGGCGACACCACCGCGCGCTGCGTGCTCTGCAACGTGGAGCTGGACAACAGGGCGCTGTGATGGCCCGGGAGATGGATGGATTGGCAGTGCCAGTAGAGTACTTGTGAAGGCTTCACAACTCACCAGAGTCTCGTTGGGCAGAACAAGAAAGAGTTTATCGCGGGCATCAGAGTAGGACGACGACGCAACAGGCCAGGGCGGCCACAGAGCAGCCTGCAGATGAACACCCACACCTGGTGTAAAACCGCATAGCCCTTACGGGCAGCTGCACACAGGGGTCGCCGCACATAAATCTTCTGTATTATTCGGTGTCCTCTTGCTGAGATCATGGAACAAGCACGAGGGCCAGCAGATGCCCGCATCACCGCACTTGTGGAACAACCCCCTCCGAAAATCGCACCAGCCGCCACTCATCACACAGCACAGAGCACAGAGCACAGCAGAGCAACCCAGGGCGGCAGATGAAGGTGCTCGCGCTCAACGGCAGCCCCAGGCGCGGCTGCAACACGGCGCAGCTGCTGCAGCGGGCCCTCGAGGGCGCGGCCTCTGCGGTGGCGGCAGGGGAGGCGCAGACGGAGGTCGTGCAGCTGCGGGGCGTGGCGTTCAGGGGCTGCGCGTCGTGCTTCGAGTGCAGGCGCCTCGGCGGGGCCTCGTACGGCGCCTGCGCCATGCGCGACGGCCTCACCGACGTCCTCCGCAAGGTCGACGACGCCGACGTCCTCCTCGTCGGCAGCCCCGTCTACCTCGGCTCCGTCTCCGCCGACTTCAAGTGATTTTCATTTTTCAATTCAATTTGCAATTTCCCCGCAGAATCAATTGATCTGCGCTGATTTCGATTGGCAGGGCGATGATGGAGCGCGTGGTGTTCAGGTACCTGGTGTACGACGCGGAGAGGACGTCGCTGGCGCCTGCGGAGAAGCCGGTGGGGGTGGTGCTGACGATGGGAGTGCCCCCGGAGCGCTACGAGGCCTGTGGCTACGAGCACATGGCGCAGAACGTCGCGGGGTTCTTCCAGCGCGTCTACGGCCCCGCGGTGCAGACGGTGATGGCCCTCGACACGTACCAGTTCAGCGACTACGGCCGCTACCACGCCCCCGCCTTCAGCCCCGAGCACAAGGCCGCTGTCCGCGAGGAGCAGTTCCCCAAGGACCTCCAGGCCGCCTTCGACATGGGCGCCAGGCTCGCGCAGGTCGCCCTCGCCCAGCACCACTGAGGCCCTCCCCCGTCTGGACACGCCTGGATCGAAACCCTCGCTCCTGGCCCGGTATTGCAATAGCAGAAGATGGCTGGCTCTCTTGGAGGGTTGAGAAGGACAGAGAGGGAGTTGTGTGGGAGGGCAGGGCGGGGCTATTCAAACAGCCCCGTGCAAGAGGGCTGCTGTTCACTCAAGCAGCGACGAAGTTGAGGCACGGCACACCGCCGATGTTCTGGACCTCACTGTCCTCGAGCACGACCTTCTGCTTGGGGGAGATCAGGTACTCGTCCTCGTCGGGGAAGGCGCTCCACCTTGCGATGCCCTTGCACGGGACTTCCAGGAACCTCAGCACCACGCCGCCCCCTCCGACGAAATCCCTGGCCACGTCGAGCCTCCGCGACGTCGCCGCGAAGCTCCCCATCGAGAAGCTCCTGTCGGGGACCTTGTGCAGCACGGCCTCGGGGCTGAGCCCCCTCAGCCCCCTGTACGTCGTGTACGTCGTCGCGATGGGCTCCGTCTCGCAGAGCGCCTGCAGGGCAGCGCAGACATCATCGAGCCCCCTGTGCATGAGCGCGGCCTGCGGGTCCCCGCCGAGCATGGCCTTGGTGAGCTTGCCGCAGACCTCGTCGCGGGACCAGAGCCAGGCGGCCAGATGCAGGGGGTGCTCTCCCACGCTGCGGGGGACCGAGGTGCCGACGAAGCGGGAGCCCTGCTCCCAGACGGCGTCCCAGCTCGGCTCCACGCGGTCGAGGCAGGCCGGCAGCGACCTCGAGGGGCAGGTCGTCGTGAGGAACTCGGTGTAGTGCGTGCTGCGAGAGGAGCGTGACGCCATATTGGCCTGTTCCGTGTTGTCTGCTCAGGGGTGCTTGTGTTGTGTGCAGAAGCGGAACAGATACCCAGCAGAAAACAACTGCTGTGATTCCGCGAACCCCGGCATATCCGCCCTCCGTTCCAGCCATGTCCTCGCGTGGTGCGATCCGCCCACCCACTGACGAGAGAGAGAGAGAGAGAGAGAGAGAGAGAGAGAGAGTAGTAGTANGCAGGTGCATCGGACAGGCTGTCCGCCCGGAGAGCAGGAAGATTCTACAGAGGCCAATGGCCACCGAGGGTTCCGGAGCTGGGGCCTGGGGCCCAGCCCACCAAGAGGGCCGGAGACGCAACCCCCCAGGCCACGCGTGCCTGCCAGCGCAGCCGTGGCCCCGCCGACTGCCCGCTGATGGCAGCAGCAACGAGGCCGGAGGCTGGCAGCGCCCCGGCACAGGCGCACAAGGCCCAGCAGGGCCAGGCCATGCGCCGCTGCGACCAGTGCGCGGCCACTGGGGCGAGCGACTGAGGCAGGGCAGCGCCCCCTGAGACGCTGGCTGGCCCACGGTGCCCCTCCTGTGCTGTGAGCGCCTGAGACTGTGGGGGCCCAGCCAACAACCGAGGGTCAGGCAAGCCAAGACGCCCGTCCCACCTGCGCACACGCCTCAGGAATCCCTCGTTGACTCAGAGAAGATGCGCGTATCTTGGGGTGAGATTCACGGGGGATCTTTGTGTCTTTTGAGAGCCGGTCTCTGCGTGGCGCCATGGCCCTGCCCGACGAGTTTGTCCTCAACGCCGACAACGTCGCCTACAACAACAACCAGCTCTACTCGGCGTGCGCCCTCCCCCGTCCCCTCTCTGTCCTCTCTGTCCTCTCTGTCCCCTCTGTCTCCTCTGCTCCTCTGCTGCTGTCGCGTCACTTCAGCACCCCCGGGCCTCACCGCCGCCCCTGTGGGCCCCCCTGCGCAGCAAGATGGCGTCGGCCATCGTGGCGGGGTGCGCCGCGGGCATCCTGGGCCTGACGTCCCTGGGCGGCTTCGCCTTCTTCGCCGCCGTCTCGCTGCTCACCAGCGCCGCCCTCGTCGCACGCGCCGGCAGCGGCTGGCGCCCCTACTTCAGCTCCCGCGGGCCCCTCGTCTCCGCAGGCCTCTTCCAGGCCCTCCTCGTGCGCCCCCGCCCTCCCCGCCCTGCGCGCGCCGCTCATCGCGAAATGCATCGGGAAATTCGGGGGAATATCTCTCCCCCTGAATCTCTCCCTCCATACGTCGCATCAACTGCTCGCTGACCGCGGCACTGCTCGCCCCTGCGCCGCCCGACGACGACGTGCGCCGCAGTCGTTCATCCTGTTCTGGGCGTACGTCGCGCCGCCCGCAGAGATCTCCCTCCTTCCTTCTCTGCCGCTGTCTGACGCGCTGTGCCGTGCATGCAGGCTGTTCTTCAACATCGTCCACATCTACTGACGCGGATGAGGGGACGCAGGGCGGAATCCACGCCAAATCCACAACTGGTGGCAGTTCCCAGATTGTCTTTTCCCGATGCTTTTGGCGATGCGTGGTGTACGGGGGAGGGGGAGTCTGACAGTCTCGGCCGCGTGGCCCTCACATGAACGAGGGGCACGTGCGCGACGTGTGGCCCCTGCCCCCGCAGGCTGCGCAGGCGCCGCCCTGGGCGCCCGAGAGCGGGGCGCCGCACGCGTCGAGCAGCGGGCAGTCGGCCTCGCGGTGGCCCGTCTGCCAGCACAGCCCGCACGCCTCGCACTGCCCAACCTCGTGGCCCGCGGCCCCGCACCGCGTGCACTGCGCGGCGCTCTGGGAGGCAGCGGCGGCGCAGGGGCACGAGCGCGCCGTGTGGCCCGCCAGCGAGCAGATGTGGCAGGCGGGCGATGAGTCAACGCAGGCATTGAGGTTTTCCGCCGGCGTTGACGCGGGCGGTGCCTGCGTTGACGTCAGGGGGCGGCGCGAGTGGTGCCGCGTGGTGCGGAACGAGTGGATGGCCGCGTCGCACGGCGCGCAGAGGGAGGCGTCGCACGCGGGGCAGGCGAGCTCGGCCTGCTTGGCGCCGCACTCGGAGCACAGGACTGCAGCCATGCCGCCCGTCAGTCAGTGCCGGAGAAGAATCTGAACAATCCGATTGTTATCTCTTGATTGATCAGATTGATCATTAGATATTGTTGGAAAACACAGAGCTTCGCACATGAGGTCCAGTTCACTCGCCGTCGCGCTTGCCACGCTCGCCTGCCTGCTCGCCCTCGCGCACAGCTCCGGTAAGCACCAAGAGCCCGCCCATCGCCTTGCGCCGCACCGCACTGCACCGCACGTCTGTTGGGCTCCCAGCAGAACAGACGTGCAGCAGAGAGCAGCAACAACACATCACAGCACGCCACGTCATAACACGTCACATCGCAACGCATCACGGCACATCACAACACAACGCAACACATCACGCCACATCAAAACACAGCACATCACAACACATCGCATCGCATCACGTCACGTCACGTCACATCGCAGCAGAACAGAGAGCGCTAAGCACAGGACGGGCAGCTGCAGGGCCTCCGGTGTTCGAGCTCCTGGTGCGGTCGGGAGACGGAGCCCGCGAGGTGCTGTGGAGGACGGGGGACGCGTTCCCCACGCACAACTCGACGCTCGACGCCATCGTCGCCGCCGTCGGCGCAGCGTCAGTGCCACCTCCCCTCTCTCACTCTCACGCCCCTTGGACCGCCATCGGGCAAAATCTCCATTTCCAGATTTGGGCACACGCAAATCGGAACCCAATATCTTCCAGCTGAGCCCCCGCGACCTCTGACCACTGGCGAGCAGGGACGCCGCGCTGCAGGGGTGGTTCTCGCTGACGTGGCGCCCGCCGCTGACGGTGTACGTGGGCGAGAGGGGCGCGGCGGGCACCGAGGCCGCGGGCGTGTGGGTGGGCAGCAGGACGGCGTCGAGGACGGTGCTCTGGCGCGGGTACGCCCAGCGGCAGTGGCTCTTCCTCGACCAGTCCCCGCGCCTCGCCACCAACGCCGTCCTCGGCAACGCCTTCGCCGACATCTTCGCCCTCGCCCTCGACGCCCTGGCCAACCCCAACGCCACGCAGCAGCGCAGCCCCGGCCAGTGCTCAGGCACTTTGTTTTTGCATCGCACTTGGTTTTTTTCGATTTGTGTTGTGACTCGCACACTCGACTGGCGTGGGCGCAGGGCCGGGGCAGAGCAAGCGGTGGGTGATGGCGCACGACTGCAGCCACCCCACAGAGTGCTTCGCCCCCAACAGGAGCGCGCCGGGCGACGCGGGCATCCGTGACGCGTGGGCGCCCAGCTGCCTGGACATGCGCGGCGACGCGGCCCAGGGCACCGCAGCTGCCACGCCCTTCCCCTCCACGGCGGCCCAGATGACAGTGCCCCCCTACACCAACCAGACCTTCTTCTCGCTGCTCAGTCTGCGCTCCGTCCCCGCTCAATCCTGTTTCTGACCAGCGCGTTGCTCCGTGCAGACTCGATGGTGATCACGCACACGTTCGCCATCCTGGCAGACGGTGACGCGCAGAGCGGCGTGGCTGGCATCGGCATCGACGCTGCATACCCGCTGTTCTGGGGCGCGGCGCAGGCGTACATGAACAACGACCGCGCCACTTTCCTCGAGTGCGGACACCTCTCGCTGGCCGTGCTCTGACTTTGCTGCGACGCTGTGCGCTGCAGGCTGTCGGATGCTCTGCGACAGTCCTGCGCGCAGCGCATCGGGATGGCGTTGGCAGACCACGAGGGCAACAGGACGGTGCTCGTCACGGCCGGCACGTGCGAGGCGGTGGAGAGGGCGCTGCGTGCTACTGGGATGGCTCTGCCGCTGCCCGCCCGCATGGCCCCGTCCTACATGTTCCGCGCCAACAGCGCCGCCATCGCCCGCATGCCGCTCCTCTGCGGCGCCAACGCCACCGACAGCATCGCCTTCGCGACGTACTTTGGCGACCACCAGTGGTCCGCCGTCACTGTGCGCCAGGGGGCGTCTGCCCTGGCCTGGAACTGCACGACCGCCGAGCACCGCACTGTCTTTGACTCGCGCCAGACCGTCGACGTCGTGGCCCACGTGTGCCCCGTGCCGCCCGAGGTCGGCAGGGGCGTGGCCGCCGGGGCAGCGGAGGTGCGGGTGGCGCTGGCCGGGGGGTCCTCAGCAGCGGCCGAGGCGGTCTTCCTGCCCAGGCCGGCGGTCAGCGGGGTCTCGTACGCGGGGACCGACGCGCTGGGGCTGCCCGTCCTGAGCATCGCCGGGGCGTTCTACACCGACTTTGAGAGCCTGCCGGGCCGCGAGCACGTCGTGGTGAGGGTGTGCAGCGGCGGCGACTGCTGGGCCGACGCCGTGCTGACAAGGTTCCCGCGGGCCGACGAGCTGCTCGTCCCGGTGGCGCACCGCGGGAGCCTGAGCGTCTACGTCTCGCAGCACGGGGGCCTCTACTGGACCGGGCCCTTTGAGGTCCGCGTGCCCGAGGGCGACGGCGACGGGGGGCGCGGGCGCGTGTGGCGCAAGCTGCTGCCCTACGCGGGGCTCGGCGTGCTGGGCGTGCTCGTTCTGTGCGCGGTGGCCTACAAGGTCGCGACGGCGGGCGCCGACGCGTGGAGGGCGCGCAGGCGCAGGGCCTGGCCGAGCGCGGCGACAGAGCGCCAGCCCATCCTGGCCTGAAGGTATGTGGTGCAAGACCAATAAGCCTCTTGTTAGCACAGGCAGCCAGTTCTGCTCCTGCCAGTGCCCGCGATAGAGGCCAACAGTACCCATTTTGTTGTGATTTATTCACAGATAGGAGGACGGAGCAAGTTATGGCTGGCATGCATTTTATTAGCCAAAGGGAGCGTTATCATGACTGAGCCTCACCTGAGAGATGTCCAGACACCAGTACAGGCTGATGTCTCCTCTAAAACGGACTTTGAGAAGACGATTTTTAAAATCAGGTTGTGGGCTTTGGAACAGTGTGAGGTAATCAATGTCCTGTGAAGGAAGGAGGATGATGATCACTCCAACAGGAGGACTCGCAGACAGTGAGGGAGCTCTCAATCAGAGCAATGTCAGTGGCTTGATGTTGCTGTGGCTGTAGCCTGTGCAACACCTTGATGGAGGCCAGAATGCACAGCAACCACATTGATGGTTCTTCGGTGCCACTCTGGTTGCTTCCATCTCCACACAGTCGCTGAGCGTGCAACTGTACAGAGAGAGCCGATGCCTCTGTTCCCTTGTCAGATTGATGGGGCTGTCCACTGTCCCAAAGTGATTGAACACTGCTTGAAGAACCTCAGCCTCTTGTTCAACCCTTTGCCTATGATGATCACCAGTGGTACCTGTGGAAGACTGGGCTGTCTTTCAGCACTGAAGTTCAGCTGTCGTCAACTACCACTCCCGCATGCTCGCTAATCGCTTCCCAGGTCCTGGATGTGGCCACAAGCATGGTGCGGAGGAACAGTGACCGGGAGCCCCTCTCTGACATCATTCCCTCAGCGCACAAGTCCAGTGTCCACTTGGACTCCAATTCCATCACCCTCCTCACCAGGTCATCCGTCACCCACGTTACAGGCTTGACCACTGACATGAACTGGTGCTTCAATGTGGACTTGAGCACGTCCATCTCCTGACGGCAGACACACTCAGCAAGGGGTTCAGCCGGTCCTCTGCCCTGACCCCCGGTGGGGTTGCTCCTCTGGGGAGACGTTTCCTGTGCCTGAAGTGGTGGGGGAGAGGGCACCCGTGGCTCCGGAACCAACCCGAGTATGGTGAACAAGTCAGTGGCTGTGTCAGCCTCGAGAACGGCGTCGTGCACGGGAGAGGCGGACGAGTAGGACGCCAGGCTGCTGATGGCAGCCACTTTGTCGCTCCCGCTGAAAGAGCTGTCACTGGACAGCAGCCTCCTTGCACGCGCCAGTGCCTCGATACGGATCTCGTCTTCTTTGTGGTGCAGTGTCGTCTGCAGGGAGCAATTGCGCACAGGCAGTGACTCTGAGACTCGAAAAAAAGGAGCCCGGGGTCTTCGGATTTGGTCTGCGCACCAGCAGGCGCTTGCTGAACGCGCTGGAGGGGTCGCGTTTCGCATTCCTGAAGTGTGCGCAGAGGCTCGGGTCCAGCAAGGGGTCGTTGCAGCGGGCCCAAAACCGGTGCAGCATGCGAAGGGCATCACAGGCCATTTCGCTGTTGGTCTGGCGGACATGGGGCTGCAAGCCGGGAGTGTCTGGCCATGCAGCCTCGACAAACTCCGTTATGATGCGGCTCTCTGTGCGGCGGTCCATTACGAGGGAGCACTCCGTACCGAGGGAGGGAAGCAGGGAATTGCGGGGATACAATGACAAAAATAGAACTGATGAAGATTGAGAGATCTCGTTGTGCAAATCTATCCCAACAGGCGAAATCCTGGACGAACAGACCCAATCTGCTTATAATTCTTCCTTCAGTTGATGAACTTCGCATAAACTTGTTTTCAGCCCCGTGCACACATTTGTTGAACCGAGATTTCTCGCCTGTCTCAACCAGCATGCAGGACAGCCATGCACTCACCCCCGATTGCACCGGTCATCCCTCCAACTACTGTGTCCTTTTTGGCAGTGCTCGCAAAGCGAGGGCATCAGATGGGGGCACCACACCGACAAACAGAGCAGGAGATATTTTGTGGCATCGAATCAGGAAACAACAGAAAACCCCCACAGCAGAGGCACAGGCGAGCGGACACGATGAGGTCACTCGCCACCACACTTGCACTGCTCGCGTGCGCCCACGCCCTCGTGCCACCGCAGACGAGACATGCAGGCACGCAGAACAAACAACACAACACAACAAAACAGAGAAAAAGAGTCGCAACTGACGGGCTCAGTGAGCACAGCGAGCCCTGCAGACCCGGCGCTCTTCCAGCTCGTGGTCCGCTCTGGTGACGGATCCCGCGAGGTGCTGTGGAAGACGGGGGACGCGTTCCCCACGAACAACGCGACGGTCGACGCCATCGTCGGAGCCATCAGCACAGCGTCAGCACTCAGCAGCCATCCCCACACGCCCACAACACTCGCCCCTTCGCCCCCGATCGGGCAACAGAAGGGGCGCCAGCAGCCCATACCCTCCCGGGGATCTCTCTGCGAACGAAGGAAAACGGAACTCCTGACTGGGCGCCTGCGCAGGGACGCCGCGCTGCAGGGATGGTTCTTCATGACGGGGCGGCTCCCCCTGGAGGTGTTCGTCGGCGAGGGTGGGAAAAGCGACAGCGCAGGCTTCTCGGTGAGCAGCAGGACGGCGTCGAGCACGGTGCTCTGGCGCGGGTACGCCCAGCGGCAGTGGCTCTTCCTCGACCAGTCCCCGCGCCTCGCCACCAACGCCGTCCTCGGCATCGCCTTCGCCGACATCTTCGCCCTCGCCCTCGACGCCCTGGCCAACCCCAACGCCACGCAGCAGCGCAGCCCCGGCCAGTGCTCAGGCACTTTGTTTTTGCATCGCACTTGGTTTTTTCAATCATTTTGTAACGCTCGCTCGACTGGCGTGGGCGCAGGGCCGGGGCAGAGCAAGCGGTGGGTGATGGCGCACGACTGCAGCCACCCCACAGAGTGCTTCGCCCCCAACAGGAGCGCGCCGGGCGACGCGGGCATCCGGGACGCGTGGGCGCCCAGCTGCCTGGACATGCGTGGCGACGCAGCCCAGGGCACCGCAGCTGCCACGCCCTTCCCCTCCACGGCTGACCAGATGACAGTGCCTCCTTACACCAACCAGACCTTCTTCTCGCTGCTCAGTCTGCGCCCTTCTTCACATTCATTTTCTTTTCTTTTGCCTTCACTGAATTACGAGCGAATCCGTGCAGACTCGATGGTGATCACGCACACGTTCGCCATTCTGGCGGATGGTGACGCGCAGAGCGGAGTGGCTGGCATCGGCATCGACACTGCGTACCCGCTGTTCTGGGGTGCAGCGCAGGCGTACATGAACAACGACCGCGCCACTTTCCTCGAGTACGGAAACCCTCTGGAAGCCGCTATCAAGGCACTTATGGATGGTCGGCAGGCTGGCGAACTCCCTGAAGGAGAGATGCAGGCAGAGCATTGGGCAGATGATGCCCGACCACAAGGGCAACATGGCGATCCTCGTCACGGCTGGCACGTGCGAGGCGGTGGAGAGGGCGCTGCGTGCGACTGGGATGGGGCTGCCGCTGCCCGCCCGCATGGCCCCGTCCTACATGTTCCGCGCCAACAGCGCCGCCATCGCCCGCATGCCGCTCCTCTGCGGCGCCAACGCCACCGACAGCATCGCCTTTGCGACGTACTTTGGCGACCACCAGTGGTCCGCCGTCACTGTGCGCCAGGGGGCGTCTGCCCTGGCCTGGAACTGCACGACCGCCGAGCACCGCACTGTCTTTGACTCGCGCCAGACCGTCGACGTCGTGGCCCACGTGTGCCCCGTGCCGCCCGAGGTCGGCAGGGGCGTGGCCACCGGGGCAGCGGAGGTGCGGGTGGCGCTGGCCGGAGGGTCCTCAGCTGCGGCCGAGGCGGTCTTCCTGCCCAGGCCGGCGGTCAGCGGGGTCTCGTACGCGGGGGACGACGTCCTCGGCAGGCCTCTCATCAGGTTCGCCGGCGCCTTCACGACGGGCTTTCGGAGTGCGACAGGCAACGAGCACGTCGTGGTGAGGGTGTGCAGCGGCGTCGACTGCTGGGTGGACCTCAGGCTCACCGAGTTCGCTGACTCGCGCGAGCTGCTGGCGCCCATCGGCCACCGCGGGGACCTAAGCGCCTACCTGTCGCAGCACGGGGGCCTCTACTGGTCCGGGCCCTTCGCCGTCCGCGTTCCCGTCTCCGGCGGTGGCGGTGATCGTCGCAGGTGCTCGTGGGGCCGCGTGGTGTTGTACGTCTCGCTGGCAGGGTCCGGCGTGCTTGTCCTCGGGGCAGTGGCCTACCGCCTGGCTGCGGCGTGGACCACTGCGCGCTGGAACAGAAGGCGCAGGGCCTGGTCGAAGACGGTTACGGAGAGCAAGCCCATCTGCGAGGTGGGGCCGTACAGTCTGCAGTGACCCTGACAGAGAGTCGTGCACAAAGTGCTGCTAGTTGGCCCCTCCTGATCCTCCTCTCCCTCTCCCCCCCTCTCTCTCTCCCTCTCTCTATAAACACAGAGTAGGTGGGAACGTCCTGATTGCTTCAGGGTGCGGAAGAAGTTCAAGGAATCTGCCTTCTGCAGAGGGTGTGGCTGGCGTGCTGGCACCGAGAGAAGAGGGCGTTTGGCAAAGACCGTAGACCGTCACTGTCAATTGCCTCGGCCACTGACTGGTCCTGTTGGGGGCGCCCTCCGATGCAGCGACGCCTGTACGATGTGCCAGCACGGCAGGGTAGCTCATCGCGGGCACCGGCAGGGGCGACGGAGTCCTCCGACCTGATGGATCTGCTCCGCAACAGCGCAGATATTCGCACAGCACAGCTCCCAGAAAACCGCCACAGAGGCGATGAGGTCATCGGCTGCAACGCTCGCCCTGCTGCTGCTCTGCCTGCTCGCCCTCGGTGGGGGGCACCCACGTGCGTGACCACCACACCAGCCACGCTGACGTGGCCAGCACCGAGCACAGAGCGCACTGCTGACCAGCACACACACAACACAACAACACAACAACACAACACACAGGAGGGGCTGGGGATGCTCAGTGCGCGCTGCCCCTGCACATCCGCACGGCAGGCAGGGTGGCCACGCTGCTCTGGAAGACCGGGGACGCGTTCCCCACGGGCAACGCCACGCTGGACACTATCGTCCGCGCCATCAGCACTGCGTCAGCAGCCCACACCCACCCCCATCGCGCCCTTTGGATCCCGATCGGGCATTTTCCCCCTGGTATCTGCGCTATTTCGGAACTGACCCTGCGGCGGCACAGGGACGCCGTCTTCTGCGGGTTCTGCAACGACTTCTGCCGGCAGAGGTGGTGGGGCGTGACCACGGTGTACCTGAGCGAGCAGGCGGCGCCCGACATCGACGGCGCCATCGTGGTGGGCTCGCCCGAGGTCTCGGAGACTGTGCTCTGGCGCAAGTACGCGCGGGACTCGTTCTGGGACTACCGCCAGAGCACCGCCACCGTCGCCGTGGTCAAGGCCGCGCTCGGCGACATCTTCGCGATGACGGTCGACGCCCTGGCCAACCCCAACGCCACGCAGCAGCGCAGCCCCGGCCAGTGCTCAGGCACTTTGTTTTTGCATCGCACTTGGTTTTTTCAATCATTTTGTAACGCTCGCTCGACTGGCGTGGGCGCAGGGCCGGGGCAGAGCAAGCGGTGGGTGATGGCGCACGACTGCAGCCACCCCACAGAGTGCTTCGCCCCCAACAGGAGCGCGCCGGGCGACGCGGGCATCCGCGACGCGTGGGCGCCCAGCTGCCTGGACATGCGCGGCGACGCGGCCCAGGGCACCGCAGCTGCCACGCCCTTCCCCTCCACGGCTGCCCAGATGACAGTGCCCCCCTACACCGACCAGACCTCCTTCTCGCTGCTCAGTCTGCGCTTCCCTTCACCTCCTCGAGTTACTTCTGCGTGCACTCAACGTCAAGTGAATATGTGCAGACTCGATGGTGATCACGCACACGTTCGCCATCCTGGCAGACGGCGACACGCAGAGCGGCGTGGCTGGCATCGGCATCGAAGCGGCCTACGCCCTGTTCATGAGGGCCAGGACACATTTCAGGACAGACCCGTACCACGGGTCCATCTACGAGTGCGTTCGCTCCCCACCCGTGCCCTTGCCCTGTGGTCGCCTAACAGCGTCTCCCCAGTTTCTCCCAGTCCCTGAGGAGCTTCTGCAGACAGCTCAGCACGTGGGCTGTCGCAGACCACGAGGGCAAGCCCCGCGTGCGCCTCAACGCCAGCGCGTGCGAGATGCTGGACAGGGCCATGCGCGCCACCGGGATGGGACTCCCGCTCCCTGCCCGGCTGGCGCCCCCGCAGGCGCTGCTGGTCGACGGCGCCAGCATCGCGGACGTGCCGCTCTACCTCGGCAGCAACGGCACGGACGAGCTCGCGTTCTTCGTCTACTGGGGCGACCTCAGCTCGTCCGAGGTCACTGTCGCCCAGGGGGACGCGTCGCTCTCGTGGAACTGCAGCGGCGACCTCGTGCTCCCGTTCAACGAGCGCGTGCTGGCCAACGCCAAGGTCGTCTGCGCGGTGCCCCCGCCGCTCGCTGCCGTCGCTGCCCCCGGCGCTGCAACGCTCGAAGTCGCTCCGGCGGGCGGGCAGTCCCTGTCGTCGGCGACGTTCCTGCTGCCCTCGCCGGCGGTCGACAGCGCCACGTGGGCCAAGCGCGACGGGGCCGACGTCGTCAGGCTGACGGGCGCGTTCGCGGGCGGCTACGAGAGCAGCAGGGGCCGCGAGCACGTCGTCGTGCGGCTGTGCTGGGGCGACCCCAGCTGCTGCCTGGGGCCCTGCGTCTTCCCAGACCTCGCCAAGGCCACGCGCGTGTTCACGAGGTTCCCGGACCCCCGCGAGCTGGTCGTGCCGGTCCGCATGCACCCAGACGTCAAGAGCTTCGACGTCTACGTCTCGCAGCACGCGGGGCGGCACTGGGCCGGGCCCTTCACGGTGCGCAGGCCAGCAGAGGGCAGCTCGCTCTCCTGGAGGACAGTCGTGCTCTGCTTCCTCGCCGGCCTGTGCGGGGTCGGCGGGGTGTTCGTGGTGCTCGGAGTTCTCGCACGCCTGTGTGAGAGCAGGAGAACGAGGGACCAGCAGCTCACGGTCCCCCTCAACGACAACTGAGTGAGTGTCCGGGACTCGAGAACGGACCTGGAGGACTGGGGCAGCGGAGGTCCAGAGACAAATATGGACACTGCCGGGACCACACGGTTTGCTAAAGGTGGGGTTTCCTCTGCCCGATGCCAAGACGGAGCCCTTGTGGGGATAAACACAGCAGGGAGGGCGAGCAAGTATGGGAAAAAGATTGCTCCAGGTGGGGATCGAACCCACGACCTTAGCGTTTCTGCTGCATTTATAAGCACCACGCTCTAACCAACTGAGCTACTGGAGCTTTCAGTTTAAATTTGTTTCTCATTTGCAGCTCGAGAATCGGGGGTCCCATGAAGGGAACGTCACATCCGGCCCAGGCCTGTATGGCGTACCGCGCAGACATGGACGCGCCCGCGCGCTGGACCCCGTTGTCCAAAGATATTCCACGGACTACCTAGAGAGAATCATGAATATCTTCCTCCCGTAGACCGAATCCAGAAAGGCACAAATATCTCGACCGCCCGAGGAGCGAATGCCGCCCAAGCGCCGCCCCGTGAGCCCCGTCGACGGCGAGTCTGCCGCCAAGCGCCCGCGCCCCGCCGACCCCCCCGCCGCGCCCGTCGACGTGCCCGCGGCCCCCGCCGTCGCCGCGGTGGTCGCAGCGGCAGCGGCCGCAGACCCCAGCCCCTCGCCGGCACCGCCCCAGGACGCGGGCGACCTCCCCATGTGCCGCTACGGCGCCAACTGCATGCGCCGCAACCCCGAGCACTTCCGCGAGTTCCGGTGCGGGGCACTTGGTTTGATTTGAATCAAGATCCGCGCATCTTCTCCCCCTCTTTTTCCTGGATTCGCGGCGGAATCTGCGGTTGCCTGCGTTGACGTCGGGTGGCTCCGGGGGGCCTCCAAGGCACCCGGCGCTGAGGGACGCGGCGGCCGAGATCGAGGACGAGCACGCCAAGATGAAGGAGATGATGCGCAAGAAGAAGGAGGAGGAGGAGCACGCCAAGGCCGCGCCCAAGGGCAAGAAGAAGGTGCGGCCACCCTTCAGTCACGTCGGGAACTGGGGGCCAGTGGCCACCCATCCATAGTTGTTCCTCTTTCCTCGCTGCTGATGTGACTTCCCCCCCCCCCCCTCCTCGGTCCGCAGGCTGCCGCTGCCGCTGCTCACCACGTGCCCGCACCCGCCCCTGTTGCCCCCGCGCCGGCACCTGCGCCAGCGCCCGCTCCTGCCCCGGCGGCCCCTGCTGCTGCTGCTGCGGCTGTTCCGCCGTCTCCTGCGGTGTGTGGGCGGCATTGGCGGATGTGTCTGTGCTGATCAGTTGATTTGGGCTCCGCAGAAGATGAAGAGGGCGGGGTCCATCGTGGAGCCGCCCAAGGCAGCGGACCCGCCCTCTGCGAAGAAGCTGCTGGACCTCGAGCTCTACAAGGAGGTGCTCAAGACGTACCTCCTCAAGCCCAAGGCACGCTGGCCTCCCATACGACGGACACCTGATTTGACTTGTTTCGCCCTTTTCAGGTGTCGGCGGAAGAGAAGCGCGTCATAAGGAACGTCAGGTACAGATCTGGGATCTCTTCGCGAGGATCTACCACGTCACTGATTCCCGAATCCCCAACAGGCGCGGCAGGGAGATCACAGACGCCGAGCACTCGATGCTGCTGGGCCAGTTTGGGTGGACCGAAGACGAGTACGAGGACGGCGAGCGCCGCACGGACGACGACGTCGACCTCGACGCAGAGCGTAAGGTCGGACCTCGTTCCAAGATTTCCAAATCCTGATGTGGCGTCACACGAATCTCCCAGGTGCTGGCCGACCCGGACGGCTTCGAGGTCATCTGGCTGAACAAGGCCGACGTGGGCAAGATGGGCAAGGAGGCCGAGAACGTCTTTGCGCGCGTGTGCACCAAGTTCTTCCAGACGATGGCCAAGGCGCAGGCCAACTTCACGATCACGGCCGTGGGCGTCATTGCCAACTCGCGCCTCAAGGCCAAGTACCAGGCCAAGCGGGCCGAGCTGCGCGCCAAGGGCCTCGACCAGGAGGAGTGGGGCTTCCACGGCACGGGCGCCGAGGCCATCAACGCCATCGCCAAGACGGGCTTCCTGCACCCCGACGACATCGCCAAGGTGTGCACCGTGTCATCGTGTCGTGTCACCCCGGAGAGCAGTTTATGTTGTGGTGCCCAGAGATTCCTGGGGGGGCAATGACGTAACGCAGGCATGTGATTGGTTGCCTGCGCTGCGTCATGGGAATTGGCCTGAGTTGTTGTGCCCTGTGCGGCCTCGCGACTCACACGACGACGCCGCTGCAGCTGAACGCGGCCAAGAAGCCGGCGGCCAAGAAGGGCAAGGCGAAGAAGGCCAAGCCGCAGATCGAGGTGCTGGACGAGGGGTTCTTCGGGCGCGGCATCTACTTCAGCTTCTACTCGGACTACGCGCTGTGGTACTCGGACGAGCGCGGGTCGGACCTGGTGCTGCTGTGCAAGCTGCTGACGGGCAAGAGCTTCAAGTGCAACGGCCGCATGGACGGCAAGCAGTGCATGGACGGCTACGACAGCCACTTCAGCCCCAAGGGCAACGAGGTCGTCCTCTTCGACCCCGCCGGCTGCCTCCCGCGCTACATCGTCCGCTTCACGCAGCAGGACGAGCAGGAGCGCGAGCAGGAGGACTGAGGGGGGGCGCACAGTGTCAAGGCAGGCAAGAGAGAAGATACGTGGTCGTTTTGGAGATTGATTTGCATATCTAGAAGGATCTGGGGGTGCCTCTTTGTTTGCCCGATGGGGGGAGAAGAGGCACACGCAAACCCGGGCGGCGCGGCCGCTGGTTCGGGTCACTTCTTGCCGCTGTGCGCGATGCCGCCCTGCTTGCCCAGGGGGCCCCTCTGCTTGGCGGCGTCCTGCATCTTCTTGATCTCGGCCTGCTCGGCGCTGCGGACGCGAGGGCTGCCGTCAGCCAAGACACAAGACACAAGAGCCTCACGCCACATCAACCAAATCAATCGCAACGCCCCACATCACATCACTTCACTTCACACGGGGCGGAGAGACTACTAGACATCCACCCCTCCAGGAACAACAACTGATTGTGGGCGCAGCACAGGAAACAAGAGACACGCGGGGTGCGCACCGGAGCTTGGCCTGGAGGGCCTTGTCGTCGTCGTCGAGGTCGCGCGTCTCCTTCTTGGCCGCCTTCAGAGGCTTCTTCTTGCCGCCTGCAGCCACCACAGCGTCAGCCTGCGCCTCACAGCGCGAGGAGAGGGGTGGTGGAGAGGGGGCCGCGCACCGTCCTTGCCCATGGCGCTAGAGGTTCAGTGAGTCTTTGCAAAACCACCAAAAAGAAAGCCACGTGCACCAGAGATTCGCCCCTGACATCATCAGTGACACCAGCGCGAGAATCTTCCACCGGTTAAATCTGATGAAGGAGATATTCTTGGGCCTGCTGCCATAAATAGAGCCAGGCGCTCACAGCAGAAGAGAGTGAGCGCATTCCGCTGCGGCAATGGCCGATAGCTCGCGCTCGGCGCGCCTGAAGGAGTCCAAGGATGAGGACCCCTTCACTCTCCCGAGTGCGCGCAGGCGTAATCGCGTGCACTGACGCGGCTTACTCCCCTCTCCCCCGCAGTGCTGTCCCCCAAGACAGCGGCCGTCCTGTTCGCCCCCACGTCCCGCAGGACCGCTCCTCGCGACGTACGCTTGCTCGCTAGCACCCCGGCTCACAGAATCGCGTGCAGGACGTCTCGTACCGCAAGGACTCTGCCAAGAACAAGGCCGCCCAGGCGCAGATCCCGCCCACCAAAATTCCCGAGCAGTACCACATCCGCGAGGAGTCCCCAGCGCCCCCGTTCGACCCCGCCATGGCCGCGGCCTCTTCATACGATGGCAAGCCACGCCCGCCTTAATCCCCGCGCGGTTCTGAGCCTCTGGGATGGCGGGCGAGCGCAGAGAAGGCGAGGGTGTGGAAGACGACGGTGTTCCCCTCGCCAATGCCCAGCAGCAGGCAGGAGGTGCTGCTGCTCGAGCAGTGGCTGGACAGGATGCTGCTCGAGAGCCAGCAGCAGCACCTGGGGCCCATCGAGGCCGTCAAGCGCGCGCAGCAGCTCTACGCACAGGCCTTCAACGAGATCCTCCGCCAAGTTCGCACTTTGTTTTTTGCTGACTTGCCAGCCACTGCTATCAACTGATTCCTCGCGGCGTGCAGGTCTACGTCACGTGCATGGAGCGCGGTGAGTTGTTGAACAAGATCTGGTCGAGGTACCTGCAACTGTTCGACCACGTCCTGAAGATCCGCGACAAGGAGCGCGTGCAGTACAACCAAAGTGACCCCATTGACTTCAATTCAATTGAATTCTGACCGTACGAAAAACAAAAACAGAGCTGCAACAACAGAAGCTCATGTACCAGCAGTTGTACAAGGACAAGGACGACGCGTTCAACCAGGTGTACCTGCAGCTGGCCGCCGAGAAGGAGCGCATCCAGATGTCGCGCGACAAGCTCGAGCGCGCGGTGCTGCTGATGCAGGACGACATCCGCAAGCGCGTGCGCAAGGAGACGCGCCTCAAGCGCGTCGTGCACCACCTGCGCATGCGGGCCAAGGAGATGAACGTCGAGGAGGAGCCCGACGAGGGCTACGAGTCGGACGACTCGCTGCTGCCCCCGGACCTCACGGCCGACAGCTTCAGCGAGTCCAACGTCGTTGTCGTCAACAAGCTGCGCTACATCGAGGACAAGCTGCAGCACGTGCGCAAGAGCATCCCGACAGAGGCCGCCGAGACCAACTTCGGGTCGCTGCTCGAGCTCGACAGCCTGCTGCACTCGCTCTCGGATACCATCTCGCGGCTCACGACCACCGAGGACACGCCGGCGCTCCGCCACCTGCAGCAGACGGCCCCGCAGCTCCTCGAGGACCCGGCGGCGCAGGCGGGGCCCGGGGACAAGGGCATCGGGATCACCGCGGTGCCCCCGTCCATCGCAAGGCACAGCATGGGCATCCCCGCCAAGTTCCACATCGACAAGGCCGTGCAGTACTCCGAGACCGACATCCCCTCTGTCCTCCCCAAGCCCTTCCTCGCGTTCTACTCCCGCTCCATGCGCAGTACGACCATACTTTCCTTATGGTTTTTGATAATTTGGCTTCTTATGTTCTGAATTTGACTTTGTTTTTTCTTGTTGTTGGGCAGTGCTGGTACCTCAGCCCCAGGAGAAGTCCTGGGCGCTGGCGCACATCGGGGCGATATTCGCGCTGAAGATCATCTCGGACGAGGAGTGCGATGCGCGCGAGGCGCCGCGCCTGGGGCTGGCCGAGTTCACGTACAGCTTCTTCGTGAGCCTCTACGGCATCCGCACGCTGGCCGAGCAGGCGCTGGCGGACCTCATGGCGACGTGCGTCGCGCACGCCGAGAGCAACCGCCGCATCCGCATGTTCCTTTTGTTCAGCGCGGGCACGGACCTCACGCGAGACGACCTGAGCTTCTTCCTCTACACACTAGCGCAGTTCTACGAGCGGCACGGCAACGGCGAGGCCGACATCTCCTACACAGAGGCCTCGGACGGCACGCAGTGGCTCACCATGGAGACCGTCCGCCTCGTCTCCGACATCATCCTCCGCGACCAGGACGCCGACGCCCGCGAGGCCGTCCTCGCCGCCTGCGAGAAGGCCTCCAACGGCACCAACAAAATCGGTGCCGCCCCAAATCAATTGGTTTCAAATTCACAACTCAAAAACCAACTGCCGCGCCGCGCGCAGACCTGGACCTGTTCCTCGAGGCCATGACGGCGCGCGCCCACACGATCGGGGTGGGCCCGGAGGAGCAGCTGACGGGCCTCTACAACAGCGCCATCGCGGTGGACTCGATCGCGTCGCCGACGGGCGCGATCATCTACGACGACCTCTGCGCGCTGGTCCGCGGGTTCTCCGCGGGCATCGGCGAGGCGCAGATGCAGAAGATCTTCCGCGACGTCCTCGACGAGCTCGGCGGCGACCCCCCGGCCCCCACGGGCCCCACGCACGCGCCGCCGCCCTACGGGCCGCTGCCGGCCATCATCCGCGTCTGCCGTGCCCACGGCCTGCTCGGCTGGAAGGTCTTCCCCCCGACCAACGTCGACCGCAAGGCACGGATCCCGCAATCTCTCAATTTTCAATTTACTGCCCGAATCAATTGATCCCGGCTGAATTCGCGGGATTGGGCCTCCCCAGCGGTGCGGCGAGCTGGTGTTCACGATGATCGCGTCGATCTGGAGCGGGCTGAGCATCGACCTGATGCGGGAGGTGGCGGAGCTGGCGGCGCTGACGAGCCCCGACGCGGCGCGGCTGCAGCTGCTGGTGCAGGAGCGGCAGGAGGAGCTGCAGAAGCACCTCGAGGCCCGCGACAACTACAAGACGGCCGTCAGCTCCTTCCGCTCCTTCAACGAGCAGCTCTGGTTCGCCCGCCGCCGCGAGAGGAAGTTCGTCCAGGGCCGCCCCGAGCAGCCCGCCGCCGCCCTCCTCCGCTCCCGCACGTGACCCGGCGGCTGCGAGGCCGACAGCTGTCCCCCGCCCGCCAGACCGGAAATCGAATCTCCTGTGTTGTGTTCAATTGACTGGGGCTGTCTGCCGGGACTCCTCTGTGCTCCGCCTCGCACGCGGCGGCTGGGGCAGCGGCTCGCCTCGAGAGACTCGCGGCGACCTTTCTCTTCAATTGAGTTGTGGCTTTTCTCACCTCTGTCGCGATCAGTTGTCTCGCTGTTTCGTTGCTTCGTTGCGATTACCCCTTCGCCATCCTCTTCTCATCCTTGAGGTGGCGCTGATTGCGCATATGCGGGGTGTGTCTGCTGACGCGTTCACACGTCATCCGATAATTCAACTTCGTGAGAGGCAGTTGATTACGTTAACGGTTGTGTGAGATATTTTAGCTGTAAATAAAGCGACAAAGAGGACCCGGCCCTCAAGCGGGTGTTGGCAGCTCGAGCGCACGCGGCAGCGGCCCCCGCTGGCCCCCCATGCAGTACTACGACAAGGACGTGCACGGGTCCGCGGCCCAGCGCACCAAGAAGCGCGTGCGCGAGGGCGACCTCGTGGAGGTGCGCTCGCACGGCGGCGGGTGGTCGCCGGGCGTCGTGGCGATGACGTCGCCCGGCGGCGTGTGGATCGCGTGCCACAACGCGCCGTTCGTGGCCAAGCACTACAGCCGCAGGAGCACCGACATGCCCCCGTGGGCCACGTTCTTCAAGGCACGACGGCCACACACCACCACCACCGCCAGCACAGCCGGCACGGGGGCGTTTGGGAGGCAGCGAGCAGCTCAGCACCGCTGCCGGGAACACGTGCCCACGGGGGAGGGGGGCAGGCAGCGAGCCTCAACACCACTGGGGCTGGGCGAGCGCCTGCGTGCACGGCACCCAAGCCACCACCACCTGGGCCTGGGCGATGTGACACCAAAGACCACCACAGCCACCCAACGACGCCGCTTGCACCCGGCCACACCGACACAGTAGAGCGCTGGGGTCCGGCTGATGCTCCTGCCAAATTGCCGAGAAAGCTGTCTAGTGCAGATGCCATGGAGCCATTGCTATTCCTTGCACGACGGGGGCCAATACAGTACAGCACAGGGA
Organism: Mastigamoeba balamuthi; assembly: GCA_902651635.1. Taxonomy (NCBI): domain Eukaryota; phylum Evosea; order Mastigamoebida; family Mastigamoebidae; genus Mastigamoeba; species Mastigamoeba balamuthi. Next base: position 435,219 of record CACRSC010000002.1, read on the forward strand.
AATCTGCGTAAGGCAGGCAGTCTACTCACCCTCCACAGAATGGCAGACATGGATACTGGTCACAGATGAACCAACACCGAACGGGGGAATAAAAGTGTGATGACGTGGCGATTCCCGATCCACGAATCCAAGCGGGCCCTCGCGCTGAATCTGCCCCCGCCCAACAGGAGAGCTCGAGCATGTGGCGGCGCATCGACCCGAGCTACTACGAGCGCCAGGCCCAGCAGCGCCGCCAGCGCGCCCGCCAGGACAAGTACGGCGCATACTCGTACAGCCGCCCGTCGCAGCCGCGCATCCGCCTGCGCTTCAACGCGCCCTGCAGCAGCGGCAGCCGCTCCTACTCGCTCGTCAGGCACAGGCACAGGCGCCCCCAGGCTGCCCCAGCCTCGTCGGGCTCGGGGTCGCAGGACCAGCCCTCGGGCTACGAGCGCCAGGCGGCGAGGAGCACGGCGGTGCCCGTGGCGGGGCCCGGGGCGAGGGAGAGGTCGAGGAGGGCGATCAAGACGGCGAGGGTGCCCAGGGTCAGGCAGCCCCCGGAGCTCAGGGCGCTCGACTCGCGGCTCACGCCCGAGGAGGCTGCCGAGAGCGAGCGCCTGGACGCAGACTACATCGAGCGCACGCGGGCCCGCCGCGAGCAGCAGATCGCCGTGGGGCGGGTGCGCAGCGCTCTCTGCTTTTTTCTCCGCTTATCAATTGATTTGGGCACCGAATTTGGGCAATTGCGGTACGCATCTTGCGTGCAATCGCCAGCGAGAAAGCAGGATTGCCCAGAAACGCCGCATACCACTGCTGGCAGCGGTTGCATTATCAGTTGAATTGGGCTTCAAAACCACTCCCTGCGCTGGAGTCTCCAGTGCTACGCGACCACAGCAACACAGCATGCACTGCGGGCTCGACAGCACTAGAACGCAGCATCGCGCTTTGATCGCCATCAATTGACTCAAATCCTGCCGTGCCGGGGCCGACCTGGCCGCAGACTGCAGTGAAGGAGCTGCGGAGGCTCTTCCACCAGCTCTTTGTGCGCGAGGAGCAGCGCGCGCTGGCCGAGCAGCAGCGCAGGCGCGAGGAGCGCGAGCGCCGCCGCCGCCGGCGGAGGCGCCTGTGGGCCAGCCCCGCGGACCCCGAGGACCCCGAGGCGGCTGCGGCCCTGGCAGCAGCGGCGGCAGCGGCGCGGGCCGAGCACCGGGCGGGGCACTGGCGGCAGCTGCGGAGGCGGTGGGGGCGGCGCAGGCTGGAGATGCGGCTGGGGCGGCCCTTTGTGGTGGAGGTGTTCGCGGGGCGGTGCCTGACGGTGCTCGACACGCACAGCGGGGCCATCGACGTGGTGGTGGGCCCCGCGGCCTACGAGCTCTGGTCCTTCACCCGCGTGGTCGACGGCCCGCGGCGCGTGCGGCCCGCGGACCTCGCGCTGCTGGGCGCCCAGCGGGCCGCTCGCGGGTGCGCCGTGGTCGACCTGGCGGAGCTCGTGCCCTGCGTCGACCGCGAGGCCGAGGCCGCGCTCGTCGCCAGCGCCGCGCCGCGCGACACGGCGGCCGAGGCGGCGGCGGCGGGGCTGCGCGAGGGCGCGGGGGCCGTGGAGGTGCCGCGGGTGTGGGCGGGGCTGCTGGGGACGAGCGAGGCGGACCTGGCACGGGAGCTGGGGGCGCTCGACGGGCTGCTGGCCGCGGGGTTCGTCGACGAGCGCGAGTGGCGCGACAGGCGGGCTGCCCTGCGCTCGCTGCTGTGCTTCGAGCGCGGCGAGGCCGCCCCCGACGTGGACCGTGCGGCCCAGCTCGTGGCCGCCGCCCCGGCGCGGGTGCCCGCGGACAGGGCCGGGGACATGGCGGACGGGCGGGGGAGCGAGAGCAGCGCGGGGACGTCGGAGAGCAGCAGGCAGCGGCGGAACCAGCGGCGGGCGCAGCGGCGCAGGGCCAGGGCTGCGGGGAGCGGAGCCGAGTGCGCGTCGCAGGGGTCGGCGGAGGAGGCGGCGAGGCGCCGGGTGGAGGAGTACATCGAGGGGGCGGCGCGGTGGGCCGAGGAGAGGCTAGAGGACTTGGCCGACGACGCCGAGGACGCGTGGCAGGACAGGCTCGCCGCTCGCAGGGGCTCCGACTGGTGGTGACAATCTGCGCTCTGTGGCAGCAAACGCCTGTGATTCTGCACAAATCAATTGATGCACTGCCATGAGCTCTGTGCGAGCCTCTCGTGCGATCAGGCCACTTGGATAACTGGCATCAAGCAATCCGCCCGTGTGTGGTCTTGTCGGTGCTGCGCTGGCCTCGAGGTGCCCCCGGGACTCGGTGGCGGCGACCGCTGAGGCGTTGGCTGGGCTTCTCTTGCCGCCCTCTCACGGATGCGGCTGCTGCGCTGGCTGGGCCGCGGCGGGGGCCTGGGCCTGGGCCTGGCCGGGCTGCTCCTGCTGCACCTCGGGCTCCTCCTCGGGCTCCGCTCCGGGCTAGGCGCTGCCAGACTGTTGCTCCTCGGTGCTCGCGTGCTCGACGCGCTCCGAGAGGTCGTCG
>CACRSC010000002.1:438637-496137 GCA_902651635.1 Mastigamoeba balamuthi
CCCCCCCCCCCCCCCCCCGTCTTCTGGGACTGGCAGCCCTCGCAAAGGCAGCTGTGGCAGAGACTTGCACCTACCTTTCTTCAATTGCGCCACGTGGCGAGGAAGAAGTCGAGGAGGGCGATCAAGAATGCGAGAGTGCCCAGGGCCATGCAGCCCCCAGAGCTCAGGGCACTGCACACGTGGCTCCCGCCCGACAGGCTGCTGGGGCGAGAGCGCAGCTCTCTTCAAATTCTCCGCTTATCAATTGATTTAGCATCGAATTTAGGCCATTTCGGTCGCACTTGCAAGCAATCGCCAGTGCGAAAGCAGGATTGACACAGCACTCTTGGCTGCACCCGATGATTGTCTCACTGCCTACACAGATGGACACAGATTCACCTCGCAGAATCCCTACTCCAGAGCTGTTGCCGGTTGGACTGTTAATATGGTGCCACGTGTCCCTCAGAGTTTTTCCCGATCTTGTCCCACACAAGAGGAATATCTATGGTGACGTGCCAAGAGGGTTCAAGTTTGGTGGCACAGAACAGATAAGTGTTGTTGGGGAGCAAGCAGCCTCGCAACACAGCCTCGACATCGAGCATCCAACACCTCGTGGGCGATGATCTCTCGGCAGCTGCGTGTGGTCCTGCCGGTGCTGTGCTGGGCTCGAGGTGCCCCCAGTGTGGCAGCACACACTGTCACCCCACCGCAGGGCGCTGTGATTCACCACTGTACTGTGCCGTTTTTCTCCGCAGGGTGCGGTGGGGCAGGTGGGGCCCTTGGGCTGGTGCTGCTCGTTGCCACGACTACAGCGTTGGCTGCGAACATAGGCCAGCCTCTGAGGGAGGTCGCTGTTCTGTGTGAGCTGTACCACACGGACTCTGTCGGGCCTTATGGCGGGCAGTGGCCCAACCCTTGCAGCTGGAATACACCCTGCGAGGGGCATCTCAGCGGTGTTGTTTGCACAGGCGACTCTGTGACTTCACTGTACAGATTTCCGCCTTTCCTAGCACGACTCACACGGCCTGCAGAGTGAAGAGGCTCGATGCTCCTGGAGCAACAATACCGCCGTCCCTCGAGGGCCTCACAAATCTCACCCATCTGTAGGACCATGACAATCCAATTGCCTGTCACAGTTCTTCTCACGCACCTCACCCAGGACCCTGCTGCCCTCTAACTTGAGTGGCACAATTCCGGAATTCATTGGCAATTTTCGGCACTTGGCTGACCTGTATGTACCCACATCCATCACCTTGATCTCACCGAACTATCCGCCAGTGACCTGCACGAGAACAGACTCAGCGGAACACTACCTGCATCCATGGACCACTTAACTGAACTCGAGAACTTGGATCTGAGCTTTAACCAACTGAGTGGACGCCTTCCCAACTTCGCCTCTCATCCATCTCTTTCCACCATGTGCGAACAACACAATCTGGCTTTCATTCTGACATCACTAGACGACTGAACAACAATCACTTCTCTGGAACTGTACCAAATTCTCTTCGACAAGCTCCGTTATCTTATTGGTACTCTCTGTGCGTTGCCTTCTCAATGCTTGGGAACGGACTGAGCCTCCTCTTCCAGCGATCTAACAAACAATGATCTGCGAGGCACCATTCCGGCAGATCTGTGCAACCTGTGTCTCAATGGACATGATGATGATGAGGTTGGTAATGATTGCTCAGCCAAAGTATGCCCTGGTAACAAAGGAATGTGCAATTCAAACTGTGCGCATCATGCTGCTGAGTCGCACTTGATCCCGGCCTCATGGGGCTGTACTCCATGTTGTGTACTGTCCCTTCCAGCCCATGCAGTTGATTGGGGAACCTGCTCAGATGTGATTCCCCTGATGGCAAACTGCACTCCTGACTGTGCCCGTGGCTTCTCGCCTGTCACCGGGCTGTGTGGCAGTGGCTCGTGGTCCCAAGAGCCATCGTGTGCTCCCATCCCCTGCTTTCTGTCTCAGCCTCCTGAGGCATCTGGCTGGGGCACCTGCTCTCCGAGCTCCAGCGGCGACACAAGCTGCTCGTTTGATTGCAGAGCAGGCCACACGCCAGTCCCTGGCTCCTGCCATGCTGGCTCCTGGACAACAAAACCAACATGCTCAGTGGATAATTGCACGCTGGTGCTGCCAGTGAATGCAACGGGATGGGGCAACTGCTCTGTCACTGTGGCCAGCGATACTATGTGCTCGATAAATTGCCCTGGTGGCTTCTCAGCAATATCTGGGGTGTGTAAAGCTGGATCGTGGTCTTCAGAGCCAACATGTCTTCCAAGAGACTGTTCTGTGTTTCTGCCGCCAACGGCTTATGGCTGGGGATCGTGCTCTCCCAGGGTTGACAACAACACAAGTTGCTCGTTCGAGTGCAACAAAGGCCACACCCCTGTTCAAGGCTTCTGCCTTGCTGGATCCTGGAAGGTGGCACCCATCTGCTCGGCCAATTCCTGTGAGCTGGTGCTGCCAGACAATGCAGCAGGATGGGGCAACTGTTCAACCACCGTGGCTGGCAACTCGAGGTGTATCCTCAAGTGCGATGATGGCTACTCAGCCCAGACTGGGAAGTGCCATGCTGGTTCGTGGTCAGTTGCGCCATCCTGCACTCCCATTAGCTGTTCTCTCCCTCCACTTTTCCCGATCGGTTCTCTTGGACTTGGTTCATGCTCATCCAGCACTGCCAGTGGCTCCAACTGCACCCTCCTGTGCTCTCGCGGCTTCACTGGCATTCCTGGGCTCTGCGAATGCGGACAGTGGGTGAAGATGCCCAATTGTCTGGCCAAGGGGTGCACACTTGAAGTTCCTTCCACTGCCTCCAGTTGGGGCAACTGCTCCAGCCGTGTCTCGAGCAATTCCAGTTGCTCGTTCGAGTGCAGGCCAGAGCACTGGGCTGTCGCAGGTCGGTGCAAGGAGGGGTCATGGGAGATTGCGCCGCAGTGCTCTGTCATGCCCTGCGAGCTCTCGCTGCCAGCATCAGCGGCAGGCTGGGGCACGTGTGCGAGTGCAACACCCAGTGGCACAAACTGCTCGTTCGAATGCAGTGCCCGGGGTACTGCTTCATCTGGCCTGTGCATCGAGGGCGACTGGGTTATCCACCCTGAATGCTCCACTGTGATGGCAATCACTTCAGATGCTTGTTCTGGCCCTGGTCGTGCTTTTGAGGCAGCTCTCCTGGGACTTGGTTTGTTCATCTCCCTTCTCTCTCCGTGAAGCAGCAGAATTAAAACACGACAGGTGTCAGAGAAACAGCTTTGCTTGCAATCCCCTGATCAGTATGAACCTCATTCTAATCGAGATTCGAATCAGCATCGAGATAGCCCAAAAACACCGCCACACACCCAATATTGAATCTGATCACCCCTGCAGGAGAGCTCGGACAGGTGGCGCTGCCTGACCCGGGCTTCTTCGAGCGCCGGGAGCGCCAGGTCCAGGAGCACAGGATGGATCGCAAGCGCAAGAGGAACATCAACGACAACTACGAGCTCGAGGGCCTCACCCTGGTCACCCCGCGCATCCGCCTGCGTTTCAACGCCCCCTGTAGCGTAGGCCACCGCCGCTTCAACGACCATCAAGCACAGGCACAGGCACCCCCAGGCTGCCCCAGTCAGTGTCCGTTGCGGGGCCCAGGGCGACGGAGAAGACGAGGAGGGTGATCAAGACGGCGAGGGTGCCCAGGGTCGCGGCCCACAGAGCTCAGGGTGCTCGACGCGCGGCTCATGCCCGAGAAGGCAGCTGAGAGCGAGCGACTGGACGCCGACTACATCGAGCACACGCGGGCTCGCCTCGAGCAGCAAATCGCCGTGCTCTGCTTCTTCTCCGATTATCAATTGATCTGGGCTCGCCGGGTGGAGGAGTAAATCGAGAGGATGGCGCTTGGGTACAACCGCAATTGTTCAGACCAATTTGGTGCAGATATTCCGGATTGACTAGGCAGTGCCCTCAGACAGCATCGACACCGGATATGACCACAAGCGACGTACGTGAGCAAGAACCTGCTCCAAGCCCGTTGAGTGTCGGAAGGTGGGTGGAAGGGGATCATCTCGTAGATCAGAGCGTGGCCAAAATCAAAGGGGGATCAGAGGGATCTGTAGTGACGTGCCAAGGGTTCAAGTTTGGTGACACAGAGCAGCAGTTTGTTGTTGGCTGGCAAGCTGCCTCACCACGCAACCTGAGCGTCGTGTGTTCAACCAAGGGGGGCGATGCTTTCGTGGATGCTTTCTGCGGCCCTGCCAGCGCTGAGGTGGCCTCGAGGTGCCCTCCGTGCGATACCCACACCGCCCTCGCGCAGGGCTTTGGTTCTCCTAAATCGTAACCCCGCGTATTTCGCAGGGTGCGGAGGGGCACGTGGGGCACCTGCGGCCGGTGGGCTGGTGCGGCTCATGGCCGTGATAATAGCGATGGCGGCGGACGTCTCCCAGCCTCTGAAGGAGGTCGCTGTGCTGTGCGAGCTGTACCACTCGGACCCTATAGCCATAGACGGTCGCTTGATGAATGGGCAGTGGAGCAACCCCTGCAGCTGGAAATCACCCTGCAGAGGGACGCTCAGCGGTGTTGATTGCAGCGACGACACAGTGTCTTTCACAGAATCCCTCACAAAATGCGCAGAAGAGTCCGGTTCAACATCTCGGGAGGAACAATCCCATCTACCATTGTCAACTTGAACAATCTCTCATCCTTGTGGGAGCTTCTTCATTTTTGCTTTCTAATCATTCGGTTCCATCAAGAATCCTTGTGAGATCACAATTGAGTGGCACAATTCCGGATATATTTGGGAACTTAAGGAGCCTCAATAAGCTGTACGGACACACCAAGATATTTCAATCTCACTTTCAAAATAAACAGGGACCTGAGCAGAAACAGGCTGAGTGGAACCTTGCCGCCAACCATCATAACTCAAGAGAGTAGTCTGGCTCATCTGGATCTGAGTTACAATCAGCTGAGCGGACCGCTACCAAACATTGACTTGGCTAATCTGTAAACATAGGATTATTCCTGTTTCCAAAATAGTGCCAGACGCCTGAGGGATAACCATTTCTCTGGAACCCTACCAAGGTCACTTTCTGGCTGTCGCAGACTCTTCAGAAGAGTACGTAATTTTATGTATGTAGCTGTTCCTTTCCTCTGTATGCTGACTGGGTGAACTCAGAGATCTATCCAATAATGCTCTTCATGGTCCCATTCACCCAGATCTGTGTAAATCGTGTTTTTCCAGATTGGATTGCGATATGGAAGTCTGTGCTGGAAACTCGGGATTATGTAGTGCCAACTGCAAAAAAAAAGAACGTACGGAGACTGTCCTCCTTGTTGTACACTATCCCTTCCAGCCAATGCCAGTGGTTGGGGATCGTGCTCGGATGTGATGGGTCTGAACACCCGATTGTTCCGCCGGCTTCATGCCCATCACTGGGATGTGTGGCAATTCTGGCTCATGGTCCCCAGGGCCATCGTGTGCCCCAGTTCCCTGTCCACTTTTCCCGCCACCCACAGCATCCGGCTGGGGCTCGTGCTCTCAGAGTGTCAGCAGCAACACGAGTTGCTCTTTCGAGTGCTCAGCAGGTCACACACCTGTTCGTGGCTTCTGCAGTGCTGGCTCCTGGGTTGCAAAGCCTCTGTGCTCGGCGAACAACTGCACGATGATGCCCCAGACACAGCAGTGGGCTGGGGTAATTGCTCGGCCACTGTGGCCAGTGACTCGAGGTGCTCACTTGACTGCATTGGTGGCTTCTCGCCAATGGCTGGGAAGTGTCGCTCTGGTTCGTGGTCCTTGCTGCCATCCTGCATGCCCAGTCCCTGCTCTTTGCCTCCCACTGCGTCTTCTGCGCTGGGCTCGTGCTCAGTCAACACTGCCAGCGGATCCAACTGTTCAATCGAGTGTGCGGAGGGGTTCACCTCTGTTCCTGGATCGTGTGTCGAGGGTTCATGGGTTGTGGTTCCAGAGTGCATTGCAAGACCATGCACATCCGATCTGCCAGTGCTGGCTTCAGGGTGGGGCACATGCGTGAGCACAGTGGACAGTGGGTCCAACTGCTCGTTCGAGTGCCACTCACAGAGCACAGCTTTGCCTGGCCTGTGCATCGAGGGCAAATGGGTTGTCCGTCCAGAGTGCTCCACTGCAATGGCAATCACCTCGCATGCCTGTGGTCACCCCCGTCATTCCGCAGAGATTTTCCTGGGGCAGGTTCTGTTGTTGCTCATCTCGCTTTGGGCTCATTGAAATCGTGCTGGCCTGGGCAGAATCCAAAATCAATCGAAGGCAATATCATTGCCCATTCACAATTTCCCGAATCCTGTTACTTCAGAGGGGGGAGGGGGCCTGCACAAACACACTCAGGGCAGAGCTCGAGCATTTCTGGCACTTTTCACAGTGGCCTTGTTGCCGCCCCATGGCTTCTTACCCTTCTCTTTTTGGCCTCCGGAGCCTCTTCTCATTCCAGATGAATCTGGCACAGTCATCAGGAGAAGAGATGCGCTGGAAGCCATAAGGAGAAGGGTAAGGATCCGCCTAATGTGCTGAGGTCAGTCTCCACAGAGTCGTAAGTGGTGGTGTCTTAAGCTGATTCGGTTCGTTCAAGTGTAGCAACACTCACCTTTCACAGTCAGTGCAAGAAGAGGTCGTGTGAGATCACGCCCCAGTGCTCTGTCATGTCCTGTGAACTCTCACTGCCAGAAACAGCAGCAGCAGGCTGGGTTGTTCGTTCGAGTGTAGCCAAAGCACTCGGCTGTCGAAGGTCAGTGCAATTAATGCAATCCAAGCAACCCTCACTATCTATCACCCTGAAAGAGAAAAAGACCTCCATGATCTGGCATCTGTTTCTGTGCTCGGGCTGCCTCACGTGTCCTCCCTTGCAATATTGTGTGGGCTTGGAGGAGGCTGCGTGATGACCCGCAGGCGCCTCGTGAGTGTGAGGTGCGCCTTGTGCATGAAGAATCCAGTAACTCTGCTTATGGCTGCGGTGACGAGGCAACCCGTCAAGAGGCTTAAAAGCACTACCATGGCGACCTTCATGCTATCCGAGGACGGGTACTCCAGGAGCAGGTGCTCCCCCACGGCGAAGCACGACGCGGTCGTATTGGCCGTGTAGATCTTTGACGAGCACTTGTGGTCTGCTCTGTCCCGCATGTAAGTACCGTCGGGCCTCTGGTAGAGCAGCTCCACGCTGTCCCACTGCCACCGCGTGACTGAGTCCCTGCAGTTTCTCCCCTGCACGGACAGCACTGTGCACTCCTGTTGGCCAGCTGGTGTGAGAGAGAGGCTGCCGTTGGTGGGGAAGCAGCGCCTTCGCACGTGCGCGGCTCTGCGAGACAGCACGCGGACAGGGACGACCCAGCAGAGAGCGCAGAGCACTGTCGCTGCCATCACAATGGCGCAGAGCCACAACAGCCGCTTCGACCAGGCGCTGGTGGACCTCAGCTCGTTCTCCGACATGGCCGCCGTGACCTCGAGTGCATGCTCCGCGTGCACCTCGCGCGGCCAGCACGAGAGGGTCGGGGGCACCAGCAGTACAGTGTGCGACTGGCGGGCCAGCAGCGAGGAGCCCGTCAGAGTGTCGACGGCCTCTGCGTACCACAGGTGCGCGTCGGGACGCAGGACAGAGAAGACGTCGCGGGCAGAGCAGAGGGCGTTGCTGTGCGGCTGCCTGCGGCCCAGGGCCTCGGCCACACGACGGGCAGTGTCGACGCTCAGGCTCTCCAGCACCTGCTCGCCGCAGACCTCGCCGTCGAGGCCGACGACAGAGTCACGCATGTCCTGGAGCTGCTCCCTGTCGCCCTGGGGCAGAAGCCAAGGCCACTGTGACATCCTGTGCAGCTGCGGTTGCTGTTGTCTCTGTGGTGGGTGCGGGGGTTTCTTCCTCCAGTTTCACGTTTGTTCTGAACCCAACCGCCTTGGTGTCTCAGAGGGGAAGGCACTGGTTGATTCAGAGGGCCTCGAGCACCATAGGAAAAAAGGTGAAATAGACGTCGGTGACAACCAAGGATCCACACCGGCAGCGTGTGGCAAAGTCCACGGATGCTCACAGCCGGCAGCATACAAGCGGTTCACGTTTGAGCAATTTAACTGTGCTGTTGTGCACCGACAATACTGCCGTCCCACCCGGGTGAAAACGTTTCCCGGGTGCGCACGATATTCCAAATTGGCCCCCAGAGTTACATGACCACAGTGTGCGCTCAGTATGCTGCCGCGCACACTGTGGTTGGTCAGGCGAACTCGGGCAACACCATTTTTCAGTCGTTAAAGCACCCGGGGGAACATTTTCACCCGGACGGGGCGCCAGTCTTTGAAACCCAGCGTCTCTCAACGCAGCTCGACTCGTGCATACAATCCTATCCTACGTAGCGGCGAACCGCCAAATTGCCAGGCAAATCCGCTGGGTGCAGATGGTGCCTCTGCACTCGACAGCGAGCTTGCATTGTTCGTGCGCACAGATGCAGCACGGAGCTGCTGTTGGTCATTGCCGGCCTGAGCTGCACTGCCACGCCCCGAGGGCAGTGCCCTGCCCCCTCGTCTCCTCATTCCGCCAGCACACCACTCAGAAACCACTCGTTGCACTGCAATGCCGCCGCTCGGGAGCTACCCGCTGACGAGGATGTGCGTGTCCGCACCCCCGTGCCCAAATGGGGCAGAGGGCCGGACAATCCACAGCTGATTCCCCTCGTGCGTGGCAGCGGATAATATCTCGATCCCCGCAATATCCGGGACCACTGCACTGGCAACCACGCAATCACGCGGACCGCTCGCGGGCACACAGGCACACTTGCGGAGCATCGCCCATGGCCCTGGCGGCAGCAGCAGTGCGACGCAGGGCGTGGCAGGGGGCCCTGGTGCTGTGCAGGCACGCAGCCCTCGCCCTGGCCCTCCTCGTCGTCGCTGCGCTGCTCGCAGACGCTGCCCCCGAGCGCCACGTCACGGGGCGCGGCAGGGCGGTGCCCGGGGAGCACAGGGGCGCGCCCTTGTGGCTGCTGCAGGCGTCGGACCTGCACATACGGGGCAGCAGCGGCGACTCCCTGCGGGCACGTCGTCCCCCCGTCGCCCCTCTGCCCTCCCCTGCTTCTGCTGTGCTCCCTGCGCTCCCTGTGCTCCTCCCTCTCCACTGCCCTCCGCTGCTCTGCTGTGCTTCTCGTGTCCTCTGCCCTCCGCTGCTCTGCTCCTCCTCCACACTGCCATCCCCTCCTCTCCACTGCCCCCACTGCTCTCCTCTGCCCCGTGTGTTCTCTGCCCCTCCCACGCCCCATCCCCGCTGTCTCTGCTCTCCCCCGGGCCTCTCCGCTCCGCTGTCTGCTCGCCTCTGCGGTTGCCTGCGCTGCCAACTGCGCTGCACTGCCGCTTTTCCGGCCCCGACAGTGACGTCACTGGTGCTGCGTTTTCCTCGGAGGACACGTGTCGGGGCCACTCGGGCATTCGTGCGCGCGCTGTGTTGTTCATGTCCCGAAAAGGCGGGGCGCTCTCTGTGCCCCCTTGTAGTGCTCTGAGGCTGTGCGCTGACTGCGCTGCATGTGTGTGCCGCTGCCACAGAACTTCCAGAGGTTTCTGGCAGAGGTCGTGGCCGCGGTGAGGCCGAGCTTCGTGCTGGTCACCGGCGACATCGCCGACTCGCGCAAGAACGAGCTGGCCGCCCAGCAGCAGGAGGACCAGTGGCGGGCGTACCGCGACGCCCTCGTGGGGCACTTTGGCGCGCTGCCCAACGCTTCCTACTGGGTCGAGATCCTCGGCAACCACGACAGTGCGCTCCACTCCTGCCTCCTCATTCCCGAGCTGTGTTTGTTTTTGTTTGCCTCTGCTGCCCTGTGGCCCTGCGGGGGTGGTGTTGCTGAGTCAACTGCATTGCGGTGAGCTGCGCAGTGTACAAGGAGGTGGGGAGCGGGCAGAAGAGGTACCCGCTGCTGTACACGGTGGGCAAGCAGGCCCTCTACGAGCCCCTCCGCCACTACGACGTCGTGACGCCGTCGCCGTTGGGCGTAGGTAACGTCACCTACAAGTTTCTTCTCGCCAATACAGCGTACGATACCATTGCCCCCATTTTGTTCAGTTGACTCTCTGTGACCGCTCCCTCGTGCTCCCGTTTTGCTGTTGATATCCGTGTTCTGCTATCGCTCGTTAATCAATTGATTTGCTCCTTGCCACTGGTTCTGAGCGTCTCCTGTTGGTTTGCCCCGTAGGCCTCGAGTGCCGTGGCAAAACATCATGGGCGAGATGCACAGGGGCGACTCCAGGGCGCTGGGCGATGCCGTGCGCGCGAGCACCGCTGACCTGACGGTCGTCGTGGCGCACCACACGATCGGCGCGACGGGCCAAGACCTCGTGCGCGACGCCACGAGCAACATGGGCGGCATCCCGCGCTCGTACGCGTACCACCTCGCAGGCCACCTGCACCTCGTCTCGCACTCGCGGCACCGCAACGGGCCCCTGGAGCTCGTGGCCAGCGCACTGAAGCTGGGCCAGTACCGCCTGCTGGCGCTGGACAGCGGGAGGATGACGATCAGGGACACGGAATTGGGCGAGTGGCCCCTCGTGCTCGTCACGAACCCCAAGAGCGCAAAGTTCCTCAGCGCCGACGAGCCCGCTCTGTCGCGGTCGCCCAACAGCACGCTGCGCATCCTCATCTGGAACGACAGCCCCATTGTTGGCGTTGTTGTCAAGGTGCGTTTCAATCGCTATGCACTCGGAGTTTAGACTTCGTTTTTTATTCTCTGGTGCAACTGCGGAGGTGTGGTCGCGCTGCTTTCTTAAGGCTGACCCACGCTGCCACGACCAGATCTCCGGTGAGGTCGTTGCGTCAGGGGTCTACGCAGAGGGCGAGCACACGTCGCCCGTGTACGTGTTCCCCTGGGACGCCTCCTCTGTGCCCGGCGGGTCCCACAGGATCGAAGTTGTCGTCGCCGATAGCGCGGGCCACAACCGCAGCAGCACCGACTGGTTCTCGCTCGACGGGACGGTCGTGTCGACAGAGACGGCGACGTCGTACGCCATCAGGATGCGCATCCTGGTCAAGGGGTGGTCCATCTGGTTCATGCTCTACGCCCTCGTCTTCGTCTTCTTCGTCGCTGGGTCGCTGGCCTTTGGCCTGCTGGTTAGGCGGTGGGGCGGTGCCGAGAGTCCCACTCTGGACAAGGTGGGCGCTGCGTTTGGGCCGGTGGCTGTGGCGTGGATCGTGTCGTACGAGTCTGGGAGGAGCACGCTGGACGAGTACTTTGAGGCGGAGAAGCTCAACTGGGCGCAGAAGCTGCTGGCCATCAGCACCTGGCAGTTTCAATACTCAATGGTGTGTGTTCACAGCATCCACCCCATGGTGGTGATGCTCGCCTGCTCTCTTGTTCATGGTGGCAAAAGTGTGCTGTGTCACTATAACTAACAACTGTGTTTTTGATCTTCAGTGGCAGATGTCGTTCATCCCGGCGTGGAGGAGGGCTGTCTACTGCGCGATTGCGGTGCTGCATGTGGCCGTGCCCATCTGCTTCAGCCCGTACCCCACTGGTTGGGCTGCGACGTGGCCCTGGGGCACCGTCGTCGACCACGCGTACCACCAGAGCGAGTGGGGCATGGCCTTCTCCATCCTCTTCTGCGGCGGCGTCTTCTACCCAGCGCTCTCCATCGACGCCTCCCGCTCCCACAACAGGTGCCTACTGTGTGTTACCCACCCGTGTATCAGCTGACTTTAATAATGAAAATTCATTTGCATATTTTATCTAAGGGGAATGTGTGGAAACTGAGTCGATTGAATTGTGCACGCGCAGGGAGAGGAGGCCGGGGGCGTACCACTGGATGCTGCTGGTGCTGGCGATGCTGTGCGCCGCCGTCGTGGTGTTCGGCATCGGCGCTGTGTTTGAGGGCTACTCGCTGCTGCTGTCGCCGATGCTCTGGAGCTGCGTCGCGCTGCTGGCCCTCTGCTGGCACCTGACGCTGCGCCCCTTCTACGCCCTCTGCCGCCGCACCGCGCAGGTGGCCCAGCAGGCGCACCCGCAGCCCGGCAGCGCCACGCAGGTCGAGATGCTCCCCTGCGCGACCCCTCCCACAGAGGCCCCGCCTGCTGCTGGTGCTGCTGGTGCTGCTGGTGCTGCTGCCCCCTCCTCTCCGCCGCCAGCACCGGAGACAGCAGCAGCGCCAGCCGTCTCCGATGTGTGATTGAAGTTGCGAGAAGAGCAGCTTGTGCAGACATGAGTGCACAGGCACGGCAGAACAGGAACACATACGCGTATGGCAGATATTTACTGCAGATTTTTCTCCCCCTTTTTTCCTCCCAGAATTTCTATTTCCCGAACCCGCCGGAGAAGATACGCGGATCTTTCTCCTCACTGCACTGCAGCTCAGTTTTGCGTCAGGGCACCTGCAGAGGCCTCTGGGTCGATGGCTGCGCAGCACGCGGCGTGGGACGCGGCACACCAGGTGTGCAGGCACGCGGCGCTCGTGCTCGCGCTGCTCGTCGTGACCGGGCTGCTCGCCGTCGCTGCCCCCGAGCGCCACGTCAGCGGGGGGCGTAGCGACGCCGGCGCCGACGGCGGCACGCCCCTGTGGTTCCTGCAGGTCTCGGACATACACATCTCGCGGCTGCGGGCCACGTCACTCAAGGCACGTGGCACAGGCGCCGTCGCTGCCCTCTGTCGCCGCTTCTCTGCACCGCTTTTTTCCCCCACTCGGCACCGGTGGGTTCGATGGCGTCAATGAGAGGGGCGCCGGTGTCCAGTGCCGTGCTGCTGTCTGCTGCAGAGGCACCTGAGTGGCCCTGGGAGCAGTGGGCCGCCCCTGCTATGGCCGTGGGCGTGTGGCTGTGGGGTGTCGTGCCACCGAGCATTCGGGGCAGCAGAGCGCACGAGGCTGACCGTGTCTGCTGCGGTGGCTGTGCGCTCGTGGGATGTCGCACAGAACTTCCAGAGGTTTCTGGCAGAGGCGGTGGGCACGCTGAGGCCGAGCTTCGTGCTGGTCACCGGCGACATCGCCGACTCGCGCATCAACGCGCTGAGCCCCGAGCAGCACGAGGACCAGTGGCGGGCGTACCGCGACGCCCTCGTGGCGCACTTTGGCGCGCTGCCCAACGCCTCCTACTGGGTCGAGGTCCTCGGCAACCACGACAGTGCGCCCCTCGGCTGTATCCCCTCGTGTTCCCGTCGGGTCGGCTGATTCAATTGCATTGCACAGTGTACAACGAGGTGGGGAAGGGACAGAAGAGGTACCCGCTGCTGTACACGGTGGGCAAGCAGTCCCTCTACGAGTCTCTACGCCACTACGACGTCGTGGCGCCGTCGCCTTCGGGCACGCGCAACGTCACCTACAAGTTCCTGCTCGCAGACACGGTGTAAACGACCCTCTTCGATTTCGCCCTTTGGTTTTTTTCAAGTCGATACCCTTTTTGTCCAATTCAATTATTACTCAATTCATGTCCTGACTGGCACGCTGCTCGAAAGGCCGCGAACGCCGTGGCAGAACATCATGGGCGAAATGAGCAAGGACGAGTCGAGGGCGCTGGGAGACGCCGTTCGCGCGAGCACCGCTGACCTGACGGTCGTTGTGTCGCACCACACGATCGGCGCGACGGGCTACGACCTCGTGACGGACCTCACGCACAATATGGGCGGCTTCCCGTGGTCCTACGCGTACCACCTCGCCGGCCACCTGCATTTTGTCGTGCATGCCCGCCACAGGTCTCCAGTTTTCTCTTGTTGTCACTTTGCTTTTTTTTTGTTATTTGTTGTTTGTTGTTGCTCTTTGTTTAATTACGAGTGCTTGTTTGTTTATCAGTAGATGGCGTGTGCTGCTTTGTTTTGAATGACTGAGTCCCTTCTGAAATTGCTTATTTGATGGCAATTGCTTTTTCTACTTGCGCAGGAAAGGCCCTCTGGAACTCGTGGCCAGCACGATGAAAGTCGGTCAGTTCCGAGTGGGTGCGCTGGACAGTGGAAGAATGACTGTTAAGGATACAGAGCTTGGGAAGTGGCCGCTGGTGCTGGTCACGAACCCCAAGAGCGCCAGGTTTCTCTGCAAAAACGAGCCCGCCCTGTCACGGTCAAAGGCGAGCACGCTGCGGATGCTTATCTGGAACGATAACCCTATCGTGAGCGTTGTTGTCAAGGTAAGCGTCAGTTTATCAAGCCATTTGACTGTGTGGCTCTGAGTATTTCTAACACTGCCTTCGTGTTTCAAGATAACCGGTGAGGTCGTTGTGTCGCGGGTCTACGCAAAGGGCGAGCACACGTCGCCCGTGTACGTGTTCCCCTGGGACGCCTCCGCTGTGCCCGACGGGACCCACAGGATCGAAGTGGTGGTGACAGACAGCGCGGGCCGCAACAGCAGCAGCACCGACTGGTTCTCGCTCGACGGGACGGTCGTGTCGACAGAGACGGCGACGTCGTACGCCATCAAGATGCGCATCCTGGTCAAGGGGTGGTCCGTCTGGCTCATGCTCTACGCTCTCGTCTTCGTCTGCTTCGTCGCTGGGTCGCTGGCCTTTGGCCTGCTGGTCAGGCGGTGGGGCGGCGTGCAGAGCCCAGTGCTGGACAAGTTGGGCGCTGCGTTTGGACCAGTGGCCGTGGCGTGGATGGCGTCGTGCGAGTCTGGGAGGGCCACGCTGGGCGAGTATTTCGAGGCCGAGAAGCTCAGCTGGTGGCAGAAGCTGCTGGCCATCAGCACCTGGCAGTTCCAGTACTCGATGGTGAGTGGCTGTTGGGTACCCATTGTCTGACTTCGGTTTTTTATCTCTGGTTTCAGTGGCAGATGTCGTTCATCCCGGCGTGGAGGAGGGCTGTCTACTGCGCGATTGCGGTGCTGCACGTGGCCGCGCCCATCTGCTTCAGCCCGTACCCCTCTGGCTGGGCTGCGACGTGGCCCTGGGGCTCCATCATCGACAGTCACTACCACCAGAACGAGTACGGCATGGCCTTCTCCATCCTCTTCTGCGGCGGCGTCTTCTACCCCACGCTCTCCATCGACGCCTCCCGTTCGCACTGCAGGTCCCGCCGCCCCTGCCCCCGCTGTGCTGCCCGCCTGACGTGCCGCGCGCAGTGAGAGGAAGCCGGGGGTGTACCACTGGCTGTTTCTGGTGCTCGCCATGGCCTGCGCCATCGTCATTGCGTTCGGCATCGGCGCGTGGCCCGAGGGCTACTCGCTGCTGCTGTCGCCCATGGTCTGGAGCACCGTGGTGCTGATGGCCCTCAACTGGCACCTCATGCTGCGGGCGCACGGCATCTGCAAGTGCAGGCCCCGCCCCTGGGAGGACAGCCCGCTCGAGGCCGAGATGGCCGAGCGTTCTGCAGCCCCGACCCCTGCGCAGAGTGCTCAGAGCTCCGCTGGCCCTGCTGCTCCCGCCCAGCAGCCACTGCCGGCGGAGTCGGAGGAGTCGCTGCCCGACAGAGGCCACACAGAGTAGCAGAACAGCACAGGCAACACCGCAGAAGGGAAAATGAAACCAGACCGAGAGCGCAGAGGAGATGGATGTATGGTCGGTCTTTGGTCGTGGGCAGCCTAGTTTCCGAAAGCTCCAGTAGCTCAGTTGGTTAGAGCGTGGTGCTTATAAACGCAGCAGAAACGCTAAGGTCGTGGGTTCGATCCCCACCTGGAGCAATCATCTTTTTTCTCTGTGTGCTCCGGCTGCTGGCCCCTGCTGCCTGTCCGTCGACCGGCCTGGCTGTCTCTGCCTTCCCGGCGCTGTGTGCGCGCGTGCACGACGCAGGACCTGGGCTTTATTTAGCGCTGCGGAATCAGTGGATGTTTGCCGATTATGGCCCCCCCACAGCAACCGAAACCGAACTCGATAGAAAAGCCGCATGCAGCATTATCTATCGTCTGTCAATCTGCTGCTGCATTCTCTCTAGAGCCTGGCACCAGTGCTGCTGGCTGAGCGCTCGCCGGTATGAGGAACCCCCTCGCCACCTCGTCGTGCTCGTCCGTCACCACCAACTCCTCCTCCAACTCCTCGTCGTCGTCCTCCTCGTCCTCCTCGTCCTCCTCGTCGACTGCGTCGTTCTCGCGGCTGCGGCCCTTCTCGGCGTCGTCGTCGGCGTCGTCGACGTCGTCGGGGGCCACGTGGGACGCGTGGCTGCGCTCCAAGGTCTCGCAGGAGCGCCGCGACCGCCGCGACGCCCGCCAGGCCGCTGCCGACGACCGCCGTCGCCGCGCGGCCCTCGAGGAGGCCCGCCAGGCCCAGGAGGCCGCCCGCAGGCAGCGCGAGGCCGGCTGGGACCTCCACGTCGTGGCGCTGCCCCTGCGCCGCGGCTCGTGGCAGGCGAGCGTCGTCATCAACGCCGGCCACCCCGACGCCCACGCCCACCTCCTCGACTCGGTCCGCTCGACCCTCTACCCGCGCGCCCCCCAGCGCCCCGTGTCGCCGTCGCTGTCACCGTCGTCGTCGTCGTCGTCGTCAGAGAGGGTCGGCAGGCAGCGGAGCGCGTCGGTGGGCGACGCCTGAGGGTGAGAATAGGAGCAGGCGAGCGTGTCTGCTTCGGGGAGGTCGTCGTGTTTCATCGTGTTTTGGTAGAGTTGCGGCGTGTGTACTAATAAGAGCATGAAGGGCCGCTCGCGCTCCAGAGACGGCTCGTGTGCACCCGAGGAACATCGGAGCGATTCCGCATCCGGCGCGGGCGCGTCTTCGCGGCTCCCCGCTGCGGTTTTTGGTGAAGGAATAGAAAAAACGCGGTGACGGCAGCGGGGGGATTGTCGCCAGTGTGCGATCGATCGGCCAGCCGGCTGCGATGGAAGAGAGAAGAAGGGGGCTGTGGGTGTGGGCCCCTTCGGCCCGCCTCTGCCGGCCGTTCTGCCACGCCTTCTGCCACGGCCCCCCACGCCTCGGCGATCTCGCCCGCCCCCCCTCGTCCGCCGGGGGGGGACTGCGCTGCGCAATCGACTCGGGCCCCGCGATTGGCCGCCAGCGCTGCCAGAGCCTCCCCGCAGCCCCGCCGCCGCCGTGCGCCCCGTCCGGGAGCCCGCCGCTCCGCCCCCGCTGGCCGCGCGGGTCGGGAGACCGTCGCCGAGGGCCCCGGCAGAGGCCCTGCCGCCAGCTCTCGGGGATGCGCTACAAGTGGCTTTTCCCGCACATTATTCGCGCATGAACAGAAAATTCGGTTGTGGTGCACTGTACGCACGTACGTGTGCACCGAATATCAAGACATCAAGCGGCTGGTCCGCATCTTGCGCCCCCTTTTTTCTCTTTTCCACGCGTCTTTGCGCCAACCCTCCGCGCGGCCCGCGCCAGCACCGAACACGCCATGCGCCGCGCCGCCCTGATGGTGCTCGTGCCGCTCGCGGCCACGCTGGTGCGCCCCTCCCGTGGCCCCCGATCCCCGCTGGGCAACTGCATTTTCGCGCGGGTCTCTTTTTCGCCCCGTCGACGCCGTCAGAGAGCCCAGTCGCTGCAGCCGCTCTGTCCCTGACGACGCCCCACCGTCCCTCTCTCTCCCCCCAAGTGCTGCGCAGAGCAGGGGGAGGGGCAGCAGCTGGGGGAGCAGCAGCGGCTGCCGCCCCTGGACGTGCGGATGGAGGGCGAGGGGCCGGTGGTCCTGGGCGGCGTCGTCAACGGGTCGTTCGACGCGCTCAGGGACCCCGAGGCCGCCGTCGTGCTCTCGCCCTGCAGCCCCGCGCGGCTGCACTGGCGCGCCACCGGGGGCAGCGGCAACCTGAGCTACGTCGTGGCGACGGCGTTCACCATGTACAGCACCGAGGGCAGGGCCTCCATCCTGGGATCCGCCACCACGATTGAGGGCCTCCCCACCTCGGGCTCCCTCTCCCCCGACGGCCACGACGTGCGTCCCCCTCTGCCCTCTGTTGCCGCTGTGCTGCGGTGCTTGTCCGCTCGCTCTCGGTGTGTGCGCGTGTGTGTCGTCGTCGTCTGCTGCTGTGTAAGCGTTGCTTTTCCCTCGGCGGGCCCCACGTGGCTTGTTTCGTGTTTTCCCAGGGCCTGGGGGGCGTTGGGGGTCCGTCCCCCCTGGGAGGCGAGCGTTGCCGTTTTGCTTCTCTCGTGCACCAGACATTTCCGTTGGCTTTTCGGTACCGCCTTCCCCCTTTTGACGTCCTCCGCTCCTCCGCTCCTGCCCCTCGCGTCTGCTCGCTCCCTCGCCTCCCCTGCTCCGCTGGGCCCCCCACGCAGTGGTCGGTCAACGTCACGTGCGCCGACAACTTCGTGGGGATCTTCGCGCTGGCCGTCAGCACGCGGTCGGTGGCCACGGGCGAGCAGTACGCGCCCGTCGAGCTCGCCTGGCGCTGGCGCTGCCACAAGCCCGGCTGCCCCGCCGTCTGCTGGCAGCACGGCACCTGCAAGTACGCCCCCTCCCTCGAGGCACTGCTGTGGCTCACTGCTGGCTCACGGCTCGCCTCCCTTCCCTACCGCA
The DNA here is from genome assembly GCA_902651635.1 of Mastigamoeba balamuthi. Taxonomy (NCBI): domain Eukaryota; phylum Evosea; order Mastigamoebida; family Mastigamoebidae; genus Mastigamoeba; species Mastigamoeba balamuthi. The sequence continues at coordinate 456,921 of CACRSC010000002.1, forward strand.
GCCAGTTCGAGGGCAAGTGCGTCTGCCAGCCGCACTGGATCGGGCCCACGTGCCAGGTGCGCCTCGAGAGCGCCGCGTGGGACGGCGAGGCGTTCAGCGTGTGCCCGTTCACGCAGCTGAGCCTCAGCTTCACGGTGCCAGTGTACCCGGGCAGCGCCGGCTGGTTCCTCGTGACGCACATCGACGCCTACAAGTACTGGGCCTACTGGGAGTCCCGCAGCAACACGTACCCCGACGGCAGGAACGAGTCGGCCGGCGCCTACACGGGCGCCCTGACCTTCCCCGTGGCGCTCTTCCCCGTGCCCGACAACTACCTCTTCACCATCTACCTCTGGAACAACTACACCGAGTACATCGTCGCCCCCTTCGTCGTCCGGCCCTGGTCGCACCCCGCCTGCCTCCCGCCCGGCACCGGCAACGCCAGCAGCGTCCTCTGCGACAGCGACGCCGAGTGCGGGGCCCCCGAGCACGGAGCCTGCGACGCGGCGACGGGGCAGTGCGTGTGCCGGGCGCTGAGGTTCGGGCACGACTGCTCGCGCGGGTGCGGGCTGGCGAGCGGCGACGCGGTGCTGACGGGCGCCGCGGGCGTCGTGACGAGCGACGAGGGAGCCCAGTCCGAGTCGGACGCGTTCTACGCGCTCAGCGACAACTGCTCGTGGGTCATCGACCCCGCGGGCGACGCCGACACGATACGGCTCGAGTTCGAGTGGCTGGCGCTGGGCATGGACGACAGCCTCTCGGTCTACAGCGGCGCCCGCAGGCTCGAGGTCTTCGAGCACACGCCGCCGCCGCCCGTGCGCCGCACGTACAGGAGCGGGCGCCTGCGGCTGGTGCTCGTCAGCGACCACAAGACGACGGCCGCGGGGTTCCGCCTGCGCTACACGTCGTCGCACAGCCCCATGTCCGCGAGCCTCAAGGTCGCCATCGTGCTGCCCACGATCCTCGGCGTCGTCATCGTCGCGGGCGCCGGCACCTACGTGGCCAAGCAGCTCGCCGACAGGCGCAGGGAGCGGCGCCTGCGGCTGCTCTCGGCGCCCCCGGAGCTGCTCGACGCGCGCGAGGCCACGGAGGCCGACAACGAGGCGCTGGCGCGGGCGCTGCTCGAGCGCGGCATCACGCTCTCCAAGACCTCGCTCGACTTTGGCCTGCAGAGCGAGGCCTTCCCCGTGCTGCGCCAGATGTGCGACACGCTGCTCGTCCGCAACTGCTCGTCGCGGTCGCTCGCCTACGTCGTCTACGTGCCCAGCGCGCCCGAGTACTTTGAGATGTCGTTCCTGCCGGGCAGGGGCACCGTCCGCCCGCACCACGGCATCGCCCTCGGCGTCTCGTTCCGCCTGCTGCTCACCACGCGCGTCGACCGCCGCGTCAAGATCGTCTTCACCGTCGGCGGCGAGTCGCTCCCCGTCTACGTCGACCTCGCCCTCGAGGGCGCCATCTCCGACCGCCTCGACCCCGCCGAGATCACCCTCGAGCCCGCCCCCCTTGGCTCCGGCGGCTTCGGGTACCGAGCCTCCCCCTCTTCCTCCTCATCCTGACGTGGAGCACGCAGGGCGGTGTACAGGGGGATCTACAGGGGGAGGGACATCGCGGTCAAGGTGCTGCGGAGGCAGGCGCAGCTCGAGGAGAGGCAGCTCGAGGCGTTCAACAAGGAGATCGACCTCTACCGGCGCCTGCGCTGCCCCTACATCGTCGACTTTGTGGGCGCCTCGCACGTGCGCGACAAGCTCTGCCTGTGCACCGAGCTCATGGAGTTCGGCAACCTCGAGACGCTCATCTTCCGCTTCCACATCCCCGACATCTTCAAGGCCAAGGTCTGCTGGGACATTGCCGAGGCCATGAACTTCCTGCACTCGCACAACGTCCTCTACCGTTGCGTCCCGACCGTTCTGTTCGCCCCCCCTTCCCTCTGCATCCCCGAGGCGCTGAGGCCCCCTCTCCCACCCGCAGGCGACCTGAAGCCCTCCAACGTGCTGGTATCGTCGCTGAACCTGGGCTCCAAGGTCAACTGCAAGATCAGCGACTTTGGCACGTCCAAGAACGTCGACCGCCTGCGCGACGTCTTCTCGCACACGGTGGGCGCCGGCACGTGCGTGTGGCCCTCCCTCCGCCCCCCTGCCAGAGGTTGTTGTGCCCAGGCGCTCACCAGCCGCGCCAGGCCCATCTACATGGCGCCCGAGATGTTCGGGGGCAGCGGCTACAACCACAAAATCGACCAGTACTCGTACGCCGTCACCGTCTGGCAGCTCTTCTCGCGCGAGATGCCCTGGCGCACCGTCTCGTGCTGGAAGATCCCCGACCTCGTCATCAAGGGCCAGCGGCCCCCCATCCCGCCCAAGTGCCCCCTCGAGTTCGCGGCGCTCATCGGCGCCTGCTGGGCGCACTGCCCCGGGGACAGGCCCGAGTTCGCCGACGTCTGCGCGTCGCTGCACGAGGTCTTTGCCGAGCAGGTCGAGGCCAACGGCAACCAGTGCCTCACCGAGCGCCAGAGCTTCATCGACTCGCGGGCCCTCAGCGACGCCGCCCGGCAGGCCCGCGAGCACTCGTCCAGCTCCGGCCACAACAAGTCCAAGTCCCACGCCGGCGCCACTGTGCACTGGGCGGCCGACGAGGGCGAGGACGCCTCCGAGGGCGTCGCGGGGTTCGCGACTGGCGACCTCAGCTCCAAACGCACCGGCATCCCCCTCGTCGTCATCACCAAGGTGCGCTCGCCCTCGCGGCCCGAGAGCCTCGACGGCGACGTGCAGCCCGCGGCCACTAACCTGCTCGCCGTCTGAGTGCGAGCCACCCCCCTCGTGGGCCCCGCGGTCTCCGCTTGGAGTGCCGAGTAGAGTTGCCGCTGCCGTCCCCGCTTCGTTACGGTTGAATATAGCTCCCGTTCTATTGCGTCTCCCCCACGTCGCCTGCCGCGCACAGCCCGATGGCGCTGTGATGGTGTGAAGGTGTGGTGCTGCTGGTGCAGTCTGCACAGAAAAGGCGTCTGTGTGGTCCGTGTGTGCGTGCGTGTGTGTGTTCACAGTACCTCTCACTTGGAGATTGGTCGCTGCGGAGGGCTCAGCGGCGGCAGCTCTATGCCTCCCCCCTCCGACTCCTTGCGCGTCTTGGGCGCTGACTGTCTCCTGCGCGGCGGGGGGGCGCTGCTTCAGAGGCGCGGATGCCTGTGTGCGGCTACGTGCCCTTGGGGTATCGGTGGGAACCGGCTGCTGCCACCCCCGACAGGGGGCGACGGGGGCTTGGACGGCGCCATGTACACGGGCGCCTGCACTGCCCGCAGCGCCGACACGGGCCGCAGGACGAGGTCCGGCCCCCGCGTGCTGAGCATCGCGTTCATCCGCGCGTTGGCCTGCATGAGCTTGGTGATCTGCTGCGCCCGCGTCATGCGGGGCTCCGGGGGCCCCATGGGCTGCGCCTGCGTGGCCAGTATCATGCTCGCCGCGGTGGGCGGCCTGGGCGGGGCCTCGCCCTCGCGCGGCGTCTTGAGGATGATGTTGGAGAACGACGTCAGCACGGCGGTCAGCTGCTGCCTGCGGCTCTCGAGCAGCCGCTGCCGCCTCTCCTCCCAGTCCTGCAGCGAGACCTTGTACCGCTGCTCCATCCTCTGCAGCGAGTGCTGCACGGGCCCTGTCGCTCCACCCATCCGCTCTGGTTTCGAGGCAAGCACAGGAGGCGCCTTAGCAGACGTCGCGCAATTGGCGGCAAGCGTACTCTGCAGCTCGAGGAGGCGGAAGCGCTCGCGGATCTTCAGGAACTCGATGCGGGCCCGCTCGTTCTTGTACTGCGTCTCCTTCTGCGCGTCCTGGAAGAGCTTGATGGCGTCCACCTTCCTCTGCCTGTTCTCGTCGTCCAGCACCCCGTCGTCGAGGTTGTAGAGCGTGTCGAGGAACTGGCGGCGGTGGCACGTCAGTCCCGTCGCAGGCGGGGGAACCACGAGAGCTTACGATGGAGTTGTCGCCGTCCTCGAAGGCCTTGACGGCGCTCTGCGACGTGGCGCCCTTCTCCTCGGCCACGTCGAACAGCGTGCGCGAGTCGATGCACAGCGTCTGCTGCTGTATGCGCTGCATCGCGATCCGCTGCTGCATCTTGGCCTGCGGGTTCATGTACATGTGGAAGTGCGGCGGCCTCGTCATCTTGCGCTGCTGCTGCCCTTGCTGCTGCTGCCCCGCGTTGGCGTTCTGCCCAAAAAGCGGGCCCTCCCCAAACTCTCCCGGTGTCTGCATGGGGGCGTCCGTGGCGCCGCCGTTCTGGCCCTCGGGCGGCTGCGCTGCGACAAAGACCTCGTCCCTCTCCTCGCGCCGGTCCCTCCTCGACTCCATCCGCTGCGCGCTGCTTCCGCCCAAGCCCTCGATGTCGCGCTGGTGGAACGTCTGCCGCAGCGACGCGCGCTGAGAGGCGGGCCTCCGCGAGGCCGACTTGGGCACCGGGCCGCGCGACAGCGCGACAGCAGGCCTGTTGGCCATGTCGACGGCAAACTGCTGCTGCTGCTTCTCGAGGCGGTACGTGAGGTCCTCGATTGTCCTCTGCAGCTTTGTGCGCTGTCGTCCGCCGTTAGGGCTGTGCCAGCGGCAGCAGGCAGTTGCGCGGGGGGGTTGTGCGTTACCTGGCTCACGAGCTCGTTGATGTAGACGCCCTGCTCCTCCACGCGGCTCTCGAGCTCGTTGGTCGACATGGCCTGGTCGAAAGCGCGCTGGGCGAGGTCCTGCCGCACAAGCCCCAGCATCCTCTCGAGGTCGATCGTGCGCTCCCGCAGGTTTGTCTGCCCGGCTATCGCTGCCGTCAGTTGGTTCTCCACCGCCGCCTTCTGTGCCGCGCTGAGAGATACCGCGTGAGGCTTTGTCCCGGGCCGTTGCGTGAAGGGATAGGGGGCACCTACCTCTCGGCAAGAGCGGCGAAGAAGTCTCTACGCTGCCGCACCAGAGACGCGCTAAACGACGCCGACAGCTCCTGCAGCAGCGCTGAGAGCGCGCTGGTGATCGATACCAGCTGCTCGTCGCGCAGGACCGTCATCAGCTTCTCGTCCGTGCCCACGGGGCCGTCCGCGTTGATGTCCTTTGCCACCGCGTTGTCCTCGCGCGCGCGCACGTCTGTCAGCGTCGTTGTGAGGTCCGCGAACTTGGGGACGAGCTGCGTCAGGGGGCTTGGGCCCGCGGGGGCGCTCCCGTCGCGGCCCGCCAGCGCCATCGACTCGGCCTCGGCGATGGCGGCCTGGCGAGAGACCTGCTCCGCTGCAACCACAAGCGTGCGGAGCCCGTCCTCGACGAGGCGCACGCGCTGCTCGGCAATGTTGCGCAGCTTGTCCTCGGTTCTGCGCCCCTCGGTGCGCATGCGGTCGATATTCCGCTCGGCCTGCCTCTTGGCTGCCTCGGAATCGCATTGCGCGTCCTGTCGGCTGTGTGAGTGGCTGGCTGCGTTGCTGTCATTGCGCAAGATATTTCACCTTCTGGACATGCTCTGCGAGGTCGGCATCGGCCATCCGCTCGACGAGGGCGCTGGTGAGCTTGGAGACGCGCTCCTTGAGCGTCTGGACCTCTGATTCGTTCGCCCCCGCGGCCCTCTTGACAGCCTCGTCGATCGCCTTGGCGTGCGTGTCTCCGAGCTGTGCCGTTGCTGCGCCCCATCTTCTCCGCTCCTCCGACAGAATTTCGTTCGTCCTCGCCACCTGCTTCGTCAGCGAGGCGCGCTCCGCCTCGTATGCCTTGCGCAGCTCCTCGACAATTTGCGTCTGCCCCTGTGAGGCACCGGAGTTTTTACTCTGGGAGGCCATGAGGTTCTGGTAGTTGATCTCCAGAGTCCGGAGAAGGCCCTCCACGTGCTGTCTCTTGGCCTCCACGGCCTCTGCGAGCTCACGGGTGCCGGCCAGCTGTGCCTCGAGCACTTGGACGCGTTGCGTGAGCTCGCGGTTGTTCTTGCGCAGCTCAAAGTTGTGGGACTCCCTCTGGAGGACCGGTGGTGAGGCTCGACGGCACTGTAGGGGGCGGTGCATACCTCACGCGACTCCATTTCCGATATCTCGATTGTCAGCTGCTCGTCCGACGGAATGACGGCGGGCACTTTCTCGCCCGCCACGAGTTTTTGGTTCGTCTGAGCAGTACATGGTCAGGGGTTGCGAAAGTGGCTGGCTGTATTGTGCGCACGGTGGACAACAGGGAGACTTTGGCCTCCAGGACTCGGATGCGGCAGAGCAGCCTGTCCTTCTCGTCGGTGAACTCCTTCGCCTTGAGGTCGTATTCCTTCTGCAGCTCCTTTCTGATGGCCGCGATGTCGCTCTCGCTCGGCGGCAGCACCTGCACCACTGTCCGTGTGCCCTTCCTGCTGCTCTTGGCGCTGCTGTCGTGCTTTCCGTCGTCTGCGCCCGAGGCAGATGAGTTTTTGGCATCCTGCTCGCCCTGCGCTGATGCCGCAGACGCTACTGGCGTGCTGGCAGGTCGTTCCACGTCCGATGGCACCTCGGCTGCCCCCGGGCCGGGCTGCGATTCGTGCTCGCCCTGCCGCTCAGCATCCGGTTTTCCGGGTATCTCATCGTCGGACGTCTGCCGCTCTGACGGCTCGTCGACGCCTGACTCGTCCCCTGTCTGGTCTGATTCGAGCATCTCGATGCGCTCCAGCGCCTTCTTGTGGTTCTGGGTCAGCTGTTCCAGCTCCTCCTCGAGCAGCATTATTCGCTCGTCTTTCTGCTTGTCGACTGAGTTTCGAGTGGAGGTATGCAGTGCAAATGTGGAGGCCTCACGTTGAAGGATCCGTCGGCGAAATCCTCGCCCTGAGCGTCGGCCTCTGCCAGCGAGGCGTCTACCTCGGCGTCTGCCGCGATTTCAGGCAGCGTGGCACGCACGGCAGCCTGCAGCTCGTCCCTCTTCTTGTTCAACTCCTGTTCGCAGTCGTAGATCGCCCCCTCGTTGTTCTCCTCGCGCGCGCGGTGCAGCTTGTCCTCAAGCTCCGTCATCTGCTCCTCGAGCTTTGCCACGTCCATGATCTTCTCGTCGCGCGTCATCGCCCGCTTCTTCCAGTTGGATGCTTCGGCGATCAGAGCCTTCTTCACGCTCTTCTCGGCCTCGAGCTGCTTCTTGAGCGCCACGATCTGCCTCTGGAGCCCTCCGATCTCGTGTGGGGACGCCTTGCGGGCCGGCGCCTGCTGCGTGCTTTGCGCCGCTGTCTGCGACTGTGCCTGCTTGGCCGCCTCGCGCGTTGCTGCGATCTCTGCGACCGCCGCTGCGAGCTGCGCCTTGAGGCTCTGGATCTCCGCGTTGGCAGTCTGCAGGTTGCCCTCGAGCTTATCGCGCGTCTGCTGCGCCTCGTCCAGAAGCGCAGTCAGGCGGCGGCTGTCCGACTCGGACGACCACGACTGCTCTTGGTGCTGCGACTCCACGGCCTCGAGCGCGCGGCGGTTCTCCTCAGCTCGGCGGTTTGCTGACTCGAGCTTTGATTGCCAGGCGCGGCGCTCGAGACTCAGCTGCTCTGCATAGTCCGCGGCGTCGGCGCTTCGGATCTGCTCGAACTTCTGGTTGAGCTCTACCTTGTCGCTCTCGTGCTCGTGGCGGATTGTCTCGATGCGCTTCTCGTAGGTCTGGATGGTGAGCTCGATCATCTCTTTATCCTTCTGCTGCGAGATGCGGTCCATCATCTGGTCGAACGTCGCCCGGAGGTCCTGGTCGTACTTGGCGGAGATTTGGTCGAGCTTCTTCTCCATCTCCTGCACGTCTGCAAATCTCTGCGCGGCGTCCTTTGACGTGTCCATCGTTGCAGAGGGCTGTCTCGATATCGATGCAGCTGTCGCCTGCATGTTGGCCCTGTGCAGCTGGTCCTCCAGTTCTGTGTTCGCTTTTAGAGGCTGGCGTGTAGCACGCAACGCCCTACCTTGTATTCTGGCGTTGAGGGCATTTCTGTCCACCTCCCAGGCGATGGTGATCTTCTGATACTCGACTGGGAGGGTTGGCGGCGCCTTCTCGCTTTTGCCGGCATTGGCGCCAGACACAAGCATTGTCATGTACTTCTCTAGCTCTGTGTGTGCGTGCGTGTCAGAGTGCAAAGCGCGTTGGCTGGTCGTTTATTCGCACGTTCTTGCATCTTCACGAGCTTCTTTCCCATCCCGTCGACCTGTGTTTTGAGTTCTCCTTCGCGCTCCTTGTATCGCTGTATTTCCTTGTCCTGGTGATGATTGAAAGGTGCGTCAGAGGATTGGTGTGCAATTGGCGTGCTCACAGAGTCGAACGCGGCCTCTGTCTGAGCTATCTGGAACCTGAGCTTCTTCAGGTCGTCGTTCTTCTTCTCAATGGACTTTTGCATTGTGTTCATTCGCTCCTCGGCCTCTGTCAGCCTGCAAATGTGATGTTGCTTAGCCCTGTGCGGTACCTGTAGATAATCAGCGTGCCTTGAGCTGGTTGCTTCAAAGTCTTGGGTCATCCTGCGAATCATTGAGAGGTAGCGCTCCCTGTCCTCCTCAGAGATCAGGCGTGCCTCCTCCGATGTAGTCGGCCGAGCCCTTACTTGTCTCTCCAGGGCTGCTCTGTGCGTTAGCACGCGCGAATGTGCCGGAGAGATGCTGACCTCCGACAACGTTGTGGTGAATAGTGCCCAGTCGCTCCTTGGCTGTGGTCGCGGCCTGTAGGATCTCGTGCACCGTCTCACGGTACGGCTCCGCGTTGGTGCGCTCCATCTCGGCGATGCGGAGGTCGCCGTCCTCGGCGACGTCCCCGACGTGCGAGAACCACTTTTGCAGCGAGTCGAGCACTCCCTCGCGCGTCATGAGCAGCTTGTCGTAGTCGACGATGAGCACCTGCACCTTGCCCTTGCTGCTCTCGATGACCTTCTGCGGGTCGATGTCCTCCGTGTCCTCCTCGTAGATCTGGAACGGGTCCTCGCCGTTGGACGCGCTGCTGCTGCCCAGCGGCTTGCCCGGCACGCCCTCGCGCCCGTCCGACGCGACCACCGCGGCCGCGATGGCCGAGGCCTCTGCGCCCGCGGTCTCGTACTGCTTCATGAGCTGCTGCACGCGCGAGTTGATCTCGCGCAGCTGGTACGTCGTGTACTCGAGCTGCTCGACGTGGTCCGCGCCCGACCCTGAGGGGTACGACGGCGGCGACGGCAGGCCCCGCGGAGCGTTGTCCTTGGACATACTGTCGATGACGGCGTCCATGTCGAGACCCCCGCCGCCTCCCCCGCATCCCACACCTGTGGGCCCGCGGAAGCTCGGCGCTGCCGAGGGCACGGCGTACTGGCGCGCCGCCCTGGGCTCCTTGCGGGACATTGCGTGGTCTGAGTGCACCCAATTATAGACCAAGGAGGAGGAATCGGTTGATACAAATATCTGTTCTGGAATCTGAGCCTCTCCACGGGAAATTATGTCCCGTCATATCATGTCACATCACGTCACAATTACGTCGCATCAATGGTCGCGGTCGCCCTCGTCGTCACGTCTGCAGGCCGTGACGGGCGTGGTCCTTGAGTATGACGCCCAGCGTGGCGCGGACGGTGCCCGTCGGGACCGTGTTGAGCAGCAGGCGGTCCTGGGCGCTCGTGACGATCGAGTCGCTGAGCAGCCGCGGGGCGCCGCCGAGGAAGAACGCCGAGAGCTCCTCGAAGAACGTCCCGCGGGGCCTCCAGCACATGGCCTCGACCCTGTGCAGCCCCGGGGACGTGGGCAGGTGGCAGAACCCGTACCCGCCTGCCCCCCACGCAGCGAGTTAAATTCTGGGAATTACACGTGTGATTTAATTTAATAATGCCTGCGGTGACGACAGCTGGGGAAAATATCCGGAATCCGCAGGGAAGATAGGGGGATCTCACAGATCTCGTTGCGCCCGAACTCGTCGTGGTGCCAGACCTGCACGCGGAGGCGCGGCCAGCCGGCGAGCGTGGTGGTGCGGTAGTGGACGTCGAGGGGGTGGCACCAGAGGGCCGCGGGGCCCTGCAGCGGGTCGTCGACCTGCGTCTGGCCCTCTGTGAGGCCCTCGAGCACGCTCCACCCGTCGCCGTGCAGCACCTGCCACCTGCAGAACAGGCTCCGCGCCCCGAACCCCTCGGCCCCGTCGATCTCCCCCACCACGAACACCTCCATCGGCTCGGCCCGGCGGCGCACCCGCGGGGTGGTCTGCGATCTCCCAGGCGCTTTTTTTAATTGGGGGACCGGGGGTTTTTCCGGCGTGCTGATGTCACTGGTGACGCAAAGTGTGACGCAGTCATAGCGCGGAGAGGAGTTTTTTTTCGTTGTTGGGTGTTTTGGCTCTTTCTTTCGCCCTTTAAGCCCGTCTCTCCGACCTGTCCCTAGGGTTCGTCCGCCTCCCCCTCGCCCCCTCCCCCGTCTCTCTCTCCTCCCCCCGCGGCGCGCGCCTTGGGCAATGCGCAGAGGCGGCTGTGGTGGTGGCGCTGGGGACTGCGACTGATCCCCCGCAGCAGCCCAGGCACAGAAATGGTCAAGAACTACCTCCTCCGTAAGAGCCTCACGAGGTGGTCCGCGGCGGCCCGCGCGCGCTTCAACCCGACGCTGAAGCACAAGCTGACCAAGTACGTGAAGCCGACGAGGGTCGTCAAGGCCGCGCCCAAGGACGCCGCGCCGGCGCCCCAGAAGTACAAGGTGACGGTGCCGTCGCCCCGCAACGTGCTGCCGCTGAGCGACAGGCGCCAGCGCGTGGCGCGCCACTTCACGCCGGCGACGGCCAAGCTGCGCCGCTCGATCAAGCCCGGCACGGTGCTCATCATGCTGGCGGGCCGCTTCAAGGGCAAGCGCGTGGTCTTCCTGAAGCAGCTGCCCTCGGGCCTGCTGCTCGTCACGGGGCCCTTCAAGATCAACGGCGTCCCGCTGCGCCGCGTCAACCAGGCCCACGTCATCGCCACGTCGACTCGCATCCGCATCGGCTCTGTCAAGGTCGACGCTGCCATCAGCGACGCGACGTTCACCAAGACGCGCGAGGCCGCCAAGCGCAAGGGCGAGGCCGAGTTCTTCAAGGACAAGAAGGAGGGCGACAAGCCCGCGGCCCCCAAGGCCAAGGTCTCGGCCGAGTTCGTGGCCCAGCAGAAGGCCGTCGACAGCCAGCTGCTGCCGCTCATCAAGAAGGTCCCCGTCATGGCGCTCTACCTCAGGGAGCGCTTCGGCCTCGCCAACAACGAGTACCCGCACCTCATGAAGTTCTGAGCACGCCGACGCCTCCCCCCCCCTGCGTGTGTGTGTGCCAGCGAACGCGCATGAGCCACTGCCGGTCGCCTCTGCTCCGCCTCAAGGGACATCGCCTCTAACTGGAAGGGTTCTTTACACCTCTGCGTCACTTCTCTCGCCCCCCCTCTGCGCCTCTGGCCCCCCTTCCCCCCTCCCTGATTCGATCGTCTGCTGAATCTGGGTTCCGCCTGATTCTCTGTGCATTGTCATCGCTGTTTGTTCGTTTTGTGCCCTGGTGTGCGCGCGCGCGCGGGTTGGTGGTGGATCTCCGTTTTGATACACATATCTTCTCTCACTCAATCTGCCGTGCTATCTCAACCCCGGGTAAGCGCTCGTCCTAAGATGAGAAGATCGATCTCATCTCGTCAAGCTCGCGTGTCATGACGTGTAGTAGTCAGGAGGCGATTTCTGTGCGCTGAATCTGGAAACGAATCTGGAAAACAAACGCAGCGCGATGTCGTTGGGCTCAGCGGGCTCTGGGGCTGGGGGCTCTGCCGCTTCGGTCGACCTGGTGGCCGCTGTGGCCGCCGCGCACGACGGCGCCGAGATCGCGCTGCCGCCGTGCCCCGCGCCCCTCGCGCTGCCGCTGACGGCGACGGTCCGCGTCTCCCTGCCGCCCCCCCGTGCCGCCGCCGTCGTCTCCGCCGGTTCTGACGTCGTCGACGCCGTCGCTGGCGGTGCTGCGCTCGCGGGGCCCGCGTGCGCTGCTCTCTCTGCGCGGGCTGCGGGCCGAGGCGCACGCGGGGGCCGAGCCGCTGGCCGCCGTGGTCGCCGAGGTCTGCGACGGGGGCTCGGCCCTCGACGCCGCCGACTGCGTCCTCGCCCGCGGCTGCCTCGCCCTCGAGCCCTCGGCCGGCCCCGTCGCCCTCCGCTCCTGCGCCCTCGACAACCCGCGCGGCTGCTGCCTCCGCGCCGACAGCGCCGGCCCCCTCTCCCTCGCCGACTGCGCCCTCTGCGGCGCCGTCCGCCTGCGCCCCCCGTGCCCGTCGTCGTCGTCGTCGTCGTCGCTGTCGCCGGTGGTCTTGGAGCGCTGCGTGCTGCGCGGCTGCGCGGTGGCCGTCGGGGGCTGCGCAGCGCGCGTCGTCTTCAGGCGCTGCGAGTTCGTCGGCGCCCGCGTCGACGTCGCCGGCGAGGGCGCCGACGCCACGTTCGAGGAGTGCGTCTTCCGCGACTGCGCGGGCGAGGCCGCCGCCGCCGTCGTCCAGCGCGGCGCCCGGCCCGCCTTTGTCAAGTGCGAGTTCCGGGGCTGCTGGCTGCTCGTCCGCGGCGCCGCCCCCGTCGTCGACGAGTGCAGCGTCACCGCCAGCCCCGTGCGCGGGCTGCCCGCCTGCCGTGCCGGCGGCTGCTGAACGCGGGGTCCGGGGGTGGCCGTGCCAGCGCAGGGCGACGGCGTCGTCGTGGAGTCGGGCGCTGAGCCGTCGCTGCGCTTCTGCGCCGTCACGGGCTGTTCGGGCAGCGGCGTCGTCGTCCGCGGGGCCGCTGCCAAGGCCGCCCTCGAGTCCTGCAAGGTCACGGGGTCCAAGGTGCGCGCGCCCCCTCGGGCCGTCCCGTCGCTGGGGGGGGCCCCTCACAGCGGCGCGTCAATTGACTGGGGCAGAGGTGCGGCGTCGTCGTGCACTCGGGGGCCTCGGCGGCGCTGAGCGACTGCGACGTCTCGGGCTCCGGCGGCAGCAACGTCGAGGCGCAGCAAGAGGGCTCCGTGGCCCTCGATCGCTGCCGTCTCCACCACTCCGAGGTCTCTCTGCCGTCTCTGCGCGCCCCATTCAATTGATTTCGCCCCACAAACACTCTGTTTTGCCTCCCCCCCGCCCCGCCCTCTCTCGCGCCACGCAGCAAGCGGGCGTGTCTGCGCACCACGGCGGCAGGGCCGAGGCCGTCGACTGCGACATACACAGCAACGGCGGGGCCAACGTGTACGTGGGGGCCGCGGGCCGCGTGCAGGCGCGCCGCTGCGACGTGCACGGCGGCGCCGCCGAGGGCCTCGCCGTCTCGGGCGGCAGCGCCGTCCTGCGCTCGTGCACCGTCCGCGAGACGGCCCTCGAGGGCGCCGACGTGGACGCCAGCGACGCCGAGGTCGCGCTCGAGGCCTGCGCGTTCACGGCCTGCGGGGGCTCCGCCGCTGTGCTCCTCCGCAACGCCTCGCGCGCGCGCCTGAGCGCCTGCACCGCCGACGACAGCGCTGGCGCCGGGGCCCGCGTCGAGGCGGGGGCTGCGGCGGTGCTCGAGGGCTGCGCGCTGAGCGGGAGCGCGGGGTCGGGGCTGAGCGTCGCGGGGGCGGGCAGCAGCGCGGAGCTGCGCGAGTGCCGCGCGGAGCGCAACGGCGCCCACGGCATCGACGCCGGCGCCGGGTGCGCGCTGGCGGTCGCGCGGTGCTCGTGCTCGCGCAACGCGGGCTGCGGGGCGCTGGTGCGCGGCGGGGCGGCGGGCAGCGTGCGCGAGTGCTCGTTCGAGGGCAACGGCGCCGCGGGCGTCGAGGTCGCCGGCGAGGGCACAGCGCCGTCGCTCGAGGCCTGCGCGGTCGGCGCCAGCGGCCAGGCGGGCATCTACGTCCACAGCGGCGCGCGGCCCGCGCTCAGCGGGTGCTCGGTGAGCGGCGGCAGCGGCGCCAGCGTCGAGGTGCGCTCGGCGTGCCCGTCGCTCGCGCAGTGCACTCTGCGCGGCGCCAAGTCCGCTGCGCTCCTGGCCCTCGGCGACGCCGCGCAGCCCACGCTGGCCGACTGCGACCTCTGCGACTGCGCAGCCCACGGCGTGGCCTCTGCGAGGGGCGCCAACCCGCTGCTGCGGGGCTGCCGGATCCGCGGGTGCGGCAGCGCGGGTCTGAGCGTCCGCGAGTCCGCGTCGGCGCGTGCGCAGTCGTGCGAGTTCGCGGGCTGCCGCAGGGGCGCCGAGGTCTCCGCGGGCTGCCGGGCCGTGCTCGACGCGTGCTCGCTGAGGGGCGGGCAGGAGTGCGGCGTCGTGGCCTGCGGCGGAGGCGCCGTGGCGCTGCGGGGCTGCGAGGTCGGCGGCTTCGCGCTCTACGGCGTCGCTGTGCTCGCGGGCTCGTCTGCGCGCCTGCAGCGCTGCAAGCTCGACGGCAACGCGCTGGGCCCGCTGGACGACGCCGACAGGTCCTCCCAGATCAGCGAGTGCACGTGCGACCAGCGCGAGTGGCAGCCCTGGTGAGCTCACCCCTGCAGGGCGCCCGATCTGGAAACCCGATTTTCCCGATGGCAGAGATACACACGTTTGATCCCAGCCCGTTCGCACCGGAACAAAAGAAAGAAAGAAAGAGAGGCAAGAGACGCCAGGCAGGCGCACACGCTCGATGCCCGAGACTCCCCTGGTGGTGGCCGCCCTCTGGGTGGCCCTGAGGGCGCTGGACCTCGCGTGTGCCGCGGTGGCAGCCCCTCTCTACGCCCTCGTGCTGCTCCTCGACGCCCTCTGCGCCCTCGACGCCCTCCACGCCGACCCCGCGCCCCGCCTCGCCTACTCTCTCTGTGCGCCCCCGCCCCTCCCGTGCTCTGCGACCCGCTTCTGTGGCCTGTGGCCCGCGATCTCTGGGTTTTCATCGTTCTTCATCGTTTTTCATCGTTTCGACGCGGAAGCACCGCTGCTCGCTGGCTGACTGAGTGCTCAGGTGCTCTCGCACGCCTGGCGGCCCTGGCGGCGCTGCTCGCCGGCGCTGCCTGCGCGGCCTACGGCGTGTGGGCGGCCGACATGGCGGCCAGGGGCCTGTGCGCCCTGGCAGCGGCTGCCGTGGCGCGGGGCGTGTTCTGCGTGCAGTCGCTGGGGCTCCCCGCTGCCTCGCTCGGCCCCCTCGCCCGCGCGCTCCCCGAGGCCCTGCTCGACGTCCTCGCTGCTGTCTGCGGTGCCCTCGGCGTCGCCTCTCTCGTCAGGGCGCCCTGGACGCTGGCCTGCGTCCTCGCGCCTCCCGGGGCCCGCGGGGCTGCCAGCACGTCGGGCAGGCGTCCCAAGTCCGCACAGCAGCAGCAGCAGCGCCAGCCGCACGGGGCGAGCACGAGGGCGCTGCTGGTAGCGCAGCCGCCCATGGCCGTCGTCGACACGGCAGCCCTGGCAGCGGCGGTGCTGCAGCTCGCGGTGTGCCCGTGGAGGCTCCGGAGGGTGCCGGGCATCGTCGCTGGCGCCCTCGGCCCCGGGCAGAGCGCAGCGCACGCGCTCGCGTGGAGCCTCGAGATCAGGGCGCGCGTCGCTCTGCAGCTCGCCCTGGGGGCCACCGACCTGGCCGTCATCGCTCTGGGCCTCTGCGCAGGCGTGCTGGCCCCGTGGCGGATGGTGACCGTCTGCCGCTCTCTGGTGCGGGCTCTCCGCTGTTCCTGGACGCTCGCGGCTCACTGGGGGCGCTGTGCGACACCGCTGCAGGCCCAGTGGATGGCAGACGAGGACCTCGCCAAGAGGCGGTGCCTGCACGAGCTGCGCGAGGCGCTGCTGGACTGGGCTCTGGTCCTTGTCCCGGGGGCTGCTGTGTGCCTCACCCCGCGGGCCTACCAGCTCTTCGCCCGGTGGCCCCGGGTACTCCTCACGTCGTCCCCCCCACCCCTCTCACGAGGCGCACCGCACAGCCCGCTCGGGTGATCAGCAGCGAGGGCAGGGTCTACGTCGTGACGCTCTTCGGGCAGGTGCTCCTGGACGTCGTCACTGTCCCCCTGGCCGCCGTGCTCCTCGCCACTGCGTACCGCATGCGCAACGTCTGCCACCGCGTCCGCTCCCTGGTGCACAGAGACGTGCGTCGTGATGCGTTGGCGGCGTTGGGCGGACTCAATCGGCCCTGCAGAGGTGGACGTTCGAGCTGAACATGTGCGTCGTCCTGGAGTTCGGGAGTTTGCTGGCAGATGTGCCACCCGCGATCGCGGGCCTCGTTGTGCTGGGGCTGGTCTGGCGGGCCCCCTTCATGGTCAGGGACCTCCTCGGGGCCACCGGGGCGCGGCAGAGGCGCGCTGTGGCCTGCAGCCACTTTGTCGCTCTCTTCTCTGACATTCTGGACTCGCCGTTCTACGCTCTCTCCTCCCTCGTCTGGCTCACCATCTGGAGGGCCCCCACGCTCTACTCGGAGCTCTCCAAGGTGTGGCCAGCTTCTCTCATCCCGTTCTCACGCAATTACAGGCCACCACGAGAGCGGAGAGGCGTAGGATAATACTCAGAAACGTGCTGCTTCTTCTGGTAGATGTACCCGCAGCCCTGGCAGCGGCTGTCGTATTTGTAACGGTGTGGCGCGCTTCTTCCCTGTACCTCTCCATCAAGAAGGTGCCTGGACATTGGCACCAACCGCCTCTGACGCGCACAAGACCTATTCAAACAGCGAGCAGAACAACACGGGGCGGAGGGTTGTGGCTCCCACGGCTGAAGAAGAGGAGAACCCAACCCCGGTGTCTGAGCCCGCCTTCTCGTGGAACTTCTTCTCAGTGTGGTACGACCACCAGCCATTGATAGGGAATCACCGCCCCTCGCAACAGGCACATCCTCGCGTTCAGAGAGTTCGCACTGCTGATACTGGACATACCATTTCTCCTGCTCACAGTCTTCATTGGCCTCGCACCATGGCGCCACTACGTCCTCAGGAGCATCCTGAGAGAGCCGATGGATGAGTGGTCGAGAAGGAAGCTCATTCTTCTGCAGGCCCTGGCCCTGACGCTCGACTTCCCCTGCGTGGTTCTTCTTGTCCTGCTTCTGGTGTCATGGCGCTGCACAACTGTACTTCAGCTCATGCGGCAGGTGGGCAACACCCAACACCAGCAAACCAACTTTAAAGGATCACTTCAGTGCCACCTGCTCGAACAGAGGCAGAACGCCGTCTTTGCACAGTTCTGGCAGCTGATGATAGACACTCCATTTGTCGTTTTGGGTGCTCTCTGTCTGTGGAGGGCCCCATTTCTGCTCTACCAAGTGCTCCGCGAGTACGACACTGCTTGGGAGAGGCGTGGGCTGGTTGTTGCCCAATTCTGGTCCGCTGTGAAAGACGTACCGTGCATCGTGCTGCTGACAATCATGGTTGTCACCGCATGGCGAGTCCCTCTGCTCTACCACTCATATAAAAAGGCACACCGTACTGCCCTACCGACTCGGTCACTAACGCAAGACTCCAGTACGAGAGAGGAGACGACGAGCACAAAATCGTGTTGCAGCACTTTTGGCAGTGGATTCTGGACTTGCCATTTGCTGTACTTTTCATATTCGTGTCCATAACAGTGTGGAGGCTGCCCTGCATGGCCATGTGCCTCTACAGAGCAAACAAGACGGGGAGACAAACAATAACAGAGCACGCCGGCTTCGTGGTCTTAGACGCTCTCATTGCGATCCCCTGTTCGTCCATTCGGGCCTATCCGCACACCACTCACCCCTGTTACAGTTATCGTAGTGGTCGTCACAACCATTAGGCTGCAGACATTCGTTATTCTATTCAGGGAAGCCTCACAACGGTACTCGAGTGACAACAACTGGGTACTTGCATTTTTTTCTAGGGTGATTCTAATCGGCAAATCAGACCTACAGTTTCTACGAAGCCTCGTGGCTTTCCTTTATGCTGGTCATTTATGACGTGGTCATCGTACTCATTCCATCATTGCTGGTGGTTGTCGGGGTGGTGAGAATTCCGTTCTTCAGCTATCGCACGTATGCCAGAGTACGTGACCTGTGGTATCCTTCGAAGAAGAGGAGGATCGACGACATTCGCAAGAGAACAGCCCTGATATGCACAGCAGTTGACGGTCATTTCACACTACCTCTGATATCCGATGTAGCTCACCGGGAGGCGACGACAACCCTTTCCTTCTATTACCATCTCGTCTGCCTCCCCTTGAAGGCACAACCACTCGCTTACTCATTGGCTGACTTGAACTAGATTGTCGGATATCTGCTCCTTCCCATCCATTGGTTGTTTGGCAAGACTCTGTCTTTGGCGCATGGAACAATAACAGAAGGTGTTGTGTACAATACACTCATCTCCTTCAGCGGTAAGTCTCCTGCCATCGCTCACCTCATAGCTACACAGAGTATATCATGGACCACAAGTCATTTTGGAAAATCCACTTTGTGCCCGTTTACACAATTCCATTTTCAGTTATTCTTGTTCCATTTATCGGGAGTCTCGCCATCGCCATTTCCCTGGTACTCGTTATCAGTATTCTCACATTCGGCTCCCCTTTGATTGAGCGTTCCAAGACAAGTAAGTGCCATCGCAAGCCATTCTCCATTTAACGACCCAAAGGAATAAGCCCAGCAATCTACGTGGCCCTTGAATCCACATCAATGCTATTCCAACTGATTACCACTCCAATACTCATTATCATGCTGGTAATACTGTCATTTTCTCCGGTGATCCCCTTTGCAGAGCTACATAGGCACTACATAGAATCTAGCTTGTCCACACAAATTTCATACCAAGGACTCCAGGAATTGCTCGATGATATTAAATACCAGCTGTGTCACAATCTTGCAAACCTTACTTACGCTCACATGTCAATCGAGTTTGTTTGGCTGGCGTGCACCTCTCTTGCAGTTGTTCAACTCAACAAATGTAAGTCTTAGTTTAAGGCACCACAATCTAACACCAGCAGTCACGAGAAAGTATGCGCCTTTGTTTCAACCAGCGGGGTGCTACCTGTGGCTCGCTTCGCACCTCATGTCTGGGAGAACATGGGGGCTATATTGCAGTTTGCTGGGGTGGAGTGCGTCGGAGTGCTACTCAATTCGCCGTTGTTTCTATCTGGGAGAGTTGCTCATGTTCCCAATTGTTCTTATCTGGGCAGGATGGCCTGTTGCAGTGGTGTATTACCTCAACTCACCATCACTTCAATTCTATTCTGCTTCCGCCCTCACAATCATCTGGCTGTATTCGAGTAGCGCCATCATCTCGAGGAAGTCCGCACACTGCATTTCTTGTTCTCACACTTCTCTATACAGTTGGAGATCAGCTGATTCCGAGTCATACATAGGAATTCCATTACTCAACCTCGCACAATGTACTGCATCTCTGCAGACGAGCATCAAAGATCACGGCCTGTCCATTCACATTGAGGGTACTCTAACCAGATGTGCAAGACCATTATATGGGCCTCTTAGCTGACTCATCTGTTCAGCATGCAATGTCCAACACGCAACATTGTCCATCGAAGGAGACAAACTCTGGGAAATAGTCGAAGGTGCACAAAAGTTCATTCAGCAATTTAACATACCACAATGCAGCAACTGTGGGAGCAAGCATAGTGCGATTTGCTCGACTTGTTCTTCTTCCATTATGCTTGTTTCCACAATATATGTCATCTGCACCTTTCAAGAATGCTCGTCCAGGAAAGCCAGTGACAGCCGTGTTGCACTTTGGCGACACACCAAATGCACGTATTTCGCACAAGACCCTCCTTCGCATCCTGCAACAGCTTTCCGAAGGGCAAAACCCTGATTTTGTGCTTAAGGCTGAGTATGGTCACTATGGCTGGGGATTCGAGCCAGATGGACTGCTCTTCGCTATCCAATCCAACATCAAGGAGCTACTCACCAGCCTTGAATCACAGGCCCCTCTAAAACTGATTGCACAACACACAAACCTTCCGAAACAGGACTAAATGCACACGATCCCAGGATACATCAAATCTATTTCGTTTTATTCCTGTGATGAATGAAGCTGGAAGCTAATAACAGTTGCCCAATAGTGGATTGTGTCTGGGTTTGTTCTGATTTTCTGTCCCTTGAATAATCAGTGAAGGGATAAATAGCATGTCTGTGCTTCTTATTATCAGGATTAATGCTACTATTCTCTCGAAAAACAGCAAAGGAAGCCATAACCATGTGCGTCGTTTATCTGAAAAAGCCAGTCATGTTCAACCACCTGGCTGGCCTGCTTATAATCGAACTTGGTAAGTCACTCAGGCTCTGAACACACTAAACTGACTTAATACAGTGCAAATCACAACCAACTAGCCCACCTTAATTCTTCAAATACAATCCAATCATACTTTTTATTATGTGTTTTGTACTTCCGAGGGCAAATCCTGATCTAGTATGCAGTGTGTCTCCCTTGGCCTCCAGGACTGCTTGCAACCGAGCAGGCAATAAAGAAACCAATTTTGAGCATACCCCTAAGAGAGAGAGACTTCCACTCTTTTCTGAGGCAGTGCATCAATGCCTTCATAGATAAAGGGTTTGCCACAGTCATCTTAGCCTTCAGGATGCCTTAGGCATTTTCTTTTCCATTGAGATCAGATGTGAAGCCATCCAAACCCATGTGAGGAAAAGCACCCTCACACCTGAACCTTCTGGGGGTACTTCACCTGTCTGACCAACAATTGATGACCAGAAAGCTGCCAATGCTTGGTCTTTGGTCCCTCTAACAAGCTCGTATAGATTTGCACTGTAAAACCTGCTGTGAGATTAATGAGATGTATGATTTAGTGATGAGACAACACTTGGGCTGGGTGAATCACAGGCAAAGCACTAGCAAGTATTGGGTTATCAATTTCTTTTCAGGAAGGTGAAGTACCCCTCTTTTACCATCTTTTGGGCAAACTTCACTAAGAGCTGTCTTTACCTATTTCTGATGCAGTGCATCAAGGCAGTTAAAGAATGAGGGTATAACACATAATTAAATAAGCCTGAAACTTGGCTACATGCAAACACTGGCGAATAGCTGAGACAGAAGCCTGAAGATGAAGGATTCTGTGCAGAGCAGCAGCTGAGTAGGCTGCTTTGATATGGTCCTGGAAAGGATCTGTTAATTCCCTTCCTCTGAAGTTGTTCTTCTTGCTCTCTTGTTTGGTGGTACTGTGACCACAGTGTCAGGCCGGGTTTTCATTCAGTGCGGGGCCGATCCGAGTCCACAGTGCATGTATTGCGCAATGCACTTCTCTTATCACTGAGAGCCCATAGAGTGTCAGTGCAGAAACCCAATCTCCCATCTTTTCTTCTATATTAGAGACATGTTTAGCACAAGTGCTAATTATGCCACTAAAATAGCACCAATGCACTAATTTAGTGCTGAAGTTGCAGTAATGACCAACAATTTGTCGTATGAATGTTACACAAGAATTATCTTGTTTTCCTCTATTAGTGTGATAGTACAGAAATTGCACCCAGCAAACTGTGCTGACAATCCTATTTTTCATTTAAACCAGGAAGTCGGAGATAACTCAAGAGAGCATTTCTTCCTGATGCCTTATGCTTGATTGCATAAAAGAAATTATTACTGTACAGATGTTGAAAATAATAAACTGATGAAAATGCTAATATTCAGCACTTCAACAAATATCAATAATGACCGTTTGTTGCATGTGATCACCTTTTTCCCTTGGCAGGAATTTGCAAGCCAATCATGAAGGGCAGCAAACTGGGCGGAAACCTCATGGGCCATTCACAACAGTGCTGTAATCTACCATGCCCATCAGTGTGATTATCCATTCAGTCATATTGGGGCTGAGCAAAAAAATCAACTCAGAACAGAGCTCAATAATGTTCATACTGTTGACCAGGGTAACCCCAATGATATTCTTGAGACGTTGAATGAAGCGCGCAATTGGGCTGCCTGAATTGCGAAGTGATAAGGATCATTTCGCGAAATTCTCCACTTACCTGTGTCATCCCCAGAATTGCAATCGCCTTACTCGCTTGCCAAAGTGAGGAGTGTGCTGTTGAAGAGAAGATGGCTTCCATGTAGATTGCAAAAGGTGCTGGGTCGAGTTCCCAGCCCACCCTCGGTTTATTATCGGTTTTGGCTACCTGGTTGAAGAAAACCGAAGCAAATTCCCTTCTTCAGCCACCCGAGCTCCTACATTCCCTGCTTCCAGTCTGCTGCTACCGACGGGCACCGCTGTCGCCGTGGCCTGCTCGATTCGGCTCAGTCATTGTTGTGCGCCCGCCCTGCAATCCTTGGGAATGGAAAGGTCCATCCTGCGACCCCGTTGCAGCACCGAGGGTCAGAGATGGCGGGCAGATGCGGTAGCTTTTCCGGAGGGTGCTGGAAGCAGAGCGCGGCCGTTTGGACTGCAGACAACTCTTGGAGCACAGCACGATGGGCTTGCTGCACACACGGGCCACAGCAGCGCCTGCTGTGTCGGCGATCTCGATGCAGAGCACCACCTCTCTGCCCAGATGCAGCCTCGAAGAGTTGCAGTACCTCGGGTGGGAGGGAGAAGCGGGCATGTCAGGGCGTCTGCCGCGCTGCGATGGTGGGCATCGCAAGGCAGAAATACGATTTGCAGCCATCAAAGACGAAGACCAGCTCGTCGCCCTGGACAGAGGGCTCTGGCGATGGCGAGGTGCACCTCAGAGCCACGTTCGGCTTGCCGAGGGGCTGGCAGCACGTGCGGCATGGCGCGAGGGCTGCAGAATGCCCGCGGATCTTAGGAGCCAAATTGGAGAGGGGAATGCGAAATTTGCTCACGACGACCATCCATCGATCCTAGGCAGAGAACGGCACTTCGACCCGAGGCCCACAGGCAATCCGGACTGAGTCTGTGGTCCGAGAGCCACTGAAGACGCGCGGCCACAGAGACCTGCGATTGAATTCGCCTCAGGATCCAATTGGGGCATTTCAATGCCGAGGGAAAAAGTCAGAGGAAGGGCGAACGCAGAACGGGGTCGTCCGGATAATTCGCGAGGGATTCACCCACATCCTCGGCTGGGGAGTGTATGCGCTCGGGTCCATCAGGGCTGCTCTCTGCGTTCGGCGCTAGAATTTTTTTCCTGAAGTGAAAAAATAACCCCGGCTATTTCCTATCGGGCCAATGTCCTCTGGGTACGAGAGCCCGTCGTGGCTCTCAATCCGCTCTGCTGCCCGCTTCCTCGTCAGCTGTGCGCAGGCGCAGCAGACACGCAACGTGAAGACGGAGGCGCCGCTCGGCAATCAATGCAACGCGCAGTTCAACTTGCTGGCTGCTCTGCGCAGCACTGGGCGCCGCGTGAGGAGATCGGCCCCTGCGCACCGCACCATTGCAGCTTCGCGTGGCCGCGTGGCAATACCACCGAGGGGATCTGTGACCACTCGCTGAGCCCCACCGTGCAGCAGGAGGCACGCGCGCGCACTGAGACGGGCAGCTCGGGAGAGAGAAGCAGCGTAACACAAATCATCGCGTGGTCCAACGAGGCCAAACAAGGCAGGAAAATGCCCCGCGGCACGCGCAGCACACACAGAGGGCGGCCCGCCAGACGGAAAATGGTGCGCGGGCCCACGTGCAGGCTGAGCTGCTCCTCTGCGGCGCTTTTTTTTTCTTTTATCCGGCTGACGTGTTGTGAGGGCACCGTTGCTGTTGTTTTCATCCTCCCCTGCGCGGGTGAAACGCATGCCGGTGGAAGAACAGCTCTCCCACTGGCGCAGACGCTGGTTCCCTGCTGTCTGCAGCCGCGCGTCTCATGGCGCTCTCCACGGGCATCTTTCGCAGCCCAGGCGGCCATTTTGGTGGTCTGCCCGTACCCGTTTCTTTAACCCCGCGCCTTCGTCTGCGGTGGCGCGCCAGAGGGCCTCCGCGGAGGGGGCCACCGCCCCGCTCGCCCCGGGGGGTGTCTAAACCCTGCGCTGCCACCGGGCCCTGCGGGTGCCTCCGCCGGAGTGGAGGCAGGCGAGACAGACCACCGGAGTGGAGGATAACAGACAAACAGATGTCTCTCCCTCCGAGGGCAGCGGCGAGGCCGAGGAGTCCGCGCAGCCCAGCACCATGAGCCCCCAGGGGTGGGAGAGCTTCTGCGTGGCGCATGCCGTGGGCGTGGCCCCCGCAGGCAGAAGGAACCCGAGCAGAACGACTCCATCCAGAACGTGGTGCAAAATCGAAGGGGGATATCACTTGAAGAGGGCTCTCACTGACCGCCCACTACTGCCAGCCACAGCGCCCGACACCACTACCGCTGGCCTCCCTCAGCTTCTCAGGCGCACGCAGGCGGCGGGGTGAGAGGCAACAGGGAGGAGGGCCTGCAGCTAGGGGCGGGGGGCTGGCTGTGTCTGTACGCCCATCATGACGAGCAGCTGCTGCAGGAGGAACACTCTCGCCAGGTTCTCCTGCTGCATCTTCTCGAGCTCGCCCATCTGCCTCGCCAGCGCCCCTGCCTCCGCGGGGCCCTCGGGCACAGCTCCCGCGGCTGCAGGGGCCCCAGCGGCGATGCTGTCGGACATGTCGTCGCCGTCGAGCGACACTGCCGACTGCTCGGCCTCGGCGCGCGGGCCCCGAGCAGGGACGAGCGACGGCGACAGCGTGGCGACCGGGGGGCGCAGGACGGGCGTGGAGGCGGCCGAGGACGAGGCCGAGCGCGAGCGGATGGCCTGCAGAGAGCTCTTGGAGCAGAACTGCAGCGGCTCGCTGTGCAGGCGGCAGACAACGTAGCCGCCAGCGCCCACGATCTCGAGCGCCAGCACGACCCTGCCGCCCAGATGCAGCCGCGACGAGTTGCAGAACCTGCCGGAGGGCGCCCGAGGGCCGCGTGAGCCAGCGAGGGGCCGGGGGTGGTTCGGTGGAATGTCCGATACTATTCCTGGAACACCTCGCAAGTTTCTCTCCGTCCACCGAGTCGCGTGCGCCTCCGCGGGCTCCGAGGGTCGGCGGGGGCCGGGGAGGGCCGTGGGCTGCGGGGAAGGGGCGGAGCAGCGAGGTCCGGGCGGCGCGGGCCCCGGGAGAGCGAGAGAGCGAGACGAACGATCTGCAGTGGTCAAAGACAAAGTGCTGGTCGCCCCCGTGAGTCTCGGACACCAGCGACCCCGAGCTGCTGCCGAGCGCCACGTTGGGCTTGCCGAACGGCTCGCAGCACTTGGAGCAGGGCTCGAGCGCTGTGTGGAACGGGAGCCCCGCACCCGACCGATGCGAGACCGGTAGAAGCGCCCAGTTGAGAGCTCTGTGCCCGAAGACTTCCTTTCATGGTTGGAGAGAGAGAGAAGCGCACGCTGCTCGTCAGACGACTCGGGCAGCAGCACAGCCCTC
The DNA here is from genome assembly GCA_902651635.1 of Mastigamoeba balamuthi. Lineage (NCBI taxonomy): Eukaryota > Evosea > Mastigamoebida > Mastigamoebidae > Mastigamoeba > Mastigamoeba balamuthi. Next base: position 481,947 of record CACRSC010000002.1, read on the forward strand.
TGGCCCGCCTCCCACACGCTGTCGGCCCCGACGCCGTTGCAGGCCAGCCACTCGGAGGGCGCAGCGACGGTCACCTGCGGCCTCGCAGCTGAGCGGGCCGACCACCGAAAAGAACAAAAGAAAACGAGAAGGCGAGCAGAGCAGTCCGCAGACTGCGAGCTCTGCAGCCGAGGGCCGACGGGGACGCGCCTTGAACGGGGCGGTGCGGAATATGCGCGCGGGGGAGACCCACAATCGCGGCTGGGTGACGTCGGGCGCCTCCGAGTCCATGGGCAGGTGCGGAGCGCAGCTGAGGCCGCTGTGAAATCTCTGGCAGTCTCGCGGAGTCAACAAACGGTCCGAACACACTTTCCCGAATGGCTGCCACGCGGCGGGGGAGGGCAGGAGGCTGCTCGACGCACGGGGGGTGTGAGGCTGGTTGACACGACCCACGGATCGGCTGAGAAAACGAAAACGGCGTGACGGCTGCGACGCGGTGAGAAATCTCTGCAATCTGGTCGAGCGGTGCTGCTCCGTCGTCTGCCGCGCCCCCGCAGGTATTCCTCCAACGCCGCTGATGTGCCCGGCCGTTCTGCATTACGCCACACCGGGGCCGTGCGCATTGTGGTGGGCAACGGCTCTGCGGGGTGGGGGGCTTATCGGCCCTGGGAGCCGAATTCACTCTAGCGGTGATATCTCAGAGCCGGACAGGAGCGGAGGGCACGCAGAGGCAGCCCCCGGCGGTGCCCTGATCCGGCTGTGTCGAGAACTCGCGAGGCTCTCTTGCGAAGGTGGCCGAGAAGGCGAAGGCCCCCGAGCACCGCAAGAGGAACGGCCCGAAGAACACTGGAAAAAGGGTCCTGCCCAACTGCGGTAGGCGATTTGCCCCGGAATGTGGGCGAACCGTCGCAAACTCCGTTCAGATTTCGCTCTTCTCTGATAGAAGGAACAGCGATAAACCCGCGCTTCACACGGCACTCAGCAACCCGTCTGACATCTCAACCTCGCAGGAAAACCGCCGTTGTTGGTTCATTATTTTCGGTGGCACACACAGTGATTGAGATATGCTCAAACGTCGAGTTGCATACCAAGAGGACTCTGCCGCACTGCTCTTGTTTTCGCTCCATAGCGTGATTATCTTTTTGGCGTCTCAGAATGAAAACCCACTTGGTTCCCTTCTCGGAATGGCAGGGGTACTAAAAGAAGAATGCATATTTGCATAGCCGACCGATCACGACACGTGATATTCGAAGGAGGTTCGGTTACAATATACAACAGGACTGATTCATGCCAAATGCCAATTACTAACGGGGTCTGCTTTCCGAGCACCCTCCGATTAGGCATACAGCGGAAGAGGAATGGCGAACCGTCGGGAAAATCCTATCAAGTTTTTCTTCAACGATGTGAATCTCAATTCTGCATTTCCGCGAGAAGAGCTATGAGTCACACAATCAAGATCCAAGAATTTTTGCACACTGGATTCACCGAGTTGCGCGAGGTGCTTTAGGAAAAAAGCTAGGTTGTGTCTGCCATCAAAAACTGATTTCATTTTGTGAGGCAGGCCACAAGGAAGAAATTCTACCTTAAGCCCCGATGATCAAAGAGAATCTATGCTTCCTATCCACCAGGATGAATTCACTCGAATCCGCGGTCCAGCAGCTTAATACTGAAGGACGAATTCAAAACTGAGTTCTATTTGTTCAAGCAATCCACTGTTCTTACTTCTCCCTTGATGGGTCTCTTTTGCTCGGGGCCATTAGTAGTGTTCAAATAGCTCATGAATGAGCAGATCTTCTGAGAGGTCTACCGTAGAATACAAAACCCCAAAACACCTGCCAACAGCACGTCTTGCATGAGCAATGGCCTCTGGCGAGGTGCCGCAGATGTGGGTAACTCCCACCAGAATTTTCCGGACTGCGCCCTTCAAGGTGCCACCGCCCCCGCGCACAGTGCCCCCTGCTGCCCCCGCCAGCGAGCCGTTGGCCCCCGGCAATTGTTGACCATGACGGGCTCGCTCACCTGATGCCAGGTGACCGTGTACGTCCCGGTGCAGTGGATGCACCACCGTGGTATCACGCCCCAGAACGTATGGAACTCGGGAGTCGCTCCGGTCCTTCTTCCCGAGACGGGAGACCAAAGACGTGCGCACAGCACAGCACAACGCGGGGACGTGCTGGGAGGACTCACCCGCGCATCTCCCTCGCCCAGCCCTGGAGCCCTGCCAGAGGTGCTGTGTCCCCCACCGCAGGCTGAGCAACGTCGCCCTCGGGCGCACCGCGGAAGCCGCAGCGCCAGTCACTCAGGGCGGCGCGTTGCTCTTCGTTTTTGACAACTGCAGAACGTGCGCAGTGCCGCTCTGCCCTCGCTCCCTTCCCCAGCCCATGCTCTCCAAGTAATCAGCCACGCGAGATCCAGCGTCGCTCCTTTCTGCCTGAGAGCCCCTCTGCGGTCCCGTTGAAACTCGGCGACGATTTCGTTGTTTTCATTTTGGCATGTTTGCCCTGAAGCACAAAACCGTGTCGAGCGCGTTTGCGAACTGAGCGCACGGGCTCCCGCCCCCCTCAGGTTCTGTAACTCGTCGAGGATACACCTGGGCGGCAGGGTCGTGCTCGTCCTGGCGATTGCAGACACGTGGGGCGACGTGGCCGTGCGGCTGCACAGCGAGCCGCTTCTGTTTTGCGCCAAGAGCTCTCTGGGGCCTCTGCGCTCCCGCTCCGCCTCGGCCTCCTCCACCCTCACGCCCCCGTCGCTGCCCCCGCCCTCCCCGACGTCTCCTCTGGCCGCGCTCGACGCCGGCCTCAATACGGGCGACGGGGCACTGAGTCCCGGAAATGGACCGGCAAGGAGCGAAGTCTCTGCAGTCGCTGCCGGACAGTCGCAGCCTCAGGCACCACCGACGAGCCACGACGACAGGGGTGTGGCCCGGGGAAGCGGGGAGGCGGGGCAGCAGGAGAGATGGAGGGCCGAGGTCGAGGCCATCCGGCAAGAGAACATGGCGCGCGCTTTGGTGCTCGCGCAGCTGCTCTCCCTCACCTTCGCTGCCTCGCAGCCGCTCTCCAAGCCCTGAGCTACGCCCCCTTCACCTTCCCCACGACCTATCACAGTCCTTCCCGCATGTCACTGGGCACTCCGTTGGTGGCGGATGGCCTCCAGGGCCGTTGGCAACAACGAGAGGCTGTGTTGTTGCCAAACGGTTCTTTCGCGCTCATTTCAAGACGGCTGTCCCGTCTGACTGCGTGAAGGCGGGACCTCGCTGCCCGCCACACAGCCCCCGGGAGGGGCTTTCTGGGTCAGCAGGGGGTGCGCAGAGACGAGCATTGCATTCGGGAGCGATCACGATGCCCTTTCTGGCGCCTGTCTGTACAAAAATCTGCTCATGTGGCTGACGTCAGAATCCACAGAGGGGCAGTGCGCACAGGCGGCGGTGCTGCTCTGGGCCGATGCCACTGCCTGCGCAACTGGAGATGTTTGTGTCTTGTGCCCGCGTGGTCTCTCCCGCCAGCCTTTTTTTTCACTTGACCCCTTCAGATTGTTGAACGCAAAAACCGGAACAATGTGGTGCCGAGGACCAGCAGGACATTGCTCAAACTCCTCACTTCGCGCAGGTGTGCGTTGCCCATTGCTGGCGCGGCCGCTTGGACTACGCGTGAGTATGGGCGCCCGAACTTTGCAATGAAAAAACAGCCGCGGTTCTATGGGCCGAAGTGTAATCCCTCCCGCCGGGCCTGTGCTACAGACAGCCCGGGCCCGTGACAGCAACCGATTTGTGGGCCAGCGACGCCCGCGAGGCACGCGAACCGGCGTGCGGTGCTTCGCTTGCCAGAAGGCGCGTTGCTTATTGTCCATAAAAAAAGATACGGGCGTTGTGGCCCACAAGCGAGCACAGCAGCGCCACAGCGGGCCCCGCCGCTCCTCCCAGAGGCTCTCTCGCTCTCCCTCCGCCCCCGTTCGCTCACCTCGGGGCCGAGAGCAGCGCAGCCCTGCTCGCCAGCACGGCCAGCGCGCGCGACGCGGGCCACAGGGCGCCGCAGACCCGCGCGGCGACGGACCCGAAGTCCGCAAACGTGCAGGCGGCGTCGCCCACGGCCCGCGCGACCTCGTCGCCCACCGCCTGCGCCACCGCGGCGCCGACCTCGCCAGCGTGCCGCCTGCACGCGGCGCGCACGGCCTCGACGGCGCGCTCGCGGCTGCCCTGCGCGGCCTGCGGGTCCCCGGGCCGCGCGCGCAGCGACGAGCGCAGGGGCCCGCGCTCGTGGACCTGCGCGTCGGCGAACGAGCAGCACGCGCGGCACCAGAGGCGGAAGCGGAGGCCGTAGGGCGAGGCGCGGCCCATGCCGATGAGGCCCAGCAGCCCCGAGCCCTGGCGGTCCTCCGCGAGCCGCGCGAGGGCCTCGCGCAGGCGCCCGGCGGCCGCGAGCGCCTGCGAGGCCGAGAGGGCGCCGGTGCAGAGCCGCTCGTGCACGAGGTCCGCGTGCAGCACCGCCAGCAGCACCGACGCGCACTCGCCGCGGTCGCCGGGCGGCGGGGCCGCGCGCTCGCCGGCGGCCCAGAGCTGGTCGACGGCGCGCACGGCGGCTGCGGCGGCGGCGGAGCCCCGCGGGCCCTGGAGGGCCGTGCGCGCAAAGGCGTAGAGCGAGACGAGCGAGCCCGTCGAGAGGCACGCGGCGCAGAAGTCGGCGGCGTCGCAGCGGCGCGGCGCGAGGGCCACGGGGTCCCAGTCGCTCGAGGCGAGGAAGTGCGCCTCGGCCAGCAGCTCCGTGAGGCCGCAGAGCCGCGCGGGCGCCGCCAGCGCGCAGCAGGCGGCGTCGACAAAGACGGGGCAGAGCCCGGGCGTCTCGCGCGACATCTCGCCGGCCGCGCTGGCGATGGTCGTCGCGTCGCCCGTCTCGTAGAGCGGGAACAGCGCGCGGAACAGCGGCGCCCCGGCGTGCAGCCCGCGGACGCGCGCGACGGCCCCGACGGCGCGCATCAGCGAGCGGACCAGCGCGGCGTCGAGCACGGGCTCTGCGCGCGCCGACGAGGCCGCCAGCGCGTGGCAGTAGCGCAGCACGCGGTCGAGGTGCGCGTCGCCGGCCCAGGGCGCCACGCGCAGCTCGCCGTCGCCGTCGCCCAGGACGCCGCACGCGGCGCACGCGAGGGCCGTCGCGAGGGCGCAGCGCTGGCGCACGGCGCGCGTGTCCTCGGCGGGGCTGCCCAGCGCGGCGCGCGCGTCGGGCGTCGACTCGGTCAGCGCGGCCTCGGCGTCGGCGCCGGCCAGCGTCGACCACGTGATGCGCGCCGCGAGGCCGCCGCAGAGCGCCGCGACGCAGTCGGGCAGCGGCGTCGGCGCGCGGAAGGCGAGCGCGAGGCCCACGCAGAGCAGCGGCGCCAGCACCGAGGGGTCCGCGGCGGCCGTGAGCTGCCAGTCGACGCCCGCGCACGCGGCGCCGACCCACGCGACGCCGGCGGCGCTGCGCTTGTCGACAAAGACGCGCAGGCACGCGAGCAGCTGCGCGCACTGCGGGGCCCGCGGGCGCCAGCGCGGCCAGGGCAGCGCGGCCAGGGCAGCGCGGCCAGCGCGCAGAAGAACGCGTCCTGCACGGCCGCGGGCGCCAGCGCGGCCACCGACGTCGCCACGGCCGCCTGGCAGAGGAACGCCCACGCGCGCGTGGCCAGCGCCTGCGCCTCCGAGTCGGTGCAGGCGGCGCAGACGTCGCCGGCGGCCGACGCCAGCGCGCGCGTGACGGCGAGCGCCGTCTCGGGGGCCGCGTGCTCGTAGGCGAAGCCCACGGGCCCGCAGGTCAGCCAGGGCTCCAGCGCGAGCAGGACGGCGTCCCAGAGGTCCGCGGCGGCGACGAGCGGGACGGCCGAGCGCACGAGGACCGCGAGGAGGTCCGCGAACTGCTGCGCGTAGGGCCAGCGCACAAAGAGCGACGCGCCCGACGAGCGGAAGCGCCAGAGCGTCGACGAGAGCAGCGTCAGCGCGCTCAGCACGGCGTCGCCGTCGAGCAGCCCCGCGGGCAGCAGCTGCACCAGCGACGCCAGCGCCTGCGCCGGCAGCCTGCCGCCCTCGCTCTGCTCCAGCGCGGCGCTCAGCGAGTCTGCAGGGGGGCGGGGCAGCCGAGCGAGCGAGCGGGTCAGAGCAGAGCAGCAGTCTCAGGGGGCCGAGGGCGTACACTCGAAGAGCTCGGGGAAGCGGAAGGAGCTGACGCTGAGGAGCCACGAGAGGACGAGGGACCAGGCCTGGTGGTGCGCGCCCGACATGCCCGCGTCGATCGTGGCGAGCGCCTTGGCCATCGTCGCCACCAGCTCCTTGCGGTCCGCCAGCGACGCGCTCTTGGCCTCGAGCCACTGCAGGGCAGGCACGCAGTCAGTCACAAGGCAACGCACAAGCAGTACCACAGAAAGTGGAAAAAGATGGTCCCACCAGGTATTGATCCTGGAACCCTCGACACGTCAAGTCGATGTGATGCCACTACACCATGAGACCATTCACACAGAGGGCGAAGCAGAGCAGAGCAGAGCATAGCAGAGAGCAGTCGGGGGCGCAGACACAAGCAAGCAGGCGTACCTTGGAGACGTCGAAGCGCGCGAGGATGGGGAGGATGGAGGCGGGGACGGGGCTGCGCGTGAAGCAGTCGACGGCGGTGCAGAGCAGCGCGGCGAAGGAGGAGCTGAGGTGCGGGTCGAACGTCTCGACAGCGGGCGCGAGGCGCTGGGGCCGCGCGATCATCTCCGTGAGCAGCCGCATGGCCTCTGCGGGGCTCGAGGCCACGATGGCGCCCGAGAGCGTTGCGACGGCGGCCTTGACGGGCCCGCGGGCCAGCGGGCTGCTCTGGACGGCCGCCGAGCCGCCCCACTCGTCGCAGAGACGGTAGACGACGGCCGAGGCGACGGCGCGCGTGGCGTCGAGCTCGTCGACGCGCTGCGGGTCGGCCATGGCGGCGGCGAGCTCGAGCGACGAGCGGCACATCTGCAGGACGCAGGCGCAGACGCCGAGGCTCACGCGGACGCGGGCGCTGAGCGCGTCGGCGGCCGCGTGGCAGCGCTCGACGGCGTCGGCGACCTCGCGGCTCTCGGCGACCTCGTTGACGTCGAAGAAGAACGAGACGGGCCCGCTGCAGCCGCGGCAGCAGCCCTGGACGGCCTGCACGCGCGCGGGGGCGTTGGCGAGGCGCCTGCGCAGGAGGTCCAGCAGCGCGTGGTCGGCCATCTCGGCCTCGAGCGCCCGCGAGGCCTCCATCTCGGCCGCCCGCTTGAGCGCCGCGACGTTCTCGCCGATGGCTGCGACGACGCTCTCGCCCAGCGGGTACGAGCAGAGCAGCGGGTGGTCCAGGAACGACGGCGGCGGCGGCTCCAGCGCCGTCACGCGCGCCAGCTTGCCGATGCTGTCGCCCGCGCTGCCGCTGCTCACGCGCGAGACGCTGCCCGCCACGACGGGCTCGGCCGCCGCCCGCGCCCGCGCGCTGTCGCCGCACGCGTCGAGCAGCAGCGCCGCCGCGAGCTCCTGCGCGCCCACGAGCCCGCGCACGGCCTCGGCGCTCTCGAGCGGCTCCGCGAGGTGCCGCGACAGCCACAGCACCGCCTCCGTCTCCCAGCGCTGCGCCTGCTCCGCCCCCAGCGGCGCGCTCTCGGCCAGCCTGCGCACCGCGTCGGCCACGGGCGCGTTGAGCATCGCCGCCAGCCCGTCGGCCCGCGCCGCGCTGAACACGGCCTGCGCGCAGCTGCACAGGCACGCGGCGTGCAGCGCCCGCGGCGCCGCCTGCTGCGCGTCGGCGTTGGCAGCCGCGGCCGCGACGGAGCGCAGGCAGCTCTCGGCCATCGCGGGCGCGCAGGCGGCGAGGCGCTCGCGCTCGGCGGCGGCCTTGCGCGGGACGCCGTGGCGCATGTCCGCGAGCAGCGCCACGCGCAGCGCGACGCTCACAAACGCCGCGTGCACGGGCGACGCCGACGGGTCCAGCGCCGCCGCGGCCCGCGCCCAGCGCGCGCCCCACTCGCGCAGGGGGCCCTCGGAGCGCGCGTCGGCGTCGCGGGTGGTCTCCGCGAGCCAGACGTAGAAGAAGAGCCACGGGGCGCCCTGGGGGTCGCCCTGCAGCAGCGAGGAGCCCGGGGGCTGCGGCGTCGCGCTGCTGCCGCGCAGGAGCCCCGTCAGCTGCTCGACGGCCGCCGGCGCCGCGTCGCGCGCCACGAGCGCGGCCCACGCGTGCGCGGCGGCCGAGAGCGGCGCCTGCAGCCGCGCGCCGTCCTTGGAGCGCCACTGCCCGCTGCAGGTCAGCAGGCGGACCCAGAAGCGCAGCGCCTGCTCGGGGCTCGCGCACGTGGCGGCCGTCCGCGCGATGCTCGACGCGAGCGCCGCGCTGAGGCGGTTGGCGGCCCCCGTGGCGTCGCTGACCATGCGGTAGAAGAGCCCCGGGTAGAGCGCGCTGCAGAGCACCTCTGCGAGCTCGCGCGACGCGTACTCCTCGGGCGACGCCCCGGCGGCCGCCAGCGCCGGCGCGGCCTGCGCGAGCGCCCACGCGGCCGCGTCGCTGCGCCCGTGGTACGTCAGGCAGCGCAGCGCTGCCAGCGCGGGCCCCGCGGGCGGCGCCCACGTCTCGGGCTCTGCGGCGCTCTCGCTCAGCGCGAGGAAGCAGAACGCGTGCAGCGGCCGCACGGACGACGGCGAGTCGGCCGAGCGCCCCGCGGCCTCTGCGGCGCGGGCCAGCGGCGCCGAGAGCACCGGCGCGGGCCTGCGGGCGTCGGCGTGCCTGTAGGTCATGCGCGCGAGCAGCGACCAGCCCCAGGCGGCGAGCTCGCGCGAGGCGGCCTCGTGGGCGTCGAGGGCCTCGGCGATGGCGGCGGCCGCGCGGCGGTGGACGTCGACGCCGAGGAAGGGCCCGCGGGCGACGTCCTCGTGGTGGCCCCAGTTGAGCGCGCCGAGCACGGCGCGGGCGGCGCTGCAGGCGGCGCTGCGGGGGTCGAGGCGCAGCCACGCGCCCAGCAGCTCGAGGTCCGCGGGCGCGGGCTGCCAGAGCAGCAGCGGCAGGGCGGCGCAGACGCGCTCGCTGGCCTCCTGGCCCAGCGCCTCGAGGTGGTCGCCGACGTGGCGCAGGACCTGCGAGACGAGCGCGGGCTGGTTGGTGCAGAGCGTGCAGAGCAGCTTGAGGCCGCTGTGGTGCAGCTCGCCGCGCGACTTGGGGTTGACGCAGCTCAGCTGGAAGAGCGCGTCGAGCGCCGCCGAGGCGATGTCGGCGCCCGGGAAGCACATGGCCACGTGCGTGACCATCTCCAGCGTCAGCGACTGCGGGTGCAGCGCCAGGTCCGCCGCCGCGTCCACCAGCCCCTGCGTGTAGAACGCCCCCCACTCCTCCCTGCACTTGGGCAGCTCTGCGCCCGCCGCGCCGTCAGTGCCGCTGCGGGGGCTGCGGGGGCTGCGAGGGCTGCGCGGGTGCCTTTCTTGTCCTGCGCCAGCATGAGGGCGAGCAGCTGCCAGGCCATGTCCATCGGGAGCCTGCGCAACAGAGGCCGTGAGAGAGTGAGAGAGGGGGCGCGGCACAGCGACGGCGCACGACTCGATGGGGAAGTCGCAGAAGAAGCGCGAGGCGCCCATCGTGGGGTTCTTGAGCAGCGACCGGAATATCTGCGGCCGAGGCCACGCGAGCGGCTGTCAGCCAGGGCCGCAGCCCCACGCAGCAGCGGGGAGAGAGAGGGAGCAGAGACTCACGGGGACGAGCGACTTGTCGAGGTGCGGCGCCAGCGCTCTGCGACCCCCCACGTCAGCGGCGGTGCGTGCAGGCGAGAAGGGGAGAGATGGAGGGAGAGGAGCGCACAGCTGCCTGGTGCACGTGGCGCGGAGGGCGAAGAGGACGAGCTCGCCGAGGATGGAGGTGGCGAGCTTGGCGTACTCGGGGTACTCGGCCGAGTTGAGCAGCGACTCGCAGAGCAGCCACATGAGCTCGCTGAAGTGGTCCGCGACGGCCCCGAGGCCCGCCATCAGCCACGAGCAGTACGACGCAAACGGCAGCTGGCGCAGCAGCGCGCACAGGTCCTCCTCCAGCGGCTGCAGCCCGCGCGGCTCCCCGGCAGCGGGCGGCGCGTCGGCGAGCGCCCGCACGGGCGGCTCGGGCAGCACGAAGCGCTTGGCGGGCCTCGCGAGCGTCGCGACGAGCTCGCAGAAGAGGTACGCGGTGCGCTCGTCCCAGGCGGCGGGCGGGGGCAGCTGGACGAGGCGCTGGGCGTGCCACTCGCTGCAGCCCGGGCAGCAGGCGAGGCAGCGCAGGATGAAGAGGTGGTCGTGCAGCGTGGCGCGCCGCAGCAGCGCCGAGCAGAGGTGCACGATCCACGAGTGCAGCGAGTCGTGGAACTGCTGCAGGGCGGGCGCCGGGGGCCTGTTGCGCTCGAAGAAGAAGAGCACGCAGAGCATGTGCAGCACGTGGTCCGCCTGGCGCCGGTCCTCCGGGGGCTGCAGGTCCGGCGCGCACGCGCAGACGGGGTCGCTCTCGCCGAGGCCCGCGCGGAAGAGGGGCCCGCCCACGAGGAACTCGTCGATGTAGTGCTTCACCATCAGCCTCGCGCTCTCCGCCTCCACCTCGTACAGCAGCAGCGTCTGCGCGGGGGGGGCAAGCCCGCAGCGCAGCACAGAGCCACAACCGCAAGGCCATTCGAGTTTGAGTTTCTGGGGCGACCAATTGATCGAGCATCGCAATAGCAGCCACGTATCAAAACTCAGTTGCACAAAACCGGGGAACGCACGGCAACTGACAACTAAACTGGAAACAGAGCAGCCACGCAGGCAGCACTGCAGCGCATAGACACGGACGGGCAGGCACACAGCACAGGGCCGAGAGGAGCGCATCGGGGAGAATCGGGGAAACGGAAAGAGAGGGGCGGCGCAGACCTTTTCTCGGAGGACGCGGAGCTCCTGGAGGGCGAGGCACTGCTTGGTCATCTCGCCCTCGTCGATGCTGGCGACCTCGTACTCCTTGGAGCAGCTGACCAGCCGCGAGTGCGCAGAGCACCTCGCGGGCGGCGCGTCGACCTTCTTGGTCTCGCGGCGCCACACGCGGGCCTCTGCGGCGCGGACCTCTGCCTGGCGCGCGGCGACGTCGCGCACGAGGCCCTCGAGCTTGGCCGAGGCGCTGCGGGCGTTGGCGACGAGCTCGTAGAAGTGGCTGCCCTCGAGGTCGCCCGGGGCGTCCACAAACGCCTGGGGCTCGGCCTCGGCCTCGGCGACGGCGGTCTCGCGGGGCTCCTCCTCCACGGCCTCGGCGGCGGCCGCGGCTGCCGCCTCCTGCTGCTGCGGCACAGGGGCCCCGCTGTCAGTGCGGCCGTCCGTGGCGCCCCCCAGTCACACAAGCCAACTGCGCTCTGCGGGCTGCCTGGCTGCTGCCGCCAGTCCAGGTAGGTGCGGTCCATGGAACACGCGGTCACAGACACGCAAGACAGCACACAGGCAGGCATTGGGGTGGGGAATCCGACAGGCCGCCATGACACAACCGAGGATGCCCTCCTGGTGGCCCCGCCAGCCCACCCGAAAAATCAATTGCCGCGGGGGACACGGGCAGACCACGCTCCCGCGCCAATTGATTTGCGGCGACCGTCTCCACGGCCCAACCTAGCGCGCGCACACCCCGCAATCCCCAATCCCTCCTCGGGAAACCAATTGCGCACACCAATCCCGAAATCTCTCCCCCGGCAATCAATTGACGGCGGCGGGCCAGCAGCGCAGCCCGACGCGACGTGGCCGCCGGGCCCTGGGGGGGGAGAGAGAGAGAGAGAGAGAGATGAGGCGTGCCAGGGAGGCCTCGGCGGCTGCGGGGGAGGGGAGGAGGGCCCTGAGGGCTGCGAGCTGCCCCCGGGCGGCGTCGATGGGGGGCGCGGCCTCGGGGTACATCCGCAGCGCACTGGGCGCCCCCAGGTCGGGGCTCCGCGCCGTGATCCGCTCCAGCGCGGCCAGCGAGAACCGCTCGGCCGCCGGCGCCTGCGCTGACGTGGCGAAGACGGGGGCCAGGGCTGCGCGTCGACGGCCACGAAGGCGGCGGTGGGCGACGCCGGCGACGCTGAGGCCGCGGGGGCCGCGGGGGCAGGGGCCGGGGCAGCGCGCGGCTTCTTCTTGGGGCGCGCGCGCTGCGTCTCCATGGGGGGCGGCGGGGGTGGCGGCAACGACGGGGCAGACGCGGTGAGGTGTGTTTCGGGAAAGAATCTCTGCGGACGCAGAGACACTGGATATCCCCCGAAATATCTACGCAATCTGCTGCATATCCTGTGCGCGAATTAGGCAGACCGCTGGTTAACCCGATCCACTGGAAATATCTCCGTGGATTTAAAATAGAGCCCTGTTCCGACAAGGACGGACCCCACCGAAATTCAAGTTTGGATATCAATTGAGTGCTTCTTTCTCAGAAACAGACAAAAATCAAAAAAAGATTACAGAAATATAAACTAATATACCATAAATAATTACAAAGTGAAATCCAATAATGTTTAATTATCACTAAACACTTCGCTATCCCCTCTAGACCACTAGGAGGAATAAAAATCTCTGTATTCACTTCTGAGCAAAATGTCTAAGTGACATAGTAAGAAAAAGGGAACTGACTGTTATTATACACTAAAGCCTCTGATTATGGTACACAGATATACATGGAAAGACCATCAAAAAAGGCTCTTACAGTTTACAGTTCCAAATGATATTACAGAACTGCAGCTATAAGAAGCAATTGATATTCACACTTGAATTTCAGTTGCTTGCCAGAACAGGACTCTTAAATTTACAGAGATATTCTGAGCAGATTGGGATGGTAGTATACTGAAAAGCCCCCAAGACAACAAAAAAACCCCTGAAGGTTGTAACTTTCGTATACTATCTACCCACCTCGCAAATATGTTCGTGCTAAAATAATTCGAGTGGAATGACGTCACACTGCTTGAATCCTATTTTCAAGCAGAGAGACGACCCTCCATTCGGGCCCGACATCATTTTCCTGCAGGATATGCCCCAGTTCAGGGCACACATACAACAGAGGCAGGAGGAAGAGCCAAGTCCTCCTGGATTCACAGGCATTTTTGTTGTTTCACCAGGGGCGAACTAAAGCTGGGTGCAAGGCAGATCTACTGAATCCACGGATTTACGGCCCACTTTGCAATCGGACAGCAGTGGCCTTTCAGGTGTGGCGGCCGAGATTATATCCACGGCATTCAAAACTATGAGGCCCAAGCATCAGCGAGCAAGGACCGAGGGCGTGCGTGCGGTGGGCCGGCGAACCGTTTTATTTAGGGTTTGTTTTTACCCATTTTGTGCCCCATCATTTGGCGCCTGTTCGTGTCTGGGAACCCTTTTCACTGTTTTCCTCTTTAGTCAGTTCATGAAAACCGGGTACGAAAACTCATCCCCGCAGCGCTGGCGCCACGGGGCAGCACAACGACTGTCTCTTCCCAACTCCGCGCGCGCGATAGCGCCGCTCTGGGTCGAGCCCCCTCGTTCCGCCCACGGAACCCACGGAATACTGTGAACCATTCTTACGTCACAATGGTCCTGCAGCAGCAGCTCTGCAACAGAGGGCGCGGGGGACCGCATCTAGAATCGCAGAACACCGTTGGTACAGTGATCGCCCCCTCCTTGCCCGCGCAGGCCTGGAGGTCTTTGCGCTTGGGGAGAAGGGTAGACGGGCAGCGCAGGACAGCTTAGCCGAAAGTGGGGTGTGGCGAACGCCACTCACAGGGCGTTCAGTTCCTGCGAGAACGGGCTGCTGGCGGTTTTTTCAGGCCGCCCTGAACAATGCAGGGGCAGTCGAAAACACATGCGCGTTGCGGTGTGGGTCCCGGGCGCGGCGGCTGTGGCGCGGCGCTGGGGTCCCGCTGGAATAACAGGACGTTCTTCTATGCCCGAAGGACCTTTTCTGCGTTTTCCAAACAAATCGAAGGCGGAACGGGCTCGAGGCAAAAATCCAGCAGGAACTGTTGCGGTTTTTCCAACGCCAATCCTTCTCGCCGAGTGTGCGCCCGGAGTCCCCTCGCGCCCCCGAGCGTCGGAGTATCGCCTCGTGGGGCCGACGTCCCGGGATTTGCAAGAGAAAACAGGCGGGGCGGCCGAGAGCGAGAGCACTGGACCGGTGCGGGTAGAAAGGAAAAAACAAAACAAGCGCCCTTGGAAAACGAATGTTCTACGGTGGGCGAGCGATCGGAGGGGAATGGAGGGCGGGCGAGTGGGTGAGGCGGGGGCGGGGGCGGGGGGGGGGGGGGGGGGGGCGGCGGG
>CACRSC010000002.1:496183-510836 GCA_902651635.1 Mastigamoeba balamuthi
GTGGGAGTGCGCGTCGGTGCTTGTCACGGGCGGGGGTGCGAGTGCGGGAGCTGCGGGGGCCCCATGAGCGTGAGGGCGAGGAGGTTCTGGAGGAGCAGCACTCTGGCGATGTTCGCCTGCCTCATGGTCTCGAGCTCGCTCATCTGCTGTGCCACCTGCGTCTGGTCTTCGGGGCACGCGCTGGGCTCCTCGGCCACCTGCTGGAGGGGCTCTGGCTCTGGCTCTGGCTCGGGTTCGGGCTCAATGGGCTGGGGCTCGATGGGCTCAGGCACGGGCACTGGCAGAGGCTCCGGGTGGCTGGGCTCCTGATCGAGCTCGAGAAGGTCCAGACGCATGGGATCGTCGTCGAATGGGAACGCCAGTGGGCTCTGCGGTGCCGATGCGAACGCGGCAACGGGGGCGATGGTCATTGCGAGCGGCGCCTCGGCCACAGCAGCGGGCAGCTCGAGGAAATGGGGCTCCTGCTGGGGCTGCTGCTCGTGCTGCTGCTGCTGCTGCTGCTGTGGTTGCTCCTGTTGGTGGAGTTGCTGCTGTGGCTGTTCCTGCTCCTGCTGCTGGAGTTGCTGCTCCTGCTGCTCCAGCTGCTGCCGCTGCTGCTCGTGCTGCTGTTGCTGTTGCTGCAGCTGCTCCTGCAGCTGCTGGAGCTGGAGCTGGAGCTGCTCCTGGTGCTCTTGGTGCTCCTGTTCCCGCGTCGCGCTGGGAGCGCTGTGGCTGTCGCTCTGGGGCGCTGCCGGGTCGGCGACGACCGCCGGCGACGTTCGCTGGGACGAGTGCCGGGATCGTCGCGAGGGCGCGGGAGGGGCGTCGGCCCCTGCAGCGGCTGGTGCCGCTGGCCCGCGGGTGCGGAAGATCTGCAGGGCGCTTTTGGAGCAGAGCTGCAGGCGGTCGCTGTGCAGGCGGCACACGACGATGCCCCGCGTGTTGGCGATCTCCAGCAGCAGCACCACCTTCCCGCCCAGGTGCAGCCTCGACGAGTTGCACCACCTGCGGTGGCGCAGCGCCCCAGCCAGCCCCCGTGTCAGCCCCTCGGTGCGGTGCCGATGTGGGGGGAGGGCAGTGGGCTTGGGGAACACTACGATCTGCATTGGTCGAACACAAACACCAGCTCGTCGCCCTCGAGCGCTGGCGCCGGCGCCTCGGGCGAGCACTCGACAGAGATGTTGGGCTTCTCGATGGGGACGCAGCAGCGCGTGCAGGGCTCGAGCGCTGCGGAAGGGGGCGGGGATGGTCGGCATCGGCCCCAAGGAGAAAAGAAGCAGAGACAGAAGCCCCGAGAACAAGTCGTGCGGGGTGGCTCGGGACGCACGCCGGTCCTCGCAGCAGTTGAGCAGCACCGCGCGCCTGCCCGACTCCCACACGGTCTCGGGGGTCACGGAGTTGCTCTCGAGCCACGCGGGGCGCACGGCGATGCAGACCTGCGAGCGGGGCGCTCAGACGAGATAGAGGGGCGGAGTTGCCGGCCCCCGTGGTGTTCAATTTTTGCCAAGACGAAAATAGGGAGAAGACGAGGGGGCGGCCCCCTCGGCGGGCTGCAAGCGGGCACGAGCGGCCATTGAGGGGGGGGGAGTGGGCACGTGTGGGGGGGTCACCTGAAATGTGGCAGTGCGGAATATGCGCGTCTGTGACACCCACATTCTCGGCTGGGCCATTGTGACGAGGGCACAATAACGGGTGTGATAATCGCCAAGGCGAACTAGTGCGTTAGTGTCTGGCACTGGGCTGTGCCGGAATAAAACGGAACGGGTCGAAGAGGGTAACGGCGCGGTCGGAAAGTGACGTAGTGGCTGGGGCGTCTATCTCCCGTGGGGTGGAGCGATTTCTGTGGGGCCGACGGCCACCGAATTCGAAAAACGAGAATCTGTCATGCCGTTGGTCGTCTGCGAGTCTGGCCAGACGCCTCGCAACACCCCCGAGACCCCAAGAGTGTCCAAAGCGCAGCCTCTGGGCAGAACACCGCGACACGGCGCACGGGATTCGTTTCCCTCCCGCCAAATTTCAACTGAACAGAACCGTCAAGCGGTGAGAAACCTGAACTCGGGGCCACAGGCGTACCGGCATTCACCTCTCAGGGCATGCACGAGTGGCGACCCCTGGCCGTCGTTGGTTTCGAACTCTGACCAGCAGTCAGCGGCGCCGTGCCTGCCAGCGACGAATAGTCCCCAGAGTTCCAAAACCGCACGATGCAGATGCGGAGGCTGCTGCGAGTGGCGGAGCGTCCTGCAGTGGCGTCGCCGCAGTGGTTCTTATGGCTGATGTTGTTGGCGATGGCACCGGACGCTCTGCTGTTGTGATGGCATAGCTTTGCCGTCCGAGGGCTGCGAGGGCTTCTGAGGACCGTCAGCTTAGGCACCACAACACCCCCACTTACTCGCCCTCATCCGAGGGCTCGGAGTGAGTCGCGTGTGCGTACTATGACCGGTTGAACTGAGAGGGCACGGCCCCAGCCAGGACAGCGCGTGAAGTTCGACATGCTGCGGGCCCTTGTAAGTAATTCAGTTTGAGAGAGGGGAGAGAGCGCAGAGGTGGACCGATTGACACTCCTACGGGCTTGCTCACCGGTTTCTTTATGTGTGTGCATTGCTGGCTGTGCGTTTCCGTTGTGCCGACTTCTACTGGCTGGGCTGGCTCACAGTGGGGTAAAGGGTGTTCTGACGTCAGGTATCGCAAACTGGCGTGGAGGAACTTAAGTGAGGACCCGCGCAATAGACGGGTGCTCGATTCTGCAGTTTTTCAGTTTCCGTTGGAAGAGACGGGGCGCCAAGGGGATGTTAGCGGAAGCGGAGCCGCAGGATGGGGTGGCACGCCCGTGGATGCGCTGGGCTCAGGCGCAGCCTTTTCGAAAACTGACATCACCTCTGGTCCCCCTCATGCGCAGGGCCAAAGAAGGGGTAAGCACCCCCAGATCTCAAACGTGAATCGTGCCGGAAAGAGCAGTGGTCTGTTGTGCATCCTCCCCGGCTCTGGGACCCGTGCATGTCTTCAATACCGGGCCATCTGCAGGTTCACGACACTCGACATCAGTCCTGCATTCCGCATTCATTTATTGACAAAGCTAATGGCCGATCGGCGGCGGCCCATCCGAGTGATCGGTGCCGCTGCCCCGACGGTGTGGGGGCAGACGAAGACCTTGTGCTACACATAAAACCAACGAGAATCAGCGCACGGCCAGACACTTAAGGAGACGGTTGTCTTATGAAGGGGAGCAGGGCTATTCTATTGGGGCCTCTGCGGTGCATGTGCGTTCGATGGCCTGCGCAGCAGCAGGAGTGCCGCGCAGTGGGAAGGAGAGCGGGCGGAGGGTCGAGGCTTCTCAGCAGAGAAGGCCCAGAGCCGCCGTGACAGCCACAACGGCGGGGGCAGCGACGCCGGCGGCTCCCTTGTCGGCCTTCTTGCAGACGTCGTCGGCCTTGCAGGGGAACGTGTTGCCCTCGACGAAGATGGCCTTGCAGGCGGTGATGGTTGCGTCCATGGGGCAGCCCTTGCCGCCGAGGCAGCCGAGGTACGCGGGGTAGCACGTGCAGGCCACCTTGCCCGCGTCCGTCGCCGCGTCGGCCGAGCACTTCTGGTACTCGTTGAGGCACGACGTGACCTGCGCCTGGTCGCACGCCGCGCTGGCGACCGCTGCGAAGCTGTGGGGCAGACAGTCGAGGCTCAGAAGGAGGAGGGCACTCGTGCGCTTCGGTGAGGAATGAGGAGAGCCACGCACACGAGGGCAGCGACGACGATGCTCGCGATGCACTTCATTCTCTGCGTTCGGTGGGCTGGAGGAGCTTGCGGGGAGAGGGTGGGCTTGCTGCCTGTGTGGCTTTTGTTGCGACTGATGCCTCTGTGGCTTTGCAGGTCGGGTTTTTATGGGGGAGAAGTTGTGCTCACACGTCAGCTTATGACGTGTTGAAAAGGAACCTTGCGGGGCCGCTCTCGCTGAGACGCCGGCTGCGTGTCCACACAGGTCCCACTGGCATCCTCGCGGTGGGGCACCGGATCTCTACCGGGGCTACCAGTGACGCAACGAACTCGAAACGTCCACAATTGGTGCAGCGGCCAACATGAGGCGCCGGCGATGCGGCGAGCCCGCAGGACGCCTCCTGGGCGCTTCCTAACTGTGCGTGCGTGTGGCCGGGAAAGAGGCGGTGGCGGTGCTGTTGGCGTCACGAACAAGAAACCTCCTGTGCCGTGTTTCAGCGCCATGTAAAGTAGTCCCTGTAGCGGCAGCTGCTGAAGGGGCCCTCCCCCATCCCCTGCGCCCCCCTGTGTGGGCTGTTCGTCGCGCCACAGGGGAGAAGAGGCAAGCCGATGGCCCTCTGTGGTCGTGTGCCCGGGCTGTACTGCGGGGCCACTCATTGAGCTCTTGCCCTCCTTGGGTTGTGCAGGAAAAGCGGCATTAAGCCCGAAGAGAGCACCAACCTCAGGGCTCCGGTGTGGGCTGCCACAATGGCTCTGGTACTCATGTGCTCCCCCCTCCTCCCGTGTCTGACTGCCCCGGGTGGATGGAACACACGACAGCGGTGGTGGGGCCATGGAGTAGGCGCTCGGCCAACAGGCCTTACGCGCGATTTGCCTGTGCTCTGGGGGAGGGGGTCTGCTGCGCCTACATCAGCGCGAGCTGCTTGAAGAGGCCCTCGTCGGTTATCTCGTACTGCAGCTGCCCGTAGCACGGCAGCAGGAACGCCCCGTCGGCGCTCAGCGTGCTGTAGAACAGCCCCGTGCACGAGCAGAACATCCTCTTGCTCTCGACGTTGCGCCACGCCACGAGCCCGCTGTGCCTCGGGAAGTCCAGCACGCTGTCGAACGACCTCAGCTGCGGGTCGACCCTCGCCCTGCCGTCGTCGTTCTGGTTGCCGCTCCCCGGCTGCGCGAAGTAGAGGCGGGACAGCCAGCCGCAGCAGAAGTAGGGGTGCCCGCTGCCGCAGTTGGCCGTGATCCAGAAGCACGCGCTGAAGAACGTCTGGGCGGCCTCGGCGTTGGCCCGGACGGACATGTCGCAGTGCGCGTAGGCGTCGATCTCGCAGACGAGGCCCGCGACGTCCCTGCAGTACTCGGCAAACTGCGTCGTGCGGGGCGTGTCGCAGGCGGCCACGTGGTCGCCCAGCTCTCGGCACATGCCTGCCAGGCGCTGCCACTCGTCGCTGCCCCCGTCGATCCTGAAGTGCGGAATCCCGCACTTCGAACTGCGAGAACAGAAACGCACAAAATCAATTGATTTTCGCCCCATAAAGCAGAAAGAAACAAAAAACCCCCCAGCCGACGACGCAGTGCGGGGCGGCGCCGCCACGCACGTCTCGTAGTTGTAGAAGGGGCTGGCAGCGGCGGCGAGGGCCGAGGCCGCAGCCTGGCGGTAGCCGGGCCCCGCCGAGGCGAAGTCGCTGTGGGCCACGAGCTCCGCGATGCGCCTGTCGCTGAGGCTCGCCTCCAGCATCTGCGCCAGCTGCCCCAGCGGCATCTGCTCGTCGTCCCTGCTCACCATGAGCCTCAGGGTCCGCTTGGTGCCGTCTGTCGCGCTGGTGAAGAGCGGGCGGTAGGCTTTCGGGGCAGCGACGCTGTCCCGTGCGAACTCCGAGGCCACAGCGACCCACACGAGGTCCGGGCGCAGCACGCAGCCCCGCTCCTGCGCCCAGCACGTGTAGACGTACCAGGCCAGCCCCTGGTGCCCGTGGGCCGCAGCCCCCAGGGCCGCCACGGGCTCGGCGTCGCTGGGGCCGTCGCAGGGCCACAGCAGCGCAGACACGAGCCGCGCAGAGGACGCCAGCTCGGGGGCGACGCTCGCCGTGAAGCCGCCCGGGGGCAGGCCGCTGGGGTCGGGGGCGTGCGGGCAGCGCAGCGTGTTGAGGACGACGCTGGCGGGCCTACGGGGCGGCGGGGGCGGCACGGGCGCAGCGCTGTTGTCGACGGGCTGCTCCATGTCGGGCACGAAGCTCGGCAAGGCCCAGCGGGGCGGGGGGGCCAGGCGCTGGGCCAGGGCCGCGCCGGTGAGGAGCGCCATGGCGGTGCGCTGAGACCCGAGACGGATTCGAAATCGGCGACGAGGAGCGATTGTTAACGAGGAGTTGTGACGTTGCTCAGATTCACACTACAGGAAAATCTGGATATTAGTTACCTCGATGGGCCAACCCAGCCAACCAGCACGTCATTGCGGATGGGCTGGAGATGGTATGTTCACAATGTCCCGGGTTGCTCAAGAAAAAAATTCGGGTGAAGTCACCTCAAGGCGGTGGGCCTTATTCACGGTAATAGCTTTGAACTGTACAGAAGGTACAGACAAAGCTTCATACTTCAATTTTCTGGTGGCAGCGTGCTTAGGGACTTCACCCACAACTAAATATCTGGTTCATCTCCCCAATTTTGAGTATGAGAAAAAACGAGCCATGATTAGTGGAATGATGCAGCAAGGTCGGACATCACTCCTGCTACTCATAGAATGCCAGTGAGCACCTGTTAAACATTCATTCCAGATTATTCTATGTCATGTGTATTATTTAGAGATATCTTTATTAATACTATTACAGCTACATATCCATACCTGACCAGACATCAGACCGAAGAAACAGGACTTATCTGAGCTGGAACTTATGGCCAGAAAAGGCCAATATCTTTTTAATTATTCTGTGGCATCAATAAGGGTTCTTGTGATGTCAGTGTCCTTATTTCCTTCCACTTGGCCATGTATCACTGACATGAATTTCAATTTGTTTTTCTATTCATTGTTCACTTTCACGAAAAAGAATTTTCAACACTTTAATTGCACCCACACCCGCGTCGTTAGGCAGCCCACTTTCACGCTGAGTCTCACCTGTCCACCTCTCGTTTACATGTTTTGACCTCCGCAATGCCATGCTGAGCCCCCTGCGTAATGGCGACATGTACCTCCCTGCCCTCTTCTCGGGTGTGCCATTTCGGATGCAAACCGATCACCGTTTCTCGGCTTTTTCTCTACTGATCACAGAGGTTGTGGTTTTGGCGAAACAACGCTGGGTTGTAATCGCTGCTGCCCCGGCAGTGCTGTGGCAGACAAAGAAGGCCTTGTGCTGGCCACACTTTTACACCGGGGAACAACGCAGACACATACAAGGAGACCGGCCGTCTTGTAAAGGGAAGTAGTGAGGGCTATTCTTTTGGGGCCTCTGCAGTGCATGTGCGTTCGACGGCCTGCGCAGCAGCAGGAGTGCCGCACAGTGGGACGGGGTGCTGGCGGAGAGACCGAGGCTTCTCAGCAGAGAAGGCCCAGGGCCGCCGTGACTGCCGCGACGGCGGGAGCAGCGACGCCGGCGGCTCCCTTGTCGCCCTTGTCGCCCTTCTTGCAGATGTCGTCGGCCTTGCAGGGGAGCATGTTGCCGTCAACGAACGCAGCCTTGCACTGGGTGATGGTGGCGTCCATGGGGCAGCCCTTGCCATCGAGGCAGCCGAGGTACGAGGGGAAGCACTTGCAGACCGCCTTTGCCGCGTCCGTCGCCGCGTCGGACAGGCACTTCTGGTACTCGTTAGCGCACGACGTGATCTGCGCCTGGTCGCACGCCGCGCTGGCGACCGCTGCGAAGCTGTGGGGCAGACAGACGAGGCTCAGAAAGAGGGGGGCACTCAGGCGCTTCATTGAGGAAGAGGAGAGCCACGCACACGAGGGCAGCGACGATGATGCTCGCAATGCACTTCATTCTCTGCGTTCGGTGGGCTGGAGGAGCTTGCGGGGAGAGGGTGGGCTTGCTGCCTGTGTGTTTGTTGCGACTGATGCCTGTGTGGCTTTGCAGGTCGGGTTTTAAGGAGAAGTTGTACTGACGTCACCAACTCGAAACAGCGGGGGGTACTCACAGGACGAAAAAATCGGTACTGCAGTTTCTCGGGCATGCCCGCACGCCCAAAAGCCGGAGGCGGCTCATTGGCCCAGAATTCGGCTACCTGGGGACAGCGGGGGTCATGGCGCACCTAGGCGTGCGGCAGCGCTCAAACACAATGTCGGTGCAAGTTATTCTGGTGGGTGTCAAAACTGAAACTGTACCTTTCGGCTGAGAAGAAGGGATACGGGCGGGTTCGGCACGCAGCTGGCAAAACCGTTGTCTAAGCCGCACACAGGAACAAGCCTGGAGGGGTGCGACTTGTGCAGGCTCCCCTGCCCACTGTCACACAGAGGTGTGCAGTCGTGCCACCGACACGTGTATGTTACCGACGCTCCCCCAAAGGCGCCCGCAGTGCTGATGCCACAGAGGAGCCGCACCCCGTGTGCTGCAAACACGTGGTGCTCATCACCGCCGTGCCGTGTCTGAGGGCGACTGTGGGACTCGACAGGTACGCACAGGCCTGTTGCACTGCCGCCAGCGACGTTGTCTTCAAGGCTGCCGCTCACCGCCACATTTTCCGCTGACGGGCCGCACGCGGCTGCCGACGTCGGTGGGCGTCACGGTGCTCTCGGGGGCGTCGCCGACGTCAGGCAATAGGCGATGCTGTCGCGGCGACGTGGACGACCGCGGGGGCCCGTAAGGTACGGGTCGGCAAGAGACTCCTTGGCGTCTGAGTGAGTTGGAAACTCATGTTCAATCACTTACCCCTTCCTATACACATCAACCCATACACCAACACCTCCCCCCCTTGTTGGGCCAAACGGGGAACCAGGTTTTTTATTCAACCTTCTTGTGAGATTCGTGGGCTGTGAGAACGACACGCTTCATATCAGCAACAGCCTTGCAGTTCTAGACGACCTGTAGTCATAGAGTATGTGAAACTCCAGTAACTCACTTCGCAACTCACAGGATCAGGTTGAGTTACAACTTACCCTGAATTAACTCAACTCAGTTAAGGAGTTCGCTGACCCCTACCGCAAGGTCTCTCTCTGTGCTGCACCCCCGAGGTTGGCGGACGAGGTGGCCACTGGGGTTTGCGCCATCAGCGTCGCCACCAGGGGATCAGGCTCTGGCGTACACCTCCCTCGATCTCGAATGAGAAGGGCGAGGGTTCTTGGGCCTGAGGCAATGGGGGACGTGTGAGTGCAGAGGGGTGCTTGAGAGATGCACGACAGAAGAAACAGAGGTTTCATGGCACTAAGGCCCCATGGCTGTCAGAGCACGTCATGCATGCAGGTTCTCCGTTGTTGTTTCTCTGACCCCGAGGCAATGACGAACGCCTGCCTTGGGGTTTACTCTTGCTCTGCACGGTTTCTCGCGGGCACAGCAGCCAGTGTCATGTGGCGAGGTGTGAAAGCACCGGTGAAGCGAGAGAAACTCAGTAATATCTCGGTCAGTCGATGTTCAGACCTCAACCTTAGCCTTCGGGATGCCCCAGGCGTT
The DNA here is from genome assembly GCA_902651635.1 of Mastigamoeba balamuthi. Taxonomy (NCBI): domain Eukaryota; phylum Evosea; order Mastigamoebida; family Mastigamoebidae; genus Mastigamoeba; species Mastigamoeba balamuthi. Next base: position 505,453 of record CACRSC010000002.1, read on the forward strand.
TTCGATGCCATTAATGTCAGGACTGCATGCTGGCCAGGGGAGGCAGGTGATGCTGTTTGATGCTTCAATTAGCAGCACATTTGACTGGTTGGTTTACTGTCATTGTCCCCAGCCAGAAGCCACTCAATCTGATCATCCCCCATAAGCCTGGCGAATCGAGAGCAGAAGAGCCCTGATAGATGTCATACATCTTTTCGGAATTGAGATCCCCTGGAAGATGTGAAGCCGTCCAAACCCAAGTGAGGAAAAGCACCCCCAAACCTGAACCTTCTGGGGGTACTTCACCACGCACTACATGAGGGGGTGCTAAGCTCTCCAGAGACGTTCTTCTGGAGCATCAGACTCCCTATTCACGAGCTGGGCCTCGCTGTGGTGCTCCAGGACCCCATGGGATTCAGTGTACATTGTTATATCATGCCTGATGGATAGGATTTGCTAATAGAAGGATCAAAATCATTACAAATGAATATTGTCAAACGCCCCCCAAAAACTAGCTAGCTATTTTCAAGGTTAAATCGATCTAGAATACTTCCAAAACGTGTAAAATGAGCAGGAAAAAGTAGGAAAAGCCCTCTGCCGGCAGAAGATCAACAACTGCCAATAGAGATCTTACAGAAAACTTTAAATAGAAATTCCTGCCATCAATGTCATGCTCTGTCATTCTGCTTCTAACACTAATGAAATGAAACAGCTTCAGGTCGGTCAGGAGATTCCCACAGGACGTCTTGTGTACTGGAAGGAAGATGTTCACAGCAAGAATACATAGCCTGTAAAGAGTCACTATGTGATTCAAGTGCAGCTGAGCTCAGATCTTTACTACATTGATAGAGAGAAGCATGGGATGTTTGCTGGCAGGATGAATCACTTGTACTCACCAAACTGTGACAATGTCAACTGCAAAGTCCCCATAACACACAGTCAAAGTAAGCAATGGGCTTTTTCCATAAACGGAAAAATGCACTTTGTATGTGGGCCCACGTGGCACCAGCAGTTTTTCATGTGGTACTGCTCAGGTACCTGAATGGTTACTATGTCTCTTTTTTATCTGTTTGCTCTGTTATCCCTTTACAAGAGCAGACAAAGAGTGCTCTGGCAATTCAGAAGACTATTCCCACCAGGACTTCCCCTTAAGCCCATTTCCAGGCCACCAGCAGGTACAGCAGAATATACAGAACAGTAATGCACTAGAGGAGGAGCTGCAAGACAATGTGCAAGTCCCGATCTATGTAGAGCACATCAGTTCAGCAACATGCAATGAGGCCATTATTAGCACAGCCATGATGATATACATCACGTTTGGATACTGTTTGTAGGGCTGTATCATCTTGGGCCTTGTTGTGTCATTTTTTGCTGTGAAGAGCTCATGTTGTTGCAGCAACAATGTACAAGAACAACAACATCAGGAACTTTAACAGGGCATGTGACATAACGTGCTCAGAACAGCCCTCAAAGCTCTTGTTATGTTGCATAGCATCTCTTTCTCTCTCTTTATGGCAAAAAGTTCTATTTTCTGTAAGACTGTTTCAATTCCCACTATAGAAGATGCTAAACTGCAGAAGGGCAGATGACATTGATGAGAAGGGGTCAGGATGGGATGTGGCAGTCCAGGCATCACGTGCCTGTGAGGACCTTCTCACCAGAGATGTTGTGAAGTGGTAATAGAGGAGGAATTCCCTTCCTTTGCGGGGTTCATGGGAATGCAATACCCCTCAGGCCCCTGGCATCACAGGACCTTACAGATTGGGTCGTTGGCTGCCTTAAGATAGTCAAAGGGGCCACCGTGCATAAACCTTGTCTCGTTGATGTTGATAGGGAGATTGAAGCTAGCACAGCTACTTTATCCAGGCAGGCTGATATTTAATAGATATCTAGATAGGCGCGATCTCCGTCTTTGTTGAGGAAAACGTTATTGGCGCGCGCTCTGTTGTGCCCGTGGCCCCCATGTCCCTGCCCGCCCTGGACCCCGGCACGCCTCCCCCCCGGCCCCTCCCGCCGCCCGCCTCTGACGGCCTCCCCCTGCTGGCTGGCCGGGGCCCCGCAGAGAGGCAGAAGCTGCTCGAGAAGCGGCTGCCCGCGTCGCCTGCGGCCCCCGCCGACGCCCCCGTCCTCTTCGTCGCCCGCGGGCCCCCGCTCCAGGACCCCCAGCAGCAGCAGCAGCAGCAGCAGCCCCTGACGCCCGAGCGCCCCTCGCAGCAGCAGCAGCAGCAGCAGCAGGACGCCGAGGACGAGTCCGAAGAAGACGCAGAGGTCCATATCTAGATCCTTCCCCTGGGGAATATCTAGATTCCAGGAATCTCTCCCAGGGGAAATTGGGGCGCGGGGCAATTGTCCGGGGGCCTAATTGCGCGCTCAATTTTTCGAATTTGCCGCAGCGTGCGCCGGGGGCGTCGAACGCGAGCCCGGCGCCGTCGGGGGCGCCCAAGCCTGCGCGGCGGCGGGTGTACTTCACGGCGGCCGAGGACGAGGCGATACGGGAGGGCGTGCTGCGCTTCGGGGTGGGCGACTGGGAGCGCGTCATACAGTACGGCCGCCTGCAGCGCACCGCTCAGCAGGTCGCCTCCCGCTACAAGCGCCTCCGCAGGAACGAGTCCCTCGCCGCCGCCGGCCCCGCAGCCGCTGCAGCCGCTGCAGACGCAGCCGCAGCGCCCGCACAGGCGGCGCCGTCGTCGTCGGGGGCCACGTCATCGTCGCCCGCGCAGCCCCAGCAGACGTCGATGCTCAGCTTCGNCACTTAATACACTCTACACATCTGTCTTTACTCCAGAGCTTCCGGATAGATAGAATAAAATGTCTGCTGTATAAAACAATAGCTATGAAGCCCAGTAGCTCCTGCCAGTCAATTTGGTACCCATCCCTTGGATTGACTAATCATTGGAGGATTTTGTGATGAAGAGAGCTTCTCCAGAACTCTCTGATTGGTAAACTCACAGATTAGAGTAAGAAAGCTCTCAGTGATAAAGAGCATCAAAAATAGCAGGGGTGAAGAGCATGTAGCTGGAATGTCAACTGGATGTCCCTGAACTTCATTCTGAACATTTGCAGGAGCAGTTTCTCTAAACGTGTTGTACTGAGACCATTCATTTTCCTGTTTATAGCAGTACAAGTGAGAAGATTATGATTACTAGAAATATTAAATGATTCACCAATCTTTAGTAACTGTGAAAGTGATACAATAAAAACAGATAATAACTACAAATGAAAAGAATCATAATCACAACAAGTCTCATGATAGCAACAATTCAAAAGTCTCATGATAGAAACAATTTAAAAGTCTTGTGATAGCAACATTTTCAAAAGTCTCGTGATAGCAATAGTTCAAAGTCTCACGATCGCAACATTTTAAAAGTCTCACAATAGCAATATTTCAAAAGTCTCACAATAGCAATAGTTCAAAAGTCTCGCGATAGCAACATTTCAAAAGTCTCGTGATCACAACATTATTCAAGTATTACTAATATATATGAAGTGAAAAATAAAACCAACCTTTCCACTCTGCATCTGAGTCTACTTCCTTCTTCTCCTGAGAAAGAGTTAAGAAAAGTAAGAAATGAAAAATAGCAAAAAAGCTCTTACCTTTGGAGCTGCTGCCTTGACTTGTTTTGGTAGCAGGTGCAGCAGCCTGGGGTGCCTGGACTGCAGGGACTGCCTGGGCTACTATAGCTGCTAGTACAATCTGGAGTGCCTGGGGAGCTTGGATGTTCTGGAGGGCCTGGAGGGCCTGGGGGCCTGAAGGGCCTGGGGGATTTGGAAGGCCTGGACTGCTTGGGCAGCAGGGATTGCTGGAGCTGTTGGAGCTGTCTGTGGTGGTGGTCCATAGGCTGGTGTGGCAATTGTGCCAGATGCTATAAAAGAGTCTCAAACTATCTAGATTTGTGATACTCGCCTCAATCCAAGAGCTTACCACGGTAGCACCGCCGAAACCCATGCACAACTTCCACACAGTGTTCTACATCGCCTGGTGACACCGCCTCCACTGCTGTGAAGCATCAGAGATAACCGCAGGAATTGCAAAAATCCCCCTGGTCCTCCTACATGAAAAAACCAGAAAACAAGCCCAGTGCATGGGAGGCCTCTGCTGGCATCAAGCTATCATGGGCACCTATCGCACACATAATAACGCACAAGCAGTGACCCTCACACGAGTGTGGAACAACCTGGCCCCCCGTACACGTCGACACTGGAGTGACCCCAGATGCCCTTTCTGTACTGTCAAAGCCGACTCCTTAACCCACCGCCTCTGGACCTGCCCCCAGAAGAATCAATGGCACACCAAACTCACCAGCATCATAGGAATACCCCAAACAGAGCTGAAGCAATGGGCAGAAGCCCAATCCGCCAAAAACAAAGATGCAACCCCCATACACTACACACTAGCGTATGGCACCTGGACAAAGACCCAACAGTCAAAACAACAGCTAGAAATACAGGAAGAATGGGTCGCCACCATGCGAGACTGGCTGGACGACATGAGCCAAAAAAGATAACCAAAAGGCACACGAAGCACAAAAAAGACAGACCCCAGGTGATCCACAAGGGGAGCATGCTGGACTTCATACAGGTGTTCCCAGATCACCTTGTGGTGCTGGAGGGAATGCATTGCATTCTCAGCTATGTTTCTGTTCAAACAGTATTCAACCAATTTTCAATGTTATTTATCCAAAAATTAGATAAAGTACTTTGAACCAGAGGATCAGAGAAAGCCCGAGTCTTGCTGCAACATCTACCAGCCCATGAGCTTCGAACTCTGCCATTGGTACAGTGCATCTGTAAATGCAACAACTGCCACCATCAGCCACACAGCCATCTACTCTCTGTTGATGGACCTCAAACAGGAAAAATATTCACATGAACTTCTGACATTTTATACAGGAAAATTGCCCCAAGGAGCAATGCAGAGGTCGCAGGCAGACTGGCTAAAACCAGGGTGGAAGGAACTGATGAGCAAAGCCAATGCTAAGAAAAGAGGCGATTTCGGCAGTCAGCCTCTTCACCTCGTCCTGAGCAGTCTGGTTCAGTGCTACCAGGTCCTTCGTACGTGTGCTGAGGGACTGTATGGACTGCAGTGCTGACTGCAGAGCCTCCTCTCGCTCTTTCTGTGGTATACAACACTTAGTGGAGGTTGTGTCAAATATTTATATGCTGGCAGCATATGCTACAGTAGAAATCACTACCAACTGTCCCCTATTTTAAAACGATGTTCAATTCTACCATACATTTCACCTATTACAATATTCGTACCCAGAAAAAAACTGATCTTAGTATATTGTATAATCTCCTTTTGCCTCAATAACTGCCTGTAAACGAGAGGGCATTGAGTTGACCAACTTTTGGGCAAACTCCACTGAGAGTTGTCTCCACTCATTTCTAATACAGTAAACCAAGGC
>CACRSC010000002.1:523654-575690 GCA_902651635.1 Mastigamoeba balamuthi
GGCACGCACGGCCGCCCGTGGCTCTCGCAGCCCGGCAACGTCTACATGACCGCCGCGGTGCCCCTCTCGCCCCTGCCGCAGCCCACGGCCCTCCTGCTGCCCCTCGTGGTCTCGGTGGCCGTGCACGGCGCGCTGGCGCTGCACGTGCCCGCCGAGCGCCGCGGGGAGCTGCGCGTCAAGTGGCCCAACGACGTGCTGGCCCACCAGCGCAAGCTCGTCGGCGTGCTCATCGAGTCGCACGCGGGGTACGCGCTCGTCGGCATCGGGGTCAACGTCAGCCACGCCCCCGAGGTGGCCGACGGCGGCAGGCCCGCGGGGTGCCTGCGCGAGCTCGGCAGCACGAGCGCAGCCCCCGAGGTCGCCCGCTCGGTCTTCGAGCAGCTCAGGGGGGCCATCGCCAGACTGACGCAGCGCACGGCCATCATCAGCGAGTGGTCGAGGTGCGCCAGGGTGAGGGGGTGGGTGGGTGGGTGGGATGGGTGCTCCAGGGTGAGGGGGTGGGTGGGATGGGATGGGGCGGGGGCTGCACAGCGCTGGGCTGACGGTGGGCCGTCAAGGCTGGTCGACTGGGAGCAGCCCGTGTGCACGAGGAGCAGGCCGCAGGAGATGCTCGTGGCCACGGGCATCAGCGACTTCGGAGAGCTCCTCGTCACGAGGCCCGACGGCACCACGGACCGCCTCTCGTGCGAGTACATATGGTAGAGCCAAGATCGCACCCCGAGCACCTCTGTTGACGTCGACGAGTCCCGCCGCCTGCAAGTTCTTTGCCCGCGTTAACAAACCAAATCGCAATATTCAAAATCAGGCTATTTTCCATAAGTCTTGTTATCCGCGAACCCCACTGCTGCGGTGCTCGTGGTGCGTGCTGTTCGGTTGGCGACACCAGCGGAGAATCGGGGAGTTCTCGCGGAAATGGCCTACGAGCCGCACCGCATCGGCACCGGCGGCCTGCAGGAGTTCGGCTTCGTGCTGACCGAGGACGCGCAGCGCCTGCAGGGCACCCCGCTCGCGCAGTGGGCGGCCCCCCCGGAGAGCCTGCGCTCCGGCGGCGGCAGCAGGGACAGCCAGCGCAACGAGTTCTGGGACGAGAGCGTGCCGGTGTTCCGCAGGCACGCCATGCGGCTCTCGTCCAAGGCCTCTGCAAGCGAGAACGAGTGGCAGGCCGTCTACTCGTGCTTCTGCTCCGGTGCGTCTCCGAGTGCCCCCTCTGTTTCCCCTGCCCGCTGTTCCCTCTCACTCGCTGCCGCTGACCCCGCCGTCTCCTGGTACACGCGCGCGTGCAGATGTGCTCGAGATGGCACAGCAGCAGCAGGCACAGCAGATCCAGCCCCAGCAGCACGCGTGTGCGCAGCAGCAGCCGCCCACAAGCCCGCAGGCGATGCTGCACAGGCCGACGCCCCACAAGCTGTCCGGAGAACTGTTTGTGCGGCGCAGCCACACGCCGGTGCAGCAGCAGTGGCCGCTGCAGCCGACGCTGCACGCGCAGCAGGCGCCCATACCGCACGTGCTGCTGCCCCGCTCGCTGCGGGCTGCCGTGCACGAGCTGGTGCAGACCAAGACGCTGAGCAGCCCGGACCTCGTGTTCGGCGTCCTGCTCAACAACGGCGGGCCCTCGTCGAGGAGCGCCTCGCCTGCGCTGCAGACACAGCACGGATGCCACCACGCGCCCAACGCGGGCTCCAGGCCGCGCTACTGGAGCAAGGCCGTGCTTGCCGAGGGCTTCGGGTCGCCGTGGGCGTGCGCTGAGTTCAGGCCCGCGGCGCCGCTCGAAGACCCCGAGTCGACGTACGAGTTCGCGAGGAACCAGGCGGCGCTGTACGCAGCGCTGATACTGTGGATCCAGGGGCTGCAGTGCGTGCCGTCGCTCGCAGTGGTGGGCAGGAGCGTGCTGCCGCTCGTCGTGGTCTCGAACCCCTCGGCGCAGCGCAAGTGCACGGTCGTGTCGCTCGGGTGGCTCGACGTGATCGACGAGACGGAGCAGTTCGTCTCGTGGCTCGTCCGCTTCGCCGAGTACGGCAGCAAGCTCGTCGCGTGCGGCGTTTTGGTGGTCCTCGAGGAGCCCACGAGGGCCGGGAGCTGCGCCCCGAACGCCGAGGTGCCCGACGAGTGCCCGTTCTGCCAGGCAGGGCACGGAGTCTCCGCGTACTACACGTACACGTGGCGCTGCCCCCCTAAGATCCTCGGCGAGAACAGCAAGATCGTACTCGACGCCGTGCCCCCGGACGGCAGGAGCGTGTGCGTCAAGGTCATGCCCCTCAAGCTCGAGCACTACGGCGAGTGCGAGATCGAGATCCTGCTCAAACTGCGCGACTGCCAGTACGTCGTGCAGCTCATCGACTACTTCCTCGACCCCCTGTGTCAGATATGGTCCGTTGCGGTCGTTGGTTGTTGGGAAAACCCAGCGATTGTTGGCTCGTTTCTCATGTGACTCGGGGTTGTGGGACTTTGTAGTATCGTGACGCCCCTGCTGGAGCCGCTGGACCCGCCTGTTTCAGAGGTGATTGTCTACTTCAAGCAGCTGATGGTCGCTCTGACGCACCTCGAACGGCTGCAAATCGTTCACCACGACATTACGAGAAACAACGTCATGAAGATCCCTGGTCGCCAGGTGCAGCACACTCGGCCGCGAGCGCGCACTCACGAGCCTGCCCTCGTTTCCTTGCTCAGGAAGTGTGCCTGATCGACTTCGACGTTGCCGGGTTTGTCGGAAGGCACGCGTGCAGCAACCTGCCGAACACCACGCTGTACTACGGGTGTGAGTCTGTTGGGGAGTCGCACCCTTGCCCTGTACGATAGATCCCCCTCTCCACATTCGTGCCCTGACTTGGCTGCCCAGAGCTTCGAGGGGGACGTGTGGGCCTCCGCGAGAGTTGCCCTTCGGTGGATCTTTGGGCGTGTTCCCGAGTCCGTCAGTGAGGCCACGCTCAAGGACCTGGACCCGCGCCTCTCCAAGGCGCTGCTCCTCGCCCTCAAAGGGGCCAGGGCCAACGCCGTTCTCGCAGTTCTGGGGTGACCACGACGAGGAGCCGTGTACATAAGTTCGTTTACCTGATTCAGTGAGGACCATTTTGTTTCACAAACGCGGTTAAACAAACATACACACTGTTTTTCACGTGCCACTTGCCCGCTGTTGGCCGTCTCTAAGGGACACAACGACAGAATTGCGGATGAAGTGTACTCAGAATGTGTATTTCGTTTCCGAAAGCGAGCGGACAGCCACAGCGCGCTCGCGACAGGGCGCGCTCGGCCAAACGATGTGCGAAGTTGGGGAGATGGGGGACATCGCTGCGCTGGCCGACGGCCCTCTAGTTGACATAGTCCTGGACGAGGTAGAAGACCATTCGGTAGAGGTAGAAGAAGAAGCTCAGCATGAAGAAGACGAGCTTGACCAGCGCCACCGTCTTGTGGTACGTCAGCTCCGAGAACACCTGCGTGGCGTCCACCTTGTGCGTCTTCTTGGCCAGGCTGCGCGCGTGGTGACTGTCAGCTGCCACTTCCCCATTGTCCGACGCATTGCGCCCGCCGGCATGCGAGGAGAAGAGGGAGGAGAGAGGGAGGAGAGAGGGAGGGCGGCGCACCAGTACGAGTACCAGCCGGCCAGAGGGATGTTGACGAGCACCTCGGGGATGAAGCCGCCGAGGACAAAGAGCGCCAGCATCACGAAGAACACGCCGTACTCGGGCAGGACCAGCCTGCAGAGAGCGCGCCCATGCCGCCCACACATAACGCAGTGCACGCGAAAGATAAGCCCAGCAGAAGGGTAAGCCGGTCAGCGACTACGCTAAATACGGCTGGGACGCCCAGCCAGCCCCCCGAGGAGGAGCCCACGACGAACGGGTTCAGACGGCGCGTCAGGTCGATGGGGTTCAGGTAGTCGCCCTCGAGGTCGCTGAACGAGATGAGCTACGTGGCAGGGAGACGGTGTGTTGAGACCCGCGGGGGGGGGGCAAACGCGGTGGAACGGGAGGGGGCGAGGGCGCAACGCACGACGAAGACGGAGATGAACAGCAGCGCCGTCAGCAGCAGCAGCGAGAGGATCCAGATCGCGATCGCAAACATTTCTGCGGGTGGAGGGGAACAGTGGGTGCTCACGGGAGGGCTCTGCCACACAACACAACGCGCGAGGTGGTGGGGTTGTGGTGCTTTTTTTGAATCTCGCCCAGATGAAAAAATCTTGAAATATCTGCATTGACCCATGGAACTATCCACTCCTGTTCCCCCGTCGCGTGGGAGAGCGCTGCTGAGTGGCGCGAGTATGGCCCGGGGCTGATGCTTGTGTTCGGGTGCCTTGATTTGTCTCGGTGCACTGGATGGCGATGCTGCTTACTGAAACACCGAATCTCTCGAATTCGGGATAACTGAGTGAGCCGATTTCGCCGGGGCGGGCGAGTGCGGGCCGCGTGGCCCTCGAAGGAGCGCCCTTGCAGCGGGGCGAGATCGCGTTGGGAGGGACGAATATCACGCGTCGAGATTCCAGTGGGATTCAGTGAAGGAGCCAAACACTTTTCGAAAAAAGGGGCCGAAAAAAGCTCACCCTGCGCAAAAAGAAAACCCCGCCCCAAACGCCGCGGCGCAGCGCGCAGAGCACAGAGACCAAGCAGCAGGAAGGGCGCGGCAAGGCCATCGAGCACCGCATCCACCGTACGAGCGCGCAATGGGTCAGATCTTCGGCAAGAAGAGCGAGCCCCCGGCCTTCATCGACCTCGAGAGTAACCGACACCTTCCCCCACACATCAACCCCCCACAGACCCCACCGCCGCGTGCGCCACCGGGTTCTCACCGCGGGCCTGCTGCGTCCCCTCCCCTCGCGCTGCGCGCGGGCGTCGGTGCGGGTCGCGCGTGCCGCGGGCTGTGTTTTTCCGCCCTCGGGCTCTGTTGTGTGCGCCCGCCCGTGTTTAGATGCACAGCCAACGCCTGAGGAGATGGAGGTGTTCTCGCAGCTGCGCGAGATCATGCAGCCCACTGCCGCGCTGCTCCAGAAGCTGACGAGCTACACGGGACACGACGAGTACATCCGAAACGTGCGCCCCACGGGCCAGCGCGCCCTCCCCCGAGGATGCCGGCGCCCTGCGCGGGCTTGTGCGCGGGGTGGGAGGCGGGAGATGCAGTCGGAGCAGCGTTGGGGTTTATTAACCCCGCGGCGAAATATACTAATGAAAACGCATCGGTGCGTGCGGCGCGCAGGCCATCACAAAGCCCTCGCCCGAGACGGAGTCTGCCGCTTGGCAGGTGATCGTGCCCGCGGTCGACCAGCTGCTGGAGTTCTACGAGTTCTCGCTGCAGCTGGGTGAGCGCGGGGAATAAAACACAACTGACCGCTCACCTACCGGACTGACCGGCGGCGCCTGCGCAACAAAACACAGAGCAGAGAATACCGAGCCTGCTGGGCGCGCTCTGCAACGGCGACGTGGCGCGGCAGAACCTGCTGGCGCACACGGCGCTGGCGAAGCAGCTGTGCGAGATCTTCAACTTTGTGCTGCTGTTCGACGACGCCAAGATGGTCAACCCGGGCATACAGAACGACTTCAGCTACTACAGGCGCGCGCTCAACAGGATGAAGATGGAGAAGAAGGCCGCCGAGGTGCGCGTCCGCGACGACCTCGCCAACCGCATGTCGCTCTTCTTCGCGTACCCCACGCCCATGATGAAGCTGCTCGCCGACACCACCATCAAGTTCCTCAGCACCGCCGCCACGAGCTCCGTCACGCAGGACAAGGTCGCCTCGCTCCTCGCAAACCTCGCCAACATCTGCCGCGAGATGATGACCGGCCGCCGGTTCGTCCCCGCTTCTTCCCTTCCTCTTTGGGGGGTGGTGACGAGGGGGCCAGCCACTCCCGTCCTGGGTGGCCGCTAACCCGTCGGCGGTGGCGGCAATGTGTGGTTCTTGTTTTTTTTCTTTTTTTGGACTCGCAGCTTCGACAACCCAGACACGTCCATGCTGTGCCTGCGCGCCATGACGGGCTCGATCATCCTCTACGACCACGTCGCCGAGACGGGCGCCTTCTGCAAGAAGTCTCCCATCCGCGTACGCCGGCCAACGCCAAGCCAACCGAGCCAGTCGGCGCCTTCCCGAGCGATCTCACGTGCGCCGCTGCCTCAATTGAACAGATCAGGGAGTGCATCACGGAGCTGCGCGGGTACACCAACACGCCGACGACGGTGCTCATCAACGCGCTGCGCTTCACGACGGTGCACCTCAACGACGTGGACACGCCGGCATCGGTCAAGCAGCTCCTTGTCTAGCTCACGGCGCAGAGGCAGAACTCTATCGCTCCCTTCGTTCTCTTCCCCCCATCCCCTTGTTCCAAAAATTCATCCCGCCGCCAACGAGGGCATTCCGCCGGCCGGCCGAGGTCGCCTCGCGTTCACCCCCTCCGGCCCAGAAGACCTCTTGCTTGCGGGATCGCCTCCCCACAGCCATACTCACCCGCACGCACCGAAAATAAGAACCCAATTCGAGAACTTAAAGGTCAGCTTATACGCACACGATGATTCGTGTTTGTGCAGGGACAGGTAGGCAGTTCCGTACGGGCCTTCTTGCTAATTATCGGCTGTATACTCGTTCTGACATGCGACCAATTTTCCGTCGGTAGGGGCCGATTGAGATCCGAGGTCATCACTCTCTTTCACAGATGACAGGGCATCACCCACCCCATCCAGGTTCCAGGATATTTTGGCCGCATTCCCTGGTGGGATGACGTGCCATTGCAGTGGGTGTAACAGTGTATACACCAGCCAGGGTTTGTCGATTAGCAGACTGGTTCAAACCACTGTGTCCAGTCTCGCCCCTGAGACGAAGATGCTGAATGGGACTTGAACGGAATTTAAGGAACAGAAGTGAGATGACTTCCTTTCTGTGCCACAACCATGTGTCGACCGTGCTGCTGGGTTCATCTCCTGTGTACCAATGGGGGGGGTAAAGGTGTAGCTCGGAAAGGAAAGGTGCTGTTTGAAAATGAAGTTGCAAAAATGAAACTTCGGGGTTGGGGGTACAGTGCAGTGAGGTGTGAGAATATGCTCTGCGAAGTCGACTACCTGCCCAGCCGGGTGCGCAACAATCATTGGTTGCGCTTGTGGAATCGGTGCCTGGCAGGTGGGTTTCCTTGTGCGGGAACGACAGGTGGGGGGAAGTGTCGGCGTTCCGAGAAATTACTACATAACGGCTCTGTTTCCAACCGTCCCTGCGGGCATTAACTGCTCTCCCAAAGCGCACGACACGAGGGTCCCAAAATATGCGTCATCAGAGTACACTCAAGTGTGAATCGTACTGGACATCCACCACGGGCAGGACATCGCGCTCGCATGCCAACTCGAATGCAGATTACCTTCTTCTCTGTCACTCCCCGTGATATGGTCACCGGCTGCCCCGCCACCGGTCACGTGTTCGTTCAAGAGCGCTTGTCGCTTGCCACCGTTGAGCAGGCGAAGCAGTCCCGTGCGTCTGTAACCGCCCGGCGCACTGCATCTTATACAAGTTTCACCCCGAATTCGTGCAGAGGCGGTGTGCGTGTTCATCAGGGACGACTGCACGGAGCCGGTCCTCAAGATGCTCAACAAGCTCGGCGTGCACCTGCTGCTGCTGCGCAGCGGGTTCTGCGAGATCGACAAGAGCGCTGCGGAGGCCCTGGGCATCGCCGTGGTGCATGTGCAGGACCTCACGCTCGAGGGCATTGCGGACCACGCAGCCCGTTTCCTGGCCAAGAAGGTCGCAGGCCCGAGCCGTGATCGCGCCAACGAAGTTCCCCCCAGCTCACCGACATCGAGGCGCACCAAATCGCAGCTCCATCTCATCGATGGAAGGGATCTGAGCGCCAGTGCGGATCTTGAATTTTAGTGTGCGGCAAACTGACTTGGCGCATTCAGGGAAGAAATCGTTTATGGCGACCCACTCAGGTGAGTATGGATATGGCGGCCTGATCGACAGTCTCCGGGCGAAGGAGTTCCCTCACCTCCAAGGCATGCTTGCCACAAGCTCTCCTTGGTTATTCATGCAGGGCTGCTGACTGAAACTGCAACTTCACTTCATTTTTGTGGATTGTTCAAGATGACACACAGAGCCAGCCCATTTGGGATAATTCACGGCCGTTTAGCGCGGATGGATTTATCAGTACTGACTGATTTTCGCAGAGAACGTGTACCTCGACTACACGGGGTCCGGCCTGTTCCAGCGCTCCCAGCTGCTCGACGCCACCGAAGAGATCCTTCAGAACCTCCACGGAAACTCCCGTGCTTCGCCCTCGCCTCCTTCCTTCTCTTCGCACATGTGGATCTGACAGACCGGAACTCACAGACAGCGGAAGCCCTGTGTCCAAGAGGACAGACGTCGAGCTCGCCCTCGCCCGCGAAACGATCCTGAGGTTCTTCTCGGCCAGCAGCGACGAGTACGAGGTCGTCTTCACCAGCGGGGCCACCGCGGCGCTCAAGATCGTGGGCGAGTCGTTCCCGTGGTCTGCCCGGAGCGTGTTCGCGTACACCGAGGTCAACCACACCTCTGTCCTGGGCATCCGCAAGTTCTGCGCCTCGAGCGGCGGCACCTTCCGCGGCCTCACCCCGGACACCATCGAGAGGGCCCTCAGCGTGGAGCCAAGCGGCGGCAGCCCCCAGCACGGGTGCAGAGACGAGGAGGCGCCGAGCCACCTGTTCGCGTTCCCCGGGGAGAACAATTTCGACGGGGAGATGTACCCCCTGCGCTGGGTCGAGGCCGCCAACGAGGGCAGGCTGGGCGGGCTGTGGCCGGACAGGCGCGGCAAGTGGTACACCTTGCTCGATGCAGCCGCCTTCGCGACGACCAACAGGCTGGACCTCTCCAAGATCCACCCACACTTTGTTGACCTCTCCTTCTACAAGGCACCCCTCGCCATAGCGCTCCACCCTCGTTTTCCCTAGCACTAATGAGCTCGCATTGCAGCTGTTCGGGTACCCCACTGGGTCCGGCGTGCTGCTGATCCGCAGGGACGCCGGCAAGGTGCTGAGGAGGCCTTACTTTGGTGGGGGCACCATCAAGTGCGTGACGGCGGCAGAGGGTATCCAGCTCGACACGCCCGCGGAGTCCCTGCACGAGACCCTCGAGTACGGGACGCAGTCCTTCCTGTCCATCGTCGCCCTCAAGCACGGCTTCAAGCGGCTCGAGGCGCTGGGCATCGACAACATCACTCGGCACGTGCACTGCCTGACGGCCCACCTGGCCGAGCGGCTGTCGTCGCTGAAGCACTCGAACGGGCGGAAAATGGTGGTGGTCCACGGCCAGCACGCGCTCAAGGACCCCGCTCGCCAGGGCCCCATCGTGGCGCTGAGCATCGTGGATCCAACGGGGGCGTACGTAGGGTACTCGTCCCCCAGCCACCTGATGTATGCCAAGGGCTTCGCAATCCGGGTGAGTGGCCAACCCACTGCTGCGATTATTCGGGCCTGTTCGCTGACGGCGTCGCGCTGCACCAGTGCGGGTCGATGTGCAACCCCGGAGCGACACAGCGGCTCTTCGGAATCGGGAACGAGATGATCAAGGCACTTTCGGCGACGAACAAGACGTGCAGCGACGACTGGGACCTGTACAACGGCGTTCCCCTGGGGATCATCCGGGTGTCGATCGGGTACCCCACCACGTTCGAGGACGTCGAGGTGCGAGCACTCCGTTGTGCATCTCAATTGAAGTAAATCCAACAATCCCGCTTGTTCAGGCTCTGGTCGACTTCATCGCATCGACCTTCAAGGACAAATCGAGAGACGATGTGAAGCAGCTTCGAGCGGCTCTTCCTGTTGCTGGGCAATGCAAGCATTGAGTTTTCACCTTCAGGGGCGCATAAGCAGTGCGGATGGCCGGGAGTTCACCAAATCACCCTCTGCTGCCCATGCAACTATGTGGCATTACATCCCCTCCAGAACACTTCAATATGTTAACAGCGACCGTGCGTTACTGACCAAACTGGCGTCATATTTCATACACGTGTGGGTGTTGCGCGTCAGTGTGTGTCAGAGGGTGATGGGCTTCAGCGGCGAGGTTGGCTTCCTAATGCTCCATCCAGAGATTCCTGGCAGGGCGCCCACCCCAGAGGCCGACTGCAGTGCTTTGCGCTTGCGCGCCGACTGTGCTGCAGTCATGTACGCGCGTGCTTCGGGGTCTGCATCGCGCTGTCCCTTGTCCGCCAGCTCCGTGTCCTCGCCGGGCTCCACGGTCATCCCACCTGTGACGCTCATAGAAGGCTGCAGTGCGCCCGCCGTCGCTTGCGACCCTCCAGCCCCGGACGAGGCGGCAAGAGACGAGGGAATCGCGGACTGCTTGGGGGCGATGGCGTCGTCGCCGAACCACGCTTGGAAGTCCGCGATGAGCTTGCTGCGGCCCTGCTCGACGAGGCGCGAGAGGTACTCGGCGTCGGAACGCAGCGAGCCGAGCCGCGTGAAGCTGTCACGGTACGTGCGCTTGGCGGCCTTGAGGCGCTGAATGGCCTCGTACTCGTCCTCGTCGATGACCTCGTGCTCGCAGTCGTAGTCGGGCTGTCTGCGCCTCGCTTCTGCCCGCGACTCCACGACGTCCTTCAGCGCGTCGATCTCCCGCTTGGTGTCGTTGACCACGGCGGCGACAGTCTTCAGCTGCGCGCGGGCCTCCCGCAGTGCGACCTTGTTCTCGACCAGAGCCTTGTACGTCTCGGCTCCCCTGTTGGCTTTGAACACCTCGAACGCCTCGTCTCTGTCTGCTGGCTTGGGTGGCTCAGGCGGCACCTCCTCCACTGGCGCAGCGGCCTCGGCTGACTCCGCCCCCGCGCCGTCTCCAACCTGCGAAGCCAGCAGCGCCTCCTGCGCTGCCTCCTCCTCTGCAGCAGCAGCAGCAGCGGCCGCGCCCTTGCGGCCCCGCCCGTGCTTGCGGCCTCCCTTGGACTCAGCTTTGCCCTCGCCGTCCCCGCCTCCCTTCTTGTCCACGGACTTCTCCCGCTTCCTTGATCCGCGTCCTTTGCCCCCGCTCTCCTCCTTCTTCGCGGGGCCTCCGCCCTCGCCCTCTGCCCCGCCTGCGCCCCCGTCGCCCTGCTTCGCTGCGTTCGCGGACCCTCCGGCAGCCGCCGCGCCCGCGGCCGCAGCCCCCGGCGCTGAGGCGTCGTCGGACTTGGCTGTCTTCGGACTGCCTGCCCTGCCCCCCGCAGTCGCTGCAGCGCTCGCTGCCAGGGGAGGCAGCGTTGCGTCTTTCTCTCCACGCGTCTTCTGTGCGGGCGTCGACACTCCCTGCATCTGTGCTCCCGGGGTCGCCGGGGGCTGCGCCGTCGGGGGCGCAGATGCCACTGTCGTCGCGGCAGCTGCAGCGGTCTGTGTACGCGGGACCTGCGTGGGCTTCGCCGCGTGGCGCTCGACAGGAGCGATCCCGATCGCGAAGCCCCCTCCTTCGATCTCGCCGACGCCCTGCGCGTCCGCGGCGTCGCGGCTCTGCGCGTGTTTGGCCCCGTCCTTGCGCTCGCGCACGATCATCGAGGGCCTCTGCCCTCCCGAGTCCGCCAGGGACCTTGGCTGCGGCGCAGGCGGTCAGTTCTGCCCGGAGTGCGAGTGCGATGCAAGGGCCAGCGGGCGCACTCTGTTGGCCTTCTCCTGCTCGTACTCGCGGGCGATGACGCGGAACTGGGCCATGAGCTCGCGCATCTGGCGGATGTTGACTATCTCGATGTCGTCGAGCTCGCCGTCGATGTACTGGTGCAGTCGCGCCCGAAGCGTGACCTGCTGCTCCTCCGACAGCGGTTCGTACGACACGTGGCTTCTCCCCGCGATCTGGTCGTGCATCGCCAGCTCGGCCCTGTGCAGAAGCACAGCCGTGACTTCATACTCGGAGAACGGGGGAGGAACCGTGGAGTGCGTACTTGAGTTCGCGGATCTCGCGCTCGTACTTGCGGAGCAGCTGGAGCGGGTCGTACTGGACGTTGATGATGGCGTTGTTGGCGACCATGGCCATCCTGCTGGCGAACCTGAGCGTGGCAGTGGTCTCCTCGATGTGCGCCTCCTCGGTCCAGATGTTGGCGATCATCGCCGTGCGGCAGTTGCCCCCGAGCGAGTCCTTGAGCAGGTTCGTGAGCCGCGACTGCCTGTAGGGCACGTGCTCCCTGTTCTTCGTGCCCAGCGCGATGATGACCTGCTCGAGGAACGTCAGGGACTTGTTGATGTACATGGCCTCGCGCATGACTTGACCCTCGGACTGCGTCTTGGCCAGGCGCTCGCTGCCCGCGAGGTCGACGAAGTTGAGCTTGGACAACAGGACCTTCTCGGTCGACTCGACGCGCGAGCGCATGTCGAGGTGCACCGTGAAGACGCAGTGCGAGCGCGAGGAGGCCTTGTTGAGCGAGTGCTCCCCGATGGTCCTGTTGAGCTCGCCCTCGAAGAAGTAGTTGAGCGCCTCCTCCTCGTTGTTGGCCAGCTGCAGGCGCAGGCCCTTGACGCGCGTCGTGCCCGTGGCGTCCTCGACGATCTTCAGGTCGCCACTCTCGACCGCCTCGTCGGGGTCGCTCAGCAGGTCGTGCATCGCCTCGTTGTAGATCTCCAGGTAGCTCACCTTCACCACAAACGCCATGTCCGGCTTCTTCTTCACCTCCCTGCGCAGCACGGGGGAGGACAGGGCCGTTCAGGGAAGGGCTGAGGATGCTGAGTGGGCACAGACCTGAAGATGTGTGTGATGGCGCGTGGAATGATGCCTCTGTGCGAGTAGCTCTCCGCTGTGCCCGACATGGTGAACGTCTTGCCTGCGCCTGTCTGCCCGTACACCAGGATGGTCCCGTTGTAGCCCTCTAGCCCTCCAGACACCTGTGCGTCACCTCTGTGAGCTCTGCTTCTCTCCCCCTCCTCTCGCGGCTCCACTGGAGAGAACGGGGTGGGGTAGGGCTCACCACGTCCGAGCCCACTTCGTCGTAGACCAGCTCCTGGCTCGCCTGCAGGCAGTGGGGGTCAGCATGGGTGCAGGGAGAAGGCCTGGTGGCACTCACGTTGTGGAGGATGCGGTCGAAGGTGAAGCCGTGGCGCTCCTGCTGGTTGTTGACGACGCCGCCCACGTCTCGGCGTCGGCCGGTGATGGCGATGGAGCGCCCGTCCTCGCCCAGCGAGATGAGCTCCCGCGGGAACACCGTCGTGGGCTTGGTCCGCACGATGCACTTGACGGTGTTCTTCTTCATGTGTCTGCTGGTGTGCTGCTGGCGCTGCGGTGGAGGAGGCCGGCCGCCTGCTGCTGCCCTTGCGGGAGTGTGTGTGCTTTTTTTAGCAGCAGACCGAAATATCTCTGTAGATACGATATCTGTATCTGATCGAAATCCAGATATCTTCGGTGCACTGGCCTGCGCGCCGCGTTCCGATCGGAGAATAGTTGGTACCTAACGCGAGCCGCGCGAACTGCGCCGTCTCGCGCACCCTCTGCCGGACTGGAAAATAAGGCAGACGTATCTCGGGCATTTTCCACGTGGAAAAGTGTTTTTTCAACACACAGAGCCCCCGCGTGCGTTTTTTAAAAAGGGGGTTTTCTCGGGGGAGCCCAGTCTGGTGGTGCGCGCGCGCTAACGACGAAAACAAACCAAATGGACGGCGGACCCGGTATGGCGCCCCAGCAGGCGGCGGAAGCCCAGCCGCCGCTCCCCCTGCCCTCTCAGTACCCGTCGCTCGTCATACCGCGCGAGGTCTTCTTCCGCGTCCCCTTCAAAGTACCCGCCATTCGCCCACCCCACATCCTACCCACCACACCTCTTCACCTCCACACCCGCGCCGCCGCGCGCCGCGGGGGAGCGGGGGCCCGTCGACCCCGCCCCCCGCGCGCCGCCGCCCGCGACCTCACCGTTGACCCCCGCGCCCGCCGCGCAGGTGTTCCTGTACGTGCGCGCAGGCAGTTTCCCCGATGTCGACGACATCGTCAAGAGCGTCATGCAGGGCTCGCTCAGCGCCAAGTGCTTCCGCGAGGGCGAGCGCGACGACACTGGCGGTGCGTCTCGCGGGGGGCGGGGCGCGCGCGCGCGCGGCGGGCGCAGGCGCCACTAATGGGGGGCCGCTGTCTAAACGGGATGTTATTTGTCTGTCGCTTCGCTCGTGTTTTTATTAGTATTCCTTGGGTTTTCTTTTCTGCTTTTCTTTTCTATTCCGCCCTGAGCGCCTCTTGCAGGGTCAGGGCTCGCCCCCTCGCCCCCCCAGCCGGGGGGCTTGCTGCCATTTCCCGCGCCCGCCACGCCGCTGTAATTTCTCATCCTGATTTGTGGTGTTAAATCGCATTCCTCCTTTTTCTGCTCCAGATAGCAATTTCGTTAGCGCGCTCTCTCTATGCCCCGCGTACTGACCGCCCGGGTGCCCTCTGCGGGCCGCCCGCCGCCGCAGGCGTCGCGCTGAAGATGTGCCCGCGGTGCCAGACAGACAAGCTGATCGAGGTCGCCGGCGTGCGCGAGACCGTGGGCCCCGAGACGCTGGCCAACGGCACGGTGTTCCGCTTCACGTTTGACCAGTGCCGCTCGTACTGCTCGTCGTCGCGCCTGCACCTGCGCGCCAACCTCGTGCTGGGCCTCGTCCTCAAGCACGGCGGGCCCTGCGTCGTCTACTCGAACCCCTTTGCGCTCATGAGCAAGATCGTCAAGCGGCGCAGCTCCAAGGCCCCGGCCCGCTCGCTCGCGCAGGTGCGCGCGTCGGGCGGCGCGGCGGCCGGCGGCGGGAACCCCGAGGACGACGAGAACCCCGAGGACCCCGACGAGCTCCAGCAGCAGCAGCTCGCACAGCAGGTACAGCCGCCGCCGATGCCCGAGTCGTCGCCGGGGCTGGGCCAGCACCAGGTGCTGCAGCACCAGCTCATGGGCCACCAGGGCTACGGCATGCTCGCGGCCTCGGCGCAGCAGCAGAAGCAGCAGCAGACCTCCCCCGTCTCCGCCTCGGCGGCGGCGGCGGCTGCGGCTGCGGCGGCGGCAGGGTACGACTCGAGGATGCTGCCGGGGCTCTCGGAGCTGCTGCCCCACGACAAGCAGCAGCAGCAGCAGGCGGCGCAGCAGCAGGTGCAGACACAGCAGCAGCAGGTGGCGCAGCAGCAGAACCAGCTGCAGTTCCAGCTGATGCAGCTGCAGCGCATCCAGCAGATACACGGGATGGCGGCCGCCGGCGGGCAGCAGCAGCAGCAGCAGCAGCAGGCGCAGCAGGACCAGGACTACATGAAGACGATGCAGCTCCAGGACCCCTCGCTGCTGACCGCGGCACTCAACTCGATCTACGCAGTGCCTTCGCAGCAGGGGTCCCAGCCACCGCAACAGTCCCCGTCCCCGACGTCGGCGGCGCTGCAGGCGCAGCAGCAGATGCAGGGCGGGCAGGCCTCGCCCACGGCGCAGCTCAGGCAACAGTTTGCCGACTACGACCAGCCAGACCCGCAGCAGCAGCAACAGCAGGGCGTCAAGCGCCAGCTCCAGGACCCGGCAGACGCCTGGGAGCGATCGGTGCGCCCAAAGGCTTGATGCTTGACGGGCCCAGCGTCACACCATCCACCCCTCCTTCTCCGTCAGACGGCATATTCCCCTCTTCACCTTCCTCCAACGAAGACACCTTTTATCATGTTGCCCAAGGCAGCGAGGCCCGTGTCGCAATGACCAGCCAGGGACTGTGACCACTCGCACAATGCCACCCCCTTCTCCCACAGTATTGTTGTGTTAAATCCGAATGAATTCGTACACCCAGAGTTTCGTGGGTCGGCACACACCAGAGACAACCCAAACCAGCCCCAACCAACCATACATAACATACAGTTCCCAGGAAAAAAAGGGGTGCTCTTTGTTTCATCCTCGCGGTCCCCAATCACAAGACGCTGTCGATGGACCTGGCGGCAAACTCCTCGAGGGTCTGTGGCGAGAACCCTCCTCCCTGCACAGCTGTGGCGCGTGGCGGCGGCCGCTGTGAGCTCCGGTGCAAACCAGAGGGGTGGGGGGCAGCAGAGCAGGCACGCACCAGCCTTGTAACGCTCGTACTCCTCCAGCACCTTGCGCGAGTACTTGGACGCCCTCGACGCGGCAGCGAGCNCAGCACCTTGCGCGAGTACTTGGACGCCCTCGACGCGGCAGCAGCGGCCGCAGCGGCAGCAGGGGCCTTGCGCGACGCGAGCGGTGTGGTCGGGGACGGGGCCCGCGCAGCAGCGGCCGCCGTGTCGTCTGTGCCGGCGCCCGTGGCGGCCGTGCTGGCGCTGCTGTCCCTGCGGCGCGCAGCCCCCAGCTTCGGCGTGACGTACGAGAGCTCCTCCTCGAGCTCCCTCTCGACCTCGACGCCCATGTCCTTGTCGAACGTCTCGTCCTCCTCGGCCTTGCCGTCCTTGGCGCGCTGCTGCGGCCTCTTCTTCTTCTCCGTCCTGGGCGGCGTCCTGGGCGTCCTGGGAAGAGTGGCCGCTGGCGGCGCCTGCAGCGGCTGCGGCTTCACAGGGGACACCAGGAGCGCCGCGTTGACAGGCGCCGCCCTCTGCTGCTGCTGCTGCTGTTGCTGCTGCTCGGGCTGCTTCTGGGGCTCGGGCTCGGGCTCCGCGGGGGCGACGTCGACGCTGAGCTCGAAGGCGTCCACGTCTGCGTAGAGCTTCTTCTGCTCCTCGATGTACCTGTCCAGCGACTCCCTGCGCGGCTCCTCCGCCGCCTCGGCCTGCTGCTGCTCGTCCGCCTGCTCCTGCTCCTGCTCCGGCTGGGCCTGCGGCTGCCTGGGCTTGGCCCTCTTCCTCGTCCGCGCCGGCGGCAGCGCGGCAAAGTCCGAGTCCTCTCCGCGCGCGTTGCTGTTGTCGCTGCGCTGCCCGCCGTCGTCCCCGTCGTCGCCCGAGTCGTCCAGCGCGATCCTGTGGACGCCGCTGCTCTCCCGGCGCCGCCTCTTGTCCCTCGGCGCCCGCGTCGGCGGCGTCCTCCTGCCGCGCTTCTTGCTGCCGCCGCCGCCGCGCCGCTCCCTCTCGTCGCTGCTCGGCGTGTCCTCGGCGCCGCTGTTGTAGCTGGGCTCCTCGCGCGCTGCTGATGCTGTCGTTGTTGTCGTTGTTTGGTGCCGCTGTTTGCCGCTCTCGCCCGGCGAGTCGGGAGACCGCGAGTCTCCTCGGCGCTGCCTGGTGGCCGCCCGGTGTCCTCCGCGCGCGCGACGCCCCGGCATCGTTCGCCTCCTCTGTCTCTGCGCACGGGCCCCCCGAACAGAGGGGAGGGAAAAATGCACACAGAGAGCAAAAAAAAATAACAACGCGAAGCAGAATGGAGATATTTTCGACGCTCGCAATCTCGTCATCGGCGTCGCCACGATATCCCCGGGGAGGCCTCGAGATCAACCTCCCCTTGTGCCGGCACAGCGCCCATTTCCACTCTCGCGCCTGTGCGACCGCGCGCCACCCAGGGGCCCGCCACCCGCAGCCAGCGACAGCGCCCGGATCCGTGCCCCGCATCGCCCCGCTGCCAGCGGTCTGCGATCTTCGCCGATATTAATTTGCGGTTTCCCTCCTCCCCCGGCACGCCGGCCAACAATTGCGATGGCTACGCCGGACACGACCGCCGCCCCGCCACCCCCGGCGGCGCCCGAGTGCGCGGTCGACGTGCCCCCGCCGTCCACGCCGCCGCCCGCTGAGCGCGAGTCTCCGGCGTCGCGGGCCATCGACGAGATCCCGCCGCCCCCGATCCCGCCGCCGTGGCTGCAATTGCCCGGTTCCGCAGCGGTTTCCACGTCCTCGGCCAGCGCCGAGTTCGTCGTGACGCTGCCGCCCGCCGCCTTCCTGTCGCCGCAGTCGTCCGACTCGCCCGTCAGCCCGGTTCTCTTGCCCCACTTTTTCCCCCTTTCACCGCATCCGGCTCTCGAGAACCGGCTTTCCTGACTCGTTCCCCACCAGAGGAGTGGGCGGCGGTCTACGCCCAAGCACCGGCGGGCCAGCAGCACCACCAGCACGGGCGCCGCCTCCGCGAGCCCCGGGGGCAGCGGCAGCGGGGCCGCGGTGCCGCCGCCGGCGGTGGAGCTGGCGCTGGGCCCGCGGGCGACGCCGCAGGAGCCCTACGCGGGGGCGCTGCTCGACGCGGGGCGCGCGGGGGCGGCGCTGGAGCGGGCGCTGTCGTCGCAGGCGCGGGCGCTGAAGCGGGCGCTGGCCGCGCGCAGCGAGGAGCTGGCGCGGTGCGCGGGGGAGCTGCGGGCGTCGGCGTCTGCGCTGTCGCGGGCGCTCGAGGCGGCGTCGGGGTCGTCGCGCGCGGGCTGCTGGCTGGCGTTCGGCTACACGCCGGCGTACGTGGCGGCGTACCGCTGCGTGCTGGCGCGCGCGCGCGAGATGCTGGCGGCGCTGCCGCAGGGGCAGGCCGAGGCCGAGGCGGCCGTCGAGGCGCTGCGGTCGATCGTGACGCGCGTGCCCAAGGCCGCGGGCGTCGTCCGGGCGCAGGCGTCGCTGCTGGGCGCCGCGCGCGCTGTGCTCGAGGCCGGCGCGGTGGCCGCGGGGAACCCGCCGCCCGCCGACTTGGACGAGACGGCGACCTGCGCGCTCTGCGCCGCCGAGCACGCGATCGCCGAGCTGATGCGGCTGTCGGCCGACGCGCACGCGGCGATGCAGTACCTCGAGGCGCGCGACGTGGTGGGGCGCATGGACCTCTGCCCGGGCGTGGCGCCGCTGCCGCAGTGCGACGACCGCACGCTCGTCGCCCGCGCCGACTTCGTGGTCGAGGCGCCGGCGTTCGGCCTCCGCGTGACGCTGCCCGCGCACCTGCTGCTCATGAGCGACGTGCTCGTCGCCGCGCTGCCGCAGGCCTCGGGGCGCTACCACGTGCTCGAGTGGTACGACCTCTGCGCGCTCTACGTCGTCACGGGCGACCCGGGCAGCGCCTCGTTCATGCTGGCCTCGCTGCTGCCCGACGTCAAGGCGCTGGGCTCGATGCTGCCGCCCGGCTGGGAGGAGCCGCTCGACAAGGGCGCCCGCCACGCGACGTACACGTTCAAGCCCACGGGCGCGCACCAGGCGCAGAGGCCGCAGGTGCCCCGGCTCAGGGGGCTGCGCGAGTACGCGGCCAAGCGGCCAGAGGACAAGACGCCGTGGATCGATCGGCTGCTGAGCGCTGCCAGGACGGCGCCGACGGTCGTGACGGCCCTGGCGGGGGACAAGGTCCCCTACACGATGTTCGGCGTGCCGCTCGACGACATCCTCGAGCACGAGCGCTCGGTCTTTGGCTCGCAGCTCGTGCCCATCATCGCCCAGAAGATCTTCTACGAGGTCATCAGCGGCGGCCTCCACGAGCAGGGAGTTGAGTATCCCTTTCTCTCACATCCCCCCTTTTGCCTTCCGGACTTGTTGTTGTTTCCTCTCGAGGCGAGTTCTCATTCGCCTCAAGCTCTTTTTAACCTGCGTGTCTCTTTTGTTTTTGCTCCCTGTATGTATGGAGGGGGGTCTTCGGCTTACCAATAGCTCTGCCAGCCCAGCGGCACTTGAGCTCTCTCATTCATTCTCCCCTCTTTTTTAAATCCCTCGTCTGTTGGCTGGGCGTTGTTGTCGTGCTCTTACGCTCCCGACGCTGCAGCTGATGAGGGTCGGCGGAGGCCTCAGGGTGCTGCGGGACCTGAGGCAGGCGGCGTGCAGTGGCACGCTGGAGTTCAAGGGCCTGAACCCGGCGACGTTCATGCACGAGCTGACAGGCCTGCTGAAGATGTTCCTGCGCGAGATGCCCGTGCCCCTGATACCCCCGGACGTCTCCGAGTGCTTCCTCGCCGCCGCCTCGGCCACGGGCCCAGACCAGCGCGAGGCGCAGGTGCGGGCGTTCAACATGCTGCCGCACACGAACCGCGCTCTGCTGCGCGAGCTGCTGGCGTTCCTGACGACCGTCGCGGCCAACTCGCACGTGAACTCGATGACCTCGCAGAACCTCGCCATCGTCGTCGCCCCCAACGTCATCCGGGCGTCGACCGACGTGGGCGAGACGTCGATCATCAACGACGCGCTGACGGCGCTGATCAACGGCTACTGGGACTTCTTCGAGGCGCCCAACGCGCCGCTCGCGCGCGAGTCGGCGCCCACGGAGTTCTTCTCGTTCCGCCGCAAGCTGCTCGGCCACAGCAAGTCGATCCGCGTGCTGGCGATGGCCCGCGACATGCACCAGCTCTGGTCCGTCGACTCTGACGGCGAGATACGCATCTGGGACACGCTGAGGTGCACGTTCGTCGCGGCGCTGGCGAGCGCCGTGCGCAACCCGACGTCGATCTGCGCCGTCGAGGACCGCATGCTGATCGGCAGCGTGCAGGGGCTGTTCGTCTACGACACGGCCGCGCGGCGGCTGGTGCGCAAGGAGCTCGAGGGGCTCGTGGTGCTGAGCATGGCGTACATGGCCCAGCGCCGCGAGGTCTGGTGCGGCAGCTCGGGCAACGTCTACATCCTGCGCGGCGTCGACGGCTGCGGCGCGGCGTCGGACGACGACCCGCGGTCGCCGCGCTGCACGACGACGACGCTGATGCCTGCGGAGCAGGGCGCGGGCATCACCGACTGGTTCTCGATCTGCGTGGCGTCGACGAGCCACGTCTGGTGCGCGGGCTGCAAGCGCGGGGCGACGGCGGAGCAGTACATACACGTGTGGGACATGACGGCCGAGAGCGGCTACCAGCGCGTGGGCAAGATCCACACGCCCAGCAAGAAGACGTCCAAGGTCGT
Source organism: Mastigamoeba balamuthi (assembly GCA_902651635.1). Lineage (NCBI taxonomy): Eukaryota > Evosea > Mastigamoebida > Mastigamoebidae > Mastigamoeba > Mastigamoeba balamuthi. Next base: position 544,230 of record CACRSC010000002.1, read on the forward strand.
GGCCGTGGGCGACGCGGTGTGGTCGTCGGACGAGCAGGGGCAGATGTTCGTGTGGAACGCGCGCACGTACGAGTGCGAGCACAGCCTGACGCCGCACAAGAACCAGGTCTTCGACCTCGCGGTGCTGCCGGACCAGGTCTGGTCGTGCAGCTGGGACAAGACCATCAAGATCTGGGACGCGGCCTCGCTGCAGTGCGTCGGCGTCATCACGGGCTACCACACCGACACGGTCAGCCGCCTCGCCTCGTGCGTCGACCCCGCGTCGGGGCTCATCAACGTCTGGTCCGCGTCGTTTGACCGCGCGCTCTGCGTCTGGTACGTCAAGTCCATCCCCTCGCGCCAGCGCAGGCCCTCGCGAGGGGTCTCGCGCCAGCGCTCGTCGTCGCTGCACCTCGGCGAGCCCTCGCAGCCCTCCCAGGCCTCGCACTCGACGCACGTGCACCAGCACTCGTTCGTCTCGCTGCCGTTCCTGCACCCGCACGACAGCAACCTCGAGCAGCCGCCCTCGCCCGGGAGCTCGCGGTCGAGCCCCGGGGGCGGCGGGGGCGTGTGGCTGACGCCCTCGACGCCGCGGTCGATCGGGAGGCTCGCGCACACCTCGCCCCCGCCGCAGCCGCTGTCGATCGCGCTGGACAGGTCACCCAAGATGAGCCAGCTGCCGCAGCTCTGAGGCGTGCGCGGGGGACAGCGGACTTGCAGTAACTACTCCTGTCAGTTGATTTCGTGTTCGCTCGTCTTTGCCCTCAGTTGCTGTTCCCGTTGGTCATTCCTGATTTCGCCCCGCTGGAAAAATTACGTCCAGCTGGAAATAATATCCGCCAATCCGTTGTGGTGGTCGTTATTTGAAACTCGGTTGGACGCCCTTACGGCCGTTCAGGTAATCTCGGTGGCACACACGACACAACAGCAGTGGCAGCAACAGCAGCAACACCCCGGAATCCGCAATGGTGCCCTGGGACCCTCCCCCCCCCCCCTTGTCTCCGCTCACGAGCGTGTGCGAAAGCGTAGGCGTCGAGGTCGATCTTTGTGTTGGTGAGGGGCGAGCCCATCGAGGTGGTCGTGCAGCCCAACATCAGCGGCAGCCGCCTGAAGCAGGCCGTGGCCGAGGTCCTGTCGAGGCTCTCGATGCTTCCCGACAGCAGCCGCTCGACGTGGGGCCTCGTCGTGGCCCCGTTCACGGGCCTCGCCGAGTACGTCGTCAAGACGCCCATCCCGCCCGACAAGCCCAATGTCACCCGCCGCCTCGTCGACCCGCGCGCCAAGCTCGACGACACGTTCTTCATCCAGGCCGCCAAGGCCACCGTCACCCTCGAGATGTTCGGGTCGTGGCCCTTCACTCCAGAGCAGTCCGCTTCGGGCTCCGCGGCGTCGGGTGCGCCAGCGGCCTCGGCCTCCGCGGCAGCTGCGCCGGCACCGGGGGGAGCTGGGACGGGGCAGTACTCGAAGCTCGCGACGGCCAAGAACATCAGGGAGTTCGAGACCAAGAAGGCGGAGAACCTCCAGAGGATCGCCAAGGCCGCAGGGATCGAGGGCGCAGCGCTGGTCTTTGAGATCGTCGATCCCGAGGGTGTTCACACGGCCCTCGCGCAGAGGGGGTATGAGAACAGGACCGGCGAGGCCCTGTTCGACTGGTACCTCGGAGCACTCGCCACAAAGTTCGTCGCCGCTCTCCCCTGTTTTCGCCTGCTGCTGGTTGCTCATGCGGTTGTGTGTTGCAGCCTGGAGAAGACCTGCGCAGACCAGATGACCAGGGACACCGTCAAGGCGGCCCTGACGCAGAGGAAGGTGCTGTTCCGCCTCAACCCCAAGTGCAAGTCCGAGGCTGGCAAGGGAAGCTGGGAGTTCTTCGAGAACGGTGCTCTCGTGATTGAGGTCAAGCCCACGGATCTGTGCTCCAACATCACCACGTGTGGCGCCTCTCTCGAGTCTGTTCTCTGAGTCCGCAGGGTTCTTTGTGAGACACATGGTGGTCTTATGATGCGGCAACGCACTGTGGCTGAAAGAGCAACAAAGGAGCTTCTTGTATGTCATTGTTATCGTTTGGTTTTTGGTGTGGGGCACGGCGATTTGGTGGAGGCGTTTTCAGGCGTCAAGCTCCGTTGGACTATTCTCTCCATTGACGGCGAGTGAGATGGAGACGATGTTCCGGTCACGACGCATCGCTGCTTCCAGAATGCGAGGTTCTGTTCCAAGTTGGACAGAGGCTCCTTCAGTGCATTGGCCCCGATTGCCTTGGCAAACGCCGAGCACATGGGCTGCACGATGATCTCGATAAAATTCTTAGTATAATGTCAGTGGCAGTTTTGTACCGACGTGCGGGGCGGGGGTTGGTACCTTCTGAATAAGGGGTGTGTTTGCGGTCTGTCTGTTCATGAACTGGCTCACGGGGAGTCCCAGTGCGGCCTCCTTGTCGCCCTGGAGGAAGAACTCCTCCATGATTCTACTTGTCCACTGGACCATCATTCCCCTAGGCCTGCGTTTGCTCAGCCAATACGCTGGGATGTGGCGTGTGGATACCGTAATGTGTTGCTGACACAGCAGAACTTAAGGGCGATCATGAGGACAAGCAGCTTGTCGTCTCCCCTTCGTGGGTTGAAGTCTGACGACTGAACACGCGAGTTCAACCTGCCAACTATGTCGAAGTGCTGGCCCATGTCTGTTGCGAGTATCTGTGAAGACGAATACTGTTAGCACGCAGATTGTCTGTTTCCCGTACCATCTCGACGACTGCGTTCTGGATGTAGGCTATTTCCTCTGGCATAAACTGCCCCAGAACACCAAGCTCCTGCAGCGCTCGTATTGCTGCATATTTGTGTGTAAGGATCTTCCGCGGAGAATAGTAGTGGGCCCACTGAAGGACGCGTGGTGGTTCTCCAGGACAGATTTGTTGTTGTACAGCACGGCAAATTCGCTCTGTGTCTGGACGTGGAACGAGTTGCTCTGGCCCGTGTGCCCTATCATGCGAATTAAATGAGATCCCAGAAAGGCGTGTTTGTTACCTGTGTCGTGGCATGCAGCAGCTATGATCGCAGCGACCGTCTGGGTGGCACCGTTAGCTACATCAATTCGAGATTCGCGGGGCAGAAGGAGCACCTCCACAGGTTTCATGTCCAGGAACTCAATCAGCGAGTTCTTGAGTAGCCAGTGCATACAGAGAACGCAGTCCGCTGCGTGGAGGGCTCCGTGGAAATCGCAATCGCTGTAGTGCGCCTCGACGACCTCGAGGAACCGTCTGCGTGCGCTGTCAATGGCCGCTGAAGTAGAGAGCATTGCCGTACCGCAGCGATTGCTGGTTGAAGGGACACAGCTGTAGCAGAGCGCCCTCCTGTAGGACCTCAAACGTGATGATCGAGAGCTTTAGGAGCGGGTCCTCCGACGACTGGCTCTCAGCATCCAGCAGAATCTCGAAGTCGAATATCTGCCCATGTGTCGCGGGCTGTGAGCTCTCGGGGGATGGCTGGTGGGGCTCCTCCTTACGGGAAACGACCAGCTGTTGAGATTCTCCTCCAGGAACTTTCTCAGGGCCTCCGACTTGGCTCCCCAGCGGGCAGAGGACCCGTCATAATGTCCTGCTTGCAGGCTCGCCCTCGACTCGCACAGCGGTGCTTCCCTGGGGATGGGGATTGCATCTCAGTTGTGTGCCTGTGTGATACCCTGACGAACGCGAAGCGCGGGGCCTGGGAGACAGAGAGCTCGCAGTGCATCCACTCGGATATCTGGTTGTCCGCGCAGTTGGGGTCCCTGGTGAAGTCGGGCACGTGCAAGCGGTGCCCGTGGTGCACCAGTGTGTCGATGGCCTCGTTGATAGCCGCCACCGTCGCCGAGTCGTCGTGCAGCGCCAGCACAGCCCGCAGCGACATCACTACGTTCTCGAGCCGCGACTCTACCCGCCCCTCCACAGCTCCCTCGGAGGCCTTCTTCCCGAGGCTCGCGCGCACGAGGCGGCTGTAGGCGGCGAGCGCTCCGACGATGGCCGCCAGGAAGAAGACGAGCAGTCCCACGCCGATTAGCAGCGACACGTTGTTCTTGCGCTCCATATCCGCGATGAAGTCGGAGAGCGGCGAGGAGGCGAAAACGGCCAGCGAGTACCCGAACGGGTCCGACAGTGTGGCGCTCGCCGAGATGGTCGTGCCGTCCCTGCACTGGAACGACCTGAGTACGGGCTCGGCGGTGAGCTCCGAGAGGTTCCACGCCCTCGCGACGCAGGATATAGTGGGGTCCGGGTCGTCGACGGCGTCTATCATCGTGATGTTGCTCTTCTGGCTCGACGCTGCCAGCAGCGTGCCGTCGATGAAAGTCAAGAACACGCGACTGCTGTGCGACAGCTCGATCGACGTCAGGAGGCTCTCGACCCTCTCAATATCGAACCTGACGTGCGGGGCCAAACGTCAGCAACTTACGCCGTTGTAAGCACAGGGGCGTGGCCTGAGCTCAACTGCGCGCAGAAGGCCAGATCGAGGGTCCCGTTGCGCCACGAAGGCACGACGAACGCTATCTTGAGCCTGCCGTCGGTTATGTCTGACGTGGGGAGCCACCGTGAGAACTGAGTGGCAGATGCTGGCCTCTCATACCTATGTACACCGACGACCATGTGGTTGAGTTTATCAGGTAGGCGTACAGCCAGCAAGGGGAAGCCAGCACTGCCCTCGAGTCCACATTGGTGATGACCTCTGCAGCTCACCGGTCAGTTTGAATGTGCAAGTGCCGGGAGGCGGCGTGCTTCTGGGAGAATCAGGGAACCCGACTGGGTCCCCCAGGCTGTTCATGTCCCACACACTAAGCGATCCGTTGGGTAGGGTCGCCATCATCTCGTACGACCTCTTCGAGTACACAACGCCGCACACGGTGCCGTTTCTGGTCACGTAGCTGAGAGACGAGAGCACGTCGTAGGGCTGCAGTGCCATCTGCGCGCGGAAGAGCGCCGCCCATGCGGCCATGTCGTTGGGGCTTGTCCCCAGCGTCTGCACAGACAGGGCGCCCTGCACGGCCATAAGGGCCGGCACGCGGTGGTACGAGCTCACGATCGACGCCACGAATGCGAACACCTGCTCGACATACTCGCGCGCCGTATCGGCGATGGCGTCGCTGGCAGTCCTGCGCGTCTGGAAGAAGATGGTGACCGAGAGCACGATCGTCGATAGCGAGATGAACAGGATCACGACGACCTCTGCGCGCTTTATCCGCGTCATCTTGCTCTTGGGCACGACCTTGCGATGCCATGTGGAGTCCAGGTTGTCCTCGCTCCGCACTACCGCTGCGTGTTTGGCAGGTCAGTACATCGCCCGCTCTGAAAGTGCCGGTGATTACCGTTGTGACGGCGCCGCCTGCAAAGCACCGTGAGTGCGATGACGGCAATGGCGGCTGCGACGACCACTGGAATAACGACGCTGAGCGACACAATGAGGGCAACGTTTGCCCGCGCCCCTGCATTTGCAACGGAGTTCCCCGGACGCGGCATCGCGCCGCATGTGGTGTTGTACGTAGTCGTGAAGGCGCCGAGGTTCTCGTACGACGAGGTGGTGGAGTTGACCCTCGTGAGAAAGACCTGCTGCAGCGCCTCGTTGCACGAGCTCTGTCCCACACCGAGCTCCACCTGGTTGTCGAGCGTCGTGCCTGCACTGTCCCTCAGGAGCCCCAGGATTGAGGTGTGCGACACGGGCTGCCCTCGGGAGGCTGCTCTCGCGATTGCTGCGACGAGCATGCGGCCGCCGAGGTAGCCCTCATACACAGCACGCCACGGGGTATCGACGCCGCCCGAGCGCGGGTAGTGCCTCGCGTATGACTGTGGCATCTCGGAACTCGATGCTCTGATGGAGCAGTGAGACCGCGGCGATGAAATTGCGAGGGACGAACGGGTTGGGGACCACTTGCGAGACGAAGATCCGCGAGTGTGTGAGCGCTGTTGCGGCTGGCTCGCCTGTCAGGCCTGAGGCCACCGACAGCGCATAGTAGGTGATGTTCGGCGCCAGGGCATCGAGCGTCTTGATCACCTGGGCGCAATGCTCAGCGGTCTGTCGTGTTGAGTAGTCTCACCATGGAGACCTCCTTGGCCAGAAGCCCCATAGCGATGATGTCTGGCCTCGCCCGGAGTGCAGTCCCAATGAACGCGTGAAGGCTCGAGTACGAGCCAGGCGGGAACTTGAGGCTTTTGGCCAGTCTGCGCCGTGTGAGCAAACTCAGAGGGGGAATGGCTGACTACCTGAAGCCGCGCCGGTAAAGTGCGAAGTTGAGTCCACGCTCAACATCATCGCCGAAGCTGTTGTCCCATCTGAGCAGTGCAATTCGCTTGTCCCTTCCGAGCTGACCGGTATCAGGTGACGAGATGTGACGGTGTCTTGGCGGCTGTCGCACAGTCTGCTCGATGTGGCGCACCCAAAGCGTCATCTCGTCGAAGTACCGCAACCGCATGTTGATCACACGGCTAGCCTGTGAGCCCTGAGTGTTGGTTAGCGCCATCGTTGATGCAAAGAGGTGGGCGATCCTCTTACTCCGGGACCGACGTCGCTGGCGCCGCTGTAGGGAAAGAGAACGGGCCTGTCCTTCTGCGCTTGCAGGACGGCCAGCGTCGAGGGCGTGCCGCCCGTGGTGATAAATGACAGCAAGTCGGGAACCATCCGCAAGACCCACTTAGCGTTGGCAGCCGCGCGTGTACTGTTGTATCCGTCGTCCATGACAATACAGGAGAGGGCAGCGGACGCTGAAGCACCTCCAGCACCCGAGGCAGCGCTGTTGTCATTGTAGTCCTCGAAGGCGGAGAGCAGCCCCTGGACGCAGTTGCGTGCGATGTCTCCGATGGGGTCAGCGGTGAAGCTTATAGACGATGCCACCACCACCGCTTGTGGCTCGCTCTGTGTGCCCTCGCACAGGGTCGTGTTGTATGAAGGACGTGCCAGCCCCGAGAGAGCGCCCGTGAGGGCGTCTATTTGAAGAAAGTACACGGCTCCCAAAGCGTAGTGGCACGAAGACACCGAGCCAAGGTCCACACCGTCGACGAGGGGCCCACTAGAAGCGGCCCAGTCGCTGAGCGACGTGCTGTTCGGCAGGGAAGCAGCAGCCAGCATGGCGACGCGAGCAGCCAGCCAGCCCTCCGCAGCTGCCAGCGGGTACGACTGAGCTGCTGCAGTCCAAGTGCTGTTGCTGCCGGTGTCGAGAGCGGCCAGAGAGGCGGCGAGGTCTGCAGCGAAGGGAACAGGGAGCGGAAGGCCAGACACCGCGTAGATGCGTGGGGCGCCAGTGACGCCCGCAAACGCTGACGCGAGAGACCCGGAGGCGAGCTCAGCGCCCACTGCACCTCCGTCGGCCAGCACGAACGAAGACGACGGGAATACCGCGTGCACAGAGCGCACGACGCACGCCGTGGCCGCCGGATCTGCGTAACCGCTCAGCACGACGACGTGTGGAGCCGACTCCGGCACATCGGGCCCGCACGCCGCGGCGAACGCGGAGGACAGCGCAGCGCCAGCGCCAGCACAGTCGGCAGCAGCGACAGCCGCAGACCCAGCAAGCGGCATCCCCAGAGAGACGGCCAGCTGGCGGCGCAGTGGGACGGCAGACGACGGCGACGGGGAGACCAGCGCCACGAGGAAGGCGAATCGCTTGCCGTAGGCGGAGCCGTGCGACAGGGCCACAGAGACGGCGGCAGCGGCAGCATCCGACGGCGACAGCGACGCCACGTCGAGCGACGACGCCGAGGTGGACACGGTTCCCAATGGAGAGACCACGAGGTCCGCAGAGGTCGTGCCACCGCCAGAGAGCAGGGCAGTGCACGGGGTCGGTGCCACGGATGGACAGCCAGTGGGAGAGAGGGAAACCGAGAGCCCGGGAGGACCTCCGCCAGCGACACAGAGGGCCGCCAGAGCGCCCGCAGCGTGTGAGACGAACCACGGAGCGCCGTCCGCGCCGCACGATACCGAGACTACGCGCGAGTGGACGCGCGCAACTGCGGAGAGGCAGAGCAACGCGTGCAGCCACATCGCGCGACTATTTATGGCAAAGATATTTGTACAGAGGAATCCGGGATTCCAGAGGGATCGGGAACAAGACATAAATGGGGACCATAGAAGGGGACCGGCGTGTTTATCCTTTTGCTTGTATTCCGCTGAGGCGTGGTCTGTGTGGAATGCAGGCACAAAGGCCGAGTAGGGGTGGGTGCCGACCTGGTTTGGGCTACGCAGCGACAGCGGCAGCACAGGCCAAGTTACACGCGGAAACCGCAGCCAGAGCGACGGCCACGGGCCTGCTCGTGCTTCTTGCCCATCGCGGTCTTGACAGGGACGCGAGGCCTGCGCGCAACGGGGGGCAGTGCGTTAGATATCGGGAAATGAATCAGCACGGAGAAGATAGGGGAATCTCACTTGGTGTGCGAGCCAGGGGTGCCAGCGGGGCGGCCGAAGTGGCTGCACGACTCGCGGGCGTTGCGCGCGCCGCGGACGAGCAGGGTGCGGGCGCCAGTGGGCCTGCGCATGGCGAGCTGGTCGAAGGTCAGGCACTCGCCGCCGGCCTTGAGGATGCGCGCGGCCGCGGTCGCGGTGAAGCGCAGGGCGACGACGCTCATCTTGGGGAGGTCGAGCATGCGCGAGTCGTCGACGACGGTGCCGACGGCGACGATGATCTGGTCGCCCTTGGCGCCGAGCAGGGCCAGGCGCGAGGTCGAGACGACCGGCTTGTTGACGCGGCTCTTGACGAGGCGCTTCAGGATCTCCCTGTTGAACGCCGAAGTGGTGCGGCGCGCGAGGAAGCGGTAGAGCTGGACCAGCAGGCGCAGGTAAGGGTCCCTGCTCGCGGGGTTCCTCCTCGCGCTCTGCCTCTTGCGGTAGCAGTGGAGCTTGTCGATACCCTAAGTCCCCACAGCAGAGGCCATCGGTGAGACCCGCGTCGACAACGGCAGGACGACACAGACACAAAAAGGAGGGAGACACAAAGGAGAAGGATGGCGACGGGGGGCGCGGAGGAACGCGCGGGAGAGAAGGGCGCGCGGGGTGGCGGGGAGGGCGCACCATGGTCGGTCGAGTGAGCGGATCCCCCCTTTGAACCGAAGGAAAAAGCACAAGCAGAGCCCACTAGGAAAAAAACCCCGCCGCCCGCGCACCCTCTCACGTCACTGATGGCGTCATTCCCGCCTCCTTTGCCCGATCGCCGGGGAATCGGCTGGCCCCAATTTCGCGATGGGGGATGTCATAGTTGACATCAATAGTCTGCGCGAATTTTTTCGGGGGGTCCGTGCGCGGCGCGGGGGCTCCACCCTCTTCCTCTCTTCTGTGTGCGGCTTTTTTTCTTAGGAGGAGGAGACCACCCCGAACACACGAAGATGGCCAACTGCCCCGCGATCCTGAACCCGACGGAGGACGACATGCAGAAGATGCTGGCGTGCCAGGTCCACATCGGCACGCGCACGCTCGAGGCGTCGATGCAGCCCTACGTCTGGGGCCGCCGCGCCGACGGCACGTACATCATCAACCTGCAGAAGACCTGGGAGAAGCTGGTCCTCGCCGCGCGCGTCATCGCCGGCATCGACAACCCCCAGGACGTTGTCGTCGTCAGCGCGCGTGTGTTCGGCCAGCGTGCCGTGCTCAAGTTCGCCAAGTACACCAAGGCGCAGGCCGTCGCCGGCCGCTACACGCCCGGCACGTTCACCAACCAGATCACCAAGAAGTTCATGGAGCCGCGCCTGCTGATCGCCACGGACCCCAGCACTGACCACCAGGCCATCCACGAGAGCTGCTACTGCAACCTCCCCGTCGTCGCCCTGGCCCACACCGACAGCTCGCTCCGCTACGTCGACATCGCCATCCCCTGCAACAACAAGGCCCGCACGGCCTGCGGTCTGATGTACTGGATGCTCACCCGCGAGGTCCTCCGCCTGCGCGGCACCATCCCCCGCGCCCTCAAGTGGGACGTGATGCCCGACCTCTACTTCTACCGCGACCCTGATGAGCAGGAGAAGCAGGACGAGCTCGCCGCCGCCGGCTGGGGCCAGCAGGCCGACGCCGCCGTCGCCCCCGCCGCGCCCGCCGACTTCCCGGCCGACGCCCCCGCCGCCTCTGCGGACTGGGCCGCCGACTCGGCCGCCCCGGCCCCCGCCGGCAACACGTGGGACTCGGCCATGCCCCAGGCCATGTCCTCGTCGTGGGAGAACGCTGGCCCCCAGTAAGGCCTCTCCTGTGTCTTGAGTCGCGGCCTGGCGGCGCGAACGGCCGTCCGCTCCTCCGGGCTGCCCCGCGCCTCCCGTCCCCGGGACCTGCTCGCCTGCGCTCCCCTCGGCGGCGCGTGTGTCTCTGCGCCTGTGACGGTGGTGCACTCGCCCTCCTCTCTCCTTCCCCCGCCAACCAAGACCCGCGCGGATCGGGGTTAACGACGTAACCTTCGAAAACTACGCTCCATGTCTTGTACTCTTGGTGTCCTTGTTCTTTGCGTTCTTTTTGATTTGATCTCGGCGGCCTTCTGTGTTCTCCGGGTCCAAATGTTGTGGGGAAACGCTGAATTACGCCGGTGTGTCATACTACTGTTCTACTCGGACGGATTGAGGAACTCAAATTTGTGCCAACTTGTCGTCTGGCTGTTACTCCGTCCGTGGTCACGGCTACGCAACAGGCTTCCCATAACTAACTTCGAGCGTCTGATGAACGAAGCACTCGCTGCTATCAGAGCTTAGGCGTCTGAGACCGGACCAACTCGCTCAAAGATCAACGTAATCAATCACCCGGATGGGAGGGGGGCAATACAATGGTCTGCAAAAACGGACCTCGCGCCAAGCGCACCGTAATAAAGGTCAATGGAAGAGATCGGCCCGGCTCAACGTCAAATGACGGTTTTTTTCGGATTACACCGCCGGACGATTTAACCCGGCATCCATAATTGCCCCCCATCCAAGAGCTCACACGCTCATAAAGCCATTCATCCCCCCATCATCACACCCACCTCCTTACCAACAACCACACACACGCACTTCACCGCACACTGCTCTGGGGGAAAAATGAGCAAGCTCATCGTGGCCGCCGTGCTCCTGCCGGCGCTCTGCCTGGCAACCAACTACGTTCCGCCGGCCCAGTGGCCCCTGGTCTTCATGCCGTACAACGAGTCGGACCCGTACCCCACCGCCTACGAGCGCGCCGCGACGTTCTGGTACTCGCTCTTCCGCGTGTCGTTCGCTCGGACCACCACCGGCACGTACCTCAACCTCAACGCCGACCTCTTCTCGTCGACCACCCTCCCCATCGGCACCGTCGACCTCCTCGGCCCCCGCCGCATGGGCCTCAACACCCTCCGCGGTGCCCGCTACCACGCCTTCGATCGGTGCGCCCACATACCCCGCCGCCTTTTTCGATTCTTTAGGCGGTGGCTTTTTCCGCCACCCCGACAGAACGCGGACCCGCCGCTTCCTTCCGTCTCGCATGTTACCCGATCGGGACATGACATTCTCCCTTACTTTCGGTTTTCCTTCTCGCCCGACTTCATCACCGGTGCGGCGGGATTGACCGTGTGGCCGTGCTATGCAGTTTCCACCACTGCCTGAGCGCGGCGGGGAGCTCGATGGACGCGTCGAACATGACGTCGCAGACGACCGACTGCTCGGGCACTACCGACACGACTCGCTGGGCCAACTGGCTGCTGGCCACGACGGACCTGACCAAGGTCAAGGAGCCCTCGTACGCCAGGCCCTTCACCCCGCTCGGCTGGCACCCCCTCTACGCCCCCAGGCTCGCCATCTGTACGCACACGCCCCCTCGAGAGTCACCACCGCTCGTCATTTCGGATTTCCACTCTTTTTCCTGGGTCTAAATTTAGATTAACACGCGTCACCCGCGCAGCCGACATCGTGTGCCAGGGTGCGTGGTCGTCCGTTGCCAACAAGTGGGGCGTGTGCGGCAGCAGCGACCGCCTCCAGGCACGCCCGTGTGAACTTGATTAAGTTCACTTAATTGTTCTCTCCCTGCGCAGCTGCGTGATTCCGGCCTGGAGCTGTCGTGCGGTGGCACGTTTGGCGTCGACAGCATCACGGGCAACGTGAACTCGTACGCGATCTCGTGCCTCCAGACGGAGCTCGCTGAGGCCAGCTCTACGGTGGCCCCCTCCTGGGGAGGCGAGTTCGCGGCGACCGCGGGCCACACGGTCAACAAGGCGGGCAATCTGGCGTACTTCATCAGTCTCTACGACGATGTCGCGGACGTGATCCAGGTCATCATCGAGAACGAGACTGCGCCGATCGATGTGCCCGCGCTATACGGAGGGGGCAACAACTACATGTACGTCACTGCGCTGCCGATCTCGAGCTTCGCGGGCAAGAGCTGCGTCGGGTACAGGTTCAACACGACCAACACCCTCACTGGCGCCTCGTACATGTACCCGCCGTCGGGCTGGTTCATGACGACGGACCTCGGCACCTGCCAGGAGAACATCTGCGAGTGCGTCCACGGTGACGGCACGTGCTGCTCCGACGGCTGCCACTTTGATGCCGCCGGCACCAGCTGCGGGACTCCGGGCAGCCAATGCTTCCTCGGTCCCACGTGCTCCGGGACCTCTGCTGTCTGCCAGCCCGCGGGGTTCGCACCCAACGGCACTCTGTGTGGCCTTTCGAACCAGGTGAGAGACCCTTGGTCCCCGCCGATTATTGTCGAGTACGCTAACCGGCTCTCAAACACTCGAAGACCAACACGACGTGCGACTCGTATGACACCTGCGACGGTTTCGGATCCTGCGTGTCCAACATCGCGGTGGTCGGTACGCTCTGCGGCGACACGACGACGACCTCGTGCCACGCACCGGACACGTGCAATGGGGCGGGCGAGTGCCTCTCGGGCGACGTCTCGGACGGGACAGTCTGCGGAGTCAACAACACCTGCCGCAGCGACATCTGCGAGGCCGGCATCTGCGTCACCACGCACGCCGCCAACGGCACGATCTGCGCCAACGTCGCCGACGGTTCCTGCACGCTCGACTCGGAGTGCTGGTCGGGGACCTGTACACCCGAGTACGAGCCGTCGTCGCATGTCTGCCAGACGGCCAGCCCTGGCAACCCCTGCGACGCCGACGACCACTGCTCTGGCACGTCGAGCACGTGCGTGCCGACCTATGCTGCGGAAAACACTTCGTGCGGCTCTGCGTCTTCCTGCACGGAGGCGCCTATGTGCAACGCAGTTGGTGTCTGTCAGTCTTCGGTGTTCACTCCAAGTGGCACTCCTTGCGGCCTCGCCAACCAGGTGATGTCCCTCGACTCCTGACAAATTATAGTGTTGTCGTCTCACGCGCCATCTCGCGACAGACCAACACGACCTGCGACCGATGGAACACGTGTGACGGCGCAGGAACCTGCGCCGATAACTTCGCTACTATCGGCACTGCCTGCGGCGACACGACCGCCAGGACCTGCCACGCGTCGGACTCGTGCAACGGGGCCGGCACATGCATATCCGGCAACGCCCCCGAGGGAACAGTCTGCGGCGTCAACAACACGTGCCGCAGCGACCTCTGCAGTGCCGGCACCTGCGTGACCACAGAGGCCGCCAACGGCACTGTCTGCGCGAATACCGCAGACGGCATCTGCACGCTCAACTCTGAGTGCACATCGGGCGTCTGCAACTCTGTGTTCCAGCCCGCTTCGCACGTTTGTCAGACGGCCAGCCCTGGAAACCCCTGCGACGCGGATGACCATTGCTCGGGCACATCGGGCACCTGCGTTACGACCTACGCTGCCGAAAACACGACGTGCGGCTCCTCGTCGTCCTGTGTTGAGGCGCCGCTGTGCAACGCAGTCGGTGTCTGCCTTGGGTCGTCGAACAAGCCCAGCGGCACGCCTTGCGGCCTCGCCAACCAGGTGAGCAGAAATGTTTGAGAGGTCATTCTAACAGAGCTGCTCAGACTAACACGACCTGCGACGGATGGAACACGTGCGATGGCGCAGGAACCTGCGCCAACAACTTCGCTACTATCGGCACACCCTGTGGCGACACAACTACCAGGACCTGCCACGCGTCGGACTCGTGCAACGGAGCCGGCACCTGCATCTCCGGCAACGCCCCCGAGGGAACAGTCTGCGGCGTCAACAACACGTGCCGCAGCGACCTCTGCAGCGCCGGCACCTGTGTGACCACCGAGGCCGCCAACGGCACTGTCTGCGCGAATACCGCTGATGGCATCTGCACGCTCAACTCGGAGTGCACGTCGGGCGTCTGCAACGCCGTGTATCAGCCCGCTTCGCACGTCTGCCAGACTGCCAGCCCTGGCAACCCCTGCGACGCCGATGACCATTGCTCTGGCTCCTCTGCCACTTGCGTGACGACGTACGCTGCGGTCAACACTAGCTGCGGGTCTGCCTCGCTGTGCGTAAACGCGCCGCTGTGCAACGCAGTCGGTGTCTGCCAGAGTGCCACCAACATGGCGGACGGCACGTATTGTGGCAGCGCCAATCCTCTGCTGAGCTGCGACGCTGATGATCTCTGCCTGAGCGGCGTCTGCCACAACTACGTGCAGCCCAACGGCCACGTCTGCCGCAACTCGTCGGACCCCGACGGCTGCGATCCAGTCGAGGTGTGCAACGGCATCAACACGACGTGTCCGGCGGACGTGCCGTGCACTGACTGCAGGCGGTACACGAGCTGGTGGGTCTGCGACGCCCGCCCAGAGTGCCAGTGGTGTGGCCAGTGGGGCTGCCAGAACTACTCTGCCGGGTCGCCCTACTGCCGCGAGCCTGCCTGCGGGTCGTTCACCACCGACAACATCGAGACCACCTGGGACAATGACTCCCACGTGTGCCCGTACACAGGACTGCCCAGCGGCTCGCTCGAGGTTGTCACCCCGGTCCTGCGCGCTGAGGCCTCTATCCTGCGCTCGATCTGCTTTGTCGTCCACGTGGACACGGCGTACAACTCTTCCACTCTGGACACGACTACCTTCGACCTGACCGTCGTCGTCTACAACTCCTCTGGCGCGGGCAACAGGCCTGGGACTCTGCTCTACACCCGCTCTGTCAACGTCCCTGTGATCTACGTTGGTCTCAACCTGGTGGAGATCAACCTGACGACGACCACCGCGGATTACATCGTGATACCCGGCGGCGAGAGGCACTGGGTCGGCATCTCGTACTGCGACCACTGCCCGCACATCGACCTGGCGGTCCTCGAGTCCGCGCTCAACGCGTCGTTCGTCCGCGACCCGTCCGAGGCCCTTCCTGTGCCAGGCCTGACTCCTCCGGAGTGGAACCACACCGACGAGACTTTCGACATCTCTGTCGACACGTTCTACGGCGTCTGCGGTGACGGCGTCGTCGCTGGAACTGAGCAGTGCGACACCATCGACCCGCAGAAGTTCTGCGGCGAGGACTGCATGTGCCCCGAGGACTCGATCCTGGATCCCGACGGCAGCTGCGCGTGCAACCACACGCTGCCGCAGCTCGACGGCCACCACTTCATCGCGCCGCCCTTCATGGAGGCCGAGCTGGTCACTCTTCCTGTAGACACCGTGGACCTGTCCGTTTGGCTGCCACAGACCCGCCCTGTCAGGACCGACGCGTGGGGCCGCATCGTGAACCCGCGTGACGGCAGCAACCTGACGCACTTCGACCGCTGGCCGCTGCATCGCACTCCGTGCTGGCTGTACGGCGAGACCAACGCGACGGTTGAGGAACTCATCACGTACGGCGCCCCGATCGTGATCGCGTTCGACTCGTACTACGTGCTGCGGTTCGCGATGGAGGTTACGTGGATGGAGAACGTGACGATGTACCGCAACCCCAACGTCGACAGGCACATGTCGGCCAAGCTGTCGTTCGATCTCCTCATCAACAGGCAGCTGACTGTCTCGTCGAATATCACGATCCTCGACTCGACTGTGCTCTGGGCGTACATCCGCCATGGCTTCCTCGTCATCCCCGACACAGGCCTGCCGTACTTCGACATTAACCTCGAGACCATGGCCAAGATTGACGGCATCTACATCGAGAACGACTCGTTCTACTACATCGCGCACACCGGGTCGAAGATCTCATGGATCTCCAAGCCCGAGCAGTTCGAGTTCAACATCGAGGGCCACTCGATCATGCAGTCGTGGCGCTTCAACGTGTTCCTCAACAACACCGCTGTGTGCTCGCTGGGCAACTCGGACAATTTCACGCTGGGCTACTCGCTGATCGCCATCGAGGGCGATGTCTCTCCTGCCTCTCAGAGGATGGTCTTCTCGCTCGCCACGGGGGAGAACTGGTGCTCTGTCTCGAACACGACTGTTGCCCTCACGGCGCAGATGGCGACATATGCCAGGCCGGACTACGTCCCGGCACACATCACCAGGAGGTTCCTGCGCGGATCCCACGTGTATGCTCTGGTCTCTGTTCCGCAGCAGTACGGCATTACCACTACAGCCGTGTACCTGGTCGATGCCGAGGTCTCGGGTGACGCGCTGTTGATCTCTCCTGGGCCTGTCCCAGCGACGTGGGAACTGACGAACCTGACGTGCCCTGGCCTGCTCTCGAACGAGGTCTGCTACTCGATCTACCTGCCGCACGACGACCTCAGGGAGGACGCGCAGCTGACGCTGCTCTCGCGGGTGTATGTCGACATCGCAGTCAAGCGCCGCGCGACGATCAACAGCGCGCGTACTGCGGTCGCAGGGTCGCGCATCTTCCTGACGTCCCGCAAGCCCTCTGTGACGCCAGACGGGGCTGCAGCTCCGCCGACGCAGAAGGTGATCGTGTACGGAGTCACTCCCATGTTCCTCGTCGCGGTCGGCACACTGGCCGCCGTCTCGGTGCTTAGCGTAGTCGCTACGGTGTGGTTCATCAGCAACCGCCGTGTCTCTGCTCTGTGATCAGTTGACCACGACCTCTACTGGAAAGGCCTTGCAACTTGGTCAAGACAACCAGCTCACATGACAACACCAAACACACATGCAGTCATCACTCCAACAAACACATCAACCACACTCATCGACCACAAAACCAGCCACTCCTCACCAACACAATCCACGCCCACTTGACACTTCCCGAAACATGTGAATGCTGGCCCGCGCCTTCGAGGCATCTCATCTATTGGCTGATTTGGCTTGCGTGTTTCTGTGCACCCATTCTCTATTTGATGCAGGTGAAGCAAGCAAGCTCTTGGTTACCGCAGCGCCTCCTTCATGCAGTGGGTTGAATCACGGACACGGCACTCGACTTGACATGAAGGCGACCCCCAAAACTGCATTTGTTTCATTTTCGCTTTTTGTGATCCTCCGTGCAATTGCTAAGGCAACGACTTAGAAAGAGGACTTCCTGTGGTAAAAAGTGCAAGAAGAAGCACAAGAAGTCCAATGTCTCAAGCAGTTCCTTGATGCTGAATGTACTCTAATCACTTTATTTCAAAAAATGTTCAAGATCATTCACGCCTTGGTTTTATTACAAAACTGCCTGTAAATAAGAGGGCATTAAGTTGACCAACTTTTGGGCAAACTCCACTGAGAGTTGTCTCCACTCATTTCTAATACAGTGAACCAAGGCAGTAAGAGAACGAGGGTTTGACTCACTAACCCTGGCCTTCAGAATGGCTTAAACATTTTCAATACCATTACAATCAGGGCTGCATGCTGGCCAGGGCAGAGTATGCACATTATGGTCATCCTTCCATTGGCAGCACAATTTTCTTCTATGCTTACTATCATTGTCCTCTGCAAGGAGCCACTCATCATGATCCTCTTCATATGCATGTCTGATGGATGGCAGAAGTGCTTTTTGATAGATATCACATCTTTTCGGAATTCAGGCTCCCTGTAAAAATATGCAGCTTTCCGAATCCATGTGAAGAAAAGCACTCCCAAACCTGTACCTTCTGGGGGTACTTCACCTTCCTGATAAGAAATTGATGACCATCAGATACTTGCCAGTGCTTTGCCTTTGATCCACCCAGCCAAAATGTTGTCTCATCACTAAACCATACATCTCTCCAATCTTGCAGCAGATTTTCCTGTGCAAAATCTATGCAAGCTTGTTGATGTGCTATTTTAAATAATGGAGCCTGAAACTTGGCCTGAGCAGCATGCAAACACCGGCGAATAGTAGAGACAGAAGCCTGAAGGTGAAGGGATCTGCGCAGAGTAGCAGCTAAGTGAGGTGGCTTGGATTTGGCCCTGGATAGGATCCGTTTGCTATCTTCCTCTGAAGTTGCCCTTCTTGCTCTCTTGGTTGGTGGTGCTGTGGCCACAGTGTCAGGCCGGGTTTTCATCCAGTGCTGGGTTGATCCAAGTCCACAGTGCATGTACTGTGCAATGCGCTTCTTTCCCCACTGAGGGCCCTTGGGGTGTGAGTGCAGGAACCAAATCTCCCATCTCTGCTTCTCTGTAAGAGACATATTTAGCATTAAGAGATAATGCAGAAAATAGATACTTCATGATCAGATTCTGAATCGAATGTTGACAATTCCTAATGAAACATTTCAGGAATTATTTAATCAAAAGATAACAGGGGACAGTTGTCAGTGATTTCTTCTGTAGCTGTGTGTTTTTGCTCTCTAGCTCAGCCAGGATTTCGGGAGCAGCAGTTATGATATTTCGGAATTCTGGACTAGTCAAGTTGTAGACAATATTCAGGTCTTGATATCCAATTCCTAGGGCATTCAACGAATATGTGCAAAACTTATTCAATCTTGATCCTTTTTTGAAACAGAGTAATAATGCTAAATGAACTACCACAGATTGCCAGTTATAATAAACAGTTGATCATCACTGTGACTTTTGTGCATGGAGCACTAAATCTTTAGCAATGGTTTTTTCAGAGCTAGATTCAATTGCCAAATTTGCAGCACTCCCTGTTTCCAGGGGCATTCAAACCAGAGAAAAACGGGGAGGGGAGGCAGGGGATGGGCAAGTCTTTCTTGCCCACCTACCATGAATTGTGGCGATTCTGCAGAGGGGGGGGAGGTAGAAGGGAGTACATATGTTCGTGAAGGGAAAAACAGGAGGGGAATTAAGGGGGATTAAGGGGGATTAAGGGGAATTAAGGGGAGACTCAAGGGGAAGGAAGGGATGAGCAGGAGAGGGAGTACACACCTTGAGGTCCTTGGCATCCTGTCACACAATTAACAGTGTTCATGCACAGAGCTGCCAGTTCATTGGCTCCCACTTGAACTTAGGGCTGTACAGTACAGCCATGTACTTGGTGACAGCCCATACCAGAGTGTGGAGGCTGTTGCCTTTTCATGGCCGTGCAGTAGCAGCTGGGGAAGGCGGCATAGCACGCACAGGCAGGGGGCAGGGGGGGGGCAGAAGGAGAGGCCGCAGACATGTGTGACTGTTGTTGTCGAATGCAGAGGGGAGTACAGAGTGTTTTTAAGTGTCAAAAATCAGGCGAAGTGCATTATCTCTTCAATCGTTTTTCAGTGAAAAACTGAGAAAAACAAGAAAGTCACATCGCATCAATCATGACATGTGCTGTATGCACATAAAACGCAATTTGCACTACTGATGAATTATTTGCTAAATACACATTCAGTGCATACATTGCTTCAATTGCTATTCTCGCCAAAAGCCCAGCCAACCTACTCACCAAAAACCCAGCCAACCAACATGGTCAAGTTCCAGATCAACCCCATCATTGCTGCAAAAATAGCCAGACAGCAGTGTCTCCTGCACAAACTGCACAAGTCCATTGCCAAAGCACACTGGGGTTACCCATCCAATTCCTGGAACGGGTATTTCAGTGGTACAGAGGGCCAGATACTTCCTTCAAGAAGCTGAGGGACCTGCTGAACCTGCTGCTATACTTCAAACACTATGAAGTGCTTGCCTCTGAGACACTCCTGGAGGCTCCCAATCCACGCAACTTCTGGTACATAATGGCTTGATACTGGCTCAACCTGGCAGAGCATGTCAACGAGATGAAGCTAAGGCCCACCTAAATTTGCAACACAACACAATATTAGAATTCTTCTAAATGAAAAAAGTATCAATTCATTATTAATCAAATGATAATTTAGGACATGCATGAACTCATTTGCTAATTTATTCTAATATGTAAAACGTGTATTTATCAATTCAATTGCTTATTATAAATGAATCAACCTGATACTAATTTTCGAAATTAATGCACAAAGTGTCTGGAATGCCTGGACTTCTGAGGCCAACTGGCTTCCTTCACCCTGGTCTCATACAATCCTTGGATCTGTAGATGTTAAGGCCATTGATATCTCATGGCCCAGCAAGAAGCAGAACAAGTTCTACAATATACATTTGGTCATCACTGCGCTTTAAGTGCTTAAGCGCTAAAATAGTGCATGTAGTACTGATTTTTCAGTACTAGAATTAGTGCTAATTTAGTACTAATTTTCCAATGCACACGAGTCACATGAGTCGCATGATGCACATGATGTGCATGATGCACATCAATCGAAAAACACAAATAAATTGATTTTAATTAATGCACTATATGCGCAACAGATACTACATGTACATAGTATGCATGTAGTGCTTCAATCGATATTCAATCAATTTAATCAATTGAATCACTACATGTAATTCAATTGCTACAATCGCTAAATGTGATTGAATTTCTCAAAAAAACTACTACTTGAAATGAGGACTGAAATAATTATAAAAATCTGTTTATATTTCTTTGCTGCTTCTGCAGCACTGTGCTGCTTTAGCAGCATAGTGCAGTGCCTCTTATGCTATGGTGAGAGTTACCACACATCATCGGGCCCCATGCTTGCCAGCGTGGTCATGTCATCTCAGTTGATGTCCTCCTGGTCATCCTGCTGCTCCTCCTGGTACTTCTCCTGCTCAGGGGCCTCAGGGGCCTTAGGGGTCTCAGAGGCCCCGTTCTGCTAAATTCAGTTAGTGTAATCACAAGGGGAGGGCAGTGAACAGAGCCACTGGCCACTACAAAAGTGTTCAAAATTGATATTTGCACATGATGCGCATGGTGTGCATGGTGCACAAAAGGTACACAATTTGGTGGGAGAAAAACCCCCCTTTAGTAAAATTCGTTTAACACTTGACTACAGTGAGGGAAGAAGGGAACTGGGGGTGGAAGGGAAACACACACCTTTTGGCCCAGGCTCTTGTGCCATGCCTGGGCCTCCTCCTCTGAGGAGGTGCTCGAGGTGAGCTCCTCCTCAGAGAAAGAGCTCCCCACACTGCTGCTGGCTGGGATGCTGCTTGGGCTGCAGCTGTGGCGGCGATGGCGGCTGCTGTTTTTCCTCACTGCCCGCTCCTGCTTGTCCTCCTTGTGCGCTTGCCTTCTGTACTTGTTGTTAGTATGCTCCTGGCAGCATTGGAGCCCCAGCTCCTCCACAAGCTGCTCCTGTGACGTTTTCTGTTAATTTTCACAAGAAAAACAGGGGGGGCAGGAGAGGGGGGAAAATGCACTGTCATTTGACTTAACCCTGTATAGATGGCAGTGTGAGTAGTGTCCACAATGGTGGCAACCATCCCGCCACCAACATTCATTGGTGGTGCTACTGGTGCAGCAGGTGCTGCTGGGACAGCACCTCCTGATTTGAGGGGCACCCAAACCTGTGAAAAATGGAGGGGGCAGGGAAAAACTGTGAAAAACTGGGAAAAACCGGATAAAATGAGGAAGAGCAGGAAGGAGGGCAGGGAGGGCAAGAGGAGGGCAGAACGCATCCCACCCAACTCCTCCACCAGGCACTGCATCTCTGCCTCTAACAGTTCAGGAATGGGCAAGTCCTTTTTGCCCACCTGCCATGAATTGTGACAGTTCTGCAGGGGGGAAGGGAACACAAACGTTAGTGAAGGGAAAACAAAGGGAGGGGGCAAGGGGGGATTAAGGGGGATTAAGGGGACTCAAGGGGAAGCAAGGGGGGAGCAGGGGAGGGAGCACGCACCTGAAATCCTTTGAGTCTCACCACATGACTGGCAGTGCCCAGGCATGCAGCTGCCGGTCTGTGGGCTCCCATTTAAATTTCGGGCTGTACAGCACAGCCATGTACTCGGCGACAGCCCACACCAGAGTGTGCAGGCTGTCACCTTTCCAAGGCCATGCTGCTGCAGCTGGGGAGGATGACATAGCGTGCACAGGCGGGGGCGGAGGGGCGGAAGGGGGGACCGCAGATATGCGTGACTGTTGTTGTCGAATGCAGAGGGGAGTATAGAGTGTTTTTAAGGTGTCAGAAAAAATCAGGCTAAGTGCGTCATCGCTCCAATCGTTTTCCAGCGAAAAATCGGAGAAAATGGCAACGTCACATCACGTCAATCGCGTCATGCACTGCATGTGCATCAAACACATTTTGTGCTTGTATCTCATTTTATTCAGTCATTAGATACGTATTCAGCACATATATCACTACATATGCTGCACTCGCTAAAAGCCCAGCCAACCTACTTGTCAAAAACCCAGCCAACCAACATGGTCAAGTCCCAGGACAACCCCATCATTGCTGCAAAAGTAGCCAGGCAGCAGCATCTCCTGCACAAGCTGTACAAGTCCATTGCAAAAGCACGCTGGTGGTACCCTGTCCAATTCCTGGAACGGGTATTTCAGCGTTATGGAGGGCCAGACACCCCCTTCAAGAAGCTGGGAGACCTGCTGGACCTGCTGCTATACTTCAAACACTATGGAGTGCTTGCCTCTGAGACGTCCCTGGAGGCTCCAGACCCAAGCAACTTTCAGCGCATGATGGCTCGATGCTGGCTCTACCTGGCAGAGCATGTCAACGAGATGGAGGTAAGGCCCACTTAAAAAATCATCCATCACACAACACAATTTATTTCATCTGAATGATATCAGTATCAATTCACTATTAAATCAATTGCTAATTTCAGGGCACGCATGTATCTATGTGTCAATTTATTCTAAAAATTTAAAACGTGCATTTATCAATTCAATTGCTTATTATAAATGCATCAACCTGATAACTTATTTTCGAAAAATTTCACAGTGTCTGGAATGCCCGGACTTCTGAGGCCAACTGGCTTCCACCACCCTGGTCTCGTACGATCCACGGGTCTGTGGATGTCAAGGCCATTAACATCTCACGGCCCAGCAAGAAGCAGGACAAGCAAGTGGTTCTTCTGATGAAAACTGAGACTGTCTTCTTTTCTCTTCCCCCTGCACATACTTTCTTGGTCTTCCTGCTTCTTCCAACACTCTTCTCTCTGCACATGCCCTCTGATAACAATGGTTTGTCAGCCATATTTCATTGTGTATTTTCTTGGGGCAAAAAGGAAAAAAACTAGTGTATGGTATTCATACAGTACCGTGCAGGACCTGTAGTGATGACCTTCAGTTTCCATACAGATACTGCAAAAAAGATCACTGGAAATCAAATAACGTCTTTTTGCACAGTAAAAGATAAACCACACAGAAACTGCACAGTGACTGCACAGCTTACCCTCTGAATGTGATTGTAAAAGTCAAATTCAAATTAATACAATGTGAATCACAACCAACTAGCCCATCTTAATATTTCAAATAAGGATATGCCTCGGTCATCTTAGCCTTCAGAATGCCCATGGCATTTTCGATTAAATTAAACTCAGGGCTGCATGCTGGTCAGGGGAGGCAGATAATGTTGTTTTTGGCTTTCCATTGGGAGTACACTTAACTGGTATGGTATGTTCACTGATATTGTTCTGCCAGAAGCCACTTCATCTGATCATTTGTAAAATCATGCTGAACTATTTTTAGCACAGTTTTGAACAAAGAAGTCTGAAACTTGGCATTAATAGCATGAAAATAGTAAAGAGTAATGCCCGAAGGTTAAGGGACTTGTGAAGAAGTGAGACTGAGTAAGAAGGCTGGGATTTTACTCTGGCCAGAATTTGTTTGTTCTCTTTCTCTGTAATTGTTCTTCTGACATTTTTGATGATAATGAAGATACACCATCTGATCACTGATTCATTTATTATTAGACTGTTCCACAGCTGCAGTGCATGTACTGTGCAATGTGCCTCTTTCTGTAGTGAGGGCCCATTGAATGGTTATGCAAGAACTATATCTCTTATCACTGTTTCTCTGTGAGAGACATTTGTCTTCATCTAAAATTCGGAATATCTGTAATTCTATGATCAGATCATAATACGACCTATAATCACTCCAGTAACATTCTTAACAATTGAAGTGTTCGTGAAATAAGATAAACTAGTTAATTGTGATTTGTACTAGTAGCTAGTACCTATGACAGTTAAGCTTGTTGGACCAGTCCAGGCCGGGAAACCAATGTAATATTTGAAAACTGTTTATGCAGAATGGAGAAAAATCGGAAGAAAGAACATCTACATACGGAACTGCGCCCCTTGAGGGTGTTTAGAAGGAAGATCAGATGAGTTAAGATCATGTTGGTTTCTTAATTGTCTTTATGAGGTCTGTCTTTACCCTGACATAACTGGTATAAAATCACACCTTTCATTATGAAATCACACATGCTAAAGACCTGATGATAGCATATCTGATTCTTAAAAAATGCTCATAGGTTATTCTAAATCTGTGGTAAATACTTACTCTTAGGTGTTTATGTCAAACAGCAAAGAGCTTCTTATAGAGTACTACATGAACTGAGACAAGAAAGCCATATGGATGGCGGTACAAAAGATCGGATGAGTTCTTCTTGATGTAGGAAAACAGAAAAGAGAGTAGTAGTATTCTCTTTCTTAAACTGAGATTTAGATCTGAATCTGGATAAGACAGTTTGCAAACCCATAGAGACCACTTTGAAAAGAATGTAACAGTTTTGGATTCAACTCTTTGAGCTTTTGGGATTTAACCTGATAGGGTTTAAGAATATGATCATTATATTCTTCGTTGTTGATCTGGCTAAAAATGAAATGAACTGTGTAGACACATTAGCTAGAAATTATGATTAATAGTGATATATGATAAAGAGCATTTAATATTACCATCTCAGCTTTCTTAATAATACTATTACTTTTAAGTAGTAAGCAGCTTAATATGTATCTAAGAGGCAGTTTGAAGCAGGTACAATATTCAATCTTGTCATGATTTATTACTGGACTATTAGTGTTGTACATGCAGGTAGTAAAGAAATTCTTTTATTTTTCTGTATGATAATTTATTCGAATTTCGTTCCCAACAAATGGAACTATGTAAAAGAGGAAATGAGAAAAGTCATATTTGCTTTTTCTTCATTTCTAATATTTATTGATAAATAAATCTGTCAGAGACAATGAGATTAAGAACTCATATGCCTTCGAAGGACTTCATACTTCTACTGAGCTGAATAAATAGATTTTTAATTATTCAAGAGTGAGTTAATAGCCTGTTATCTGGGACTTTGTTCGAACTGAACATAGAACTACCCTAGACTCATTTCCACTTCTAAGAGGCAGTTCTTCCTCAGTGTTTTCCCAAAATATTGCATCTAACAGTGGGTAAGTTCCTTAAATCACTTTTAGCTCAGAAGAGAAGGCCGTTTCTTCTTCTTATACAATGTTATCAAATGGCTTTCGTTCATACAGTACAAGCAGTGTGATGAAATATCATTATAAAGATATTTACAATCTCTTCAATTATATTGAGTTCATTTTGGAATCCTGAATGGTGTTTCAGATGTGAAAAAATAAGAAAAAATAGAAACCTGGTCTATTGAATTCAGTACTCTCTTTTTTCCCCTTTCTGTACCTTCATTATTCACATTAATGTTCCTTAGTTCATAAGCATCCAGCATGATCCTTCTGTGATTGTACTACTTGCTATTGATAATGGCATGCACAAAGAAGCACCATAAATTTGATGTGAAAAAACAATTGGAGATGGCACAGTGTATGGCAGTATCAGCTCATAGAAAGAGAGAGGCTGTGGGTGCAGGAGTTCATGCAATGATGCACTTCTTCTTCTTGAAGTACGCCGGGTCGTCTGTTGCTGTGCTCTTTCTGCGACCAGAGGAAGGGCCAGACGGTGTTGCAGCCCCAGAGTTGGCCTTGCGGACGAGCCGAACAACATCCGCAAAGGTCTCCTCGACGTTGGAACTCGTCTTCGCACTGGTCTCCTTGAACGGGATGTCGCCGAAGCTCTTGGCAAGATCCTGGCCCTCACGCGTGGCAACCTTGCGGTACTCGGCCATGTCGCTCTTGTTACCCACGACGGTCATGGGTATCTCGGACACATCCAGCAGCGTCAGGATCTTGGACCGGAACTTGGGTATCGAGTCGAACCCGTTTCGGTCCGTGATACTGTAGACGAGGATGAACGCATCGGCCTTGGCGTAGTGCCTGCGGGCAATTGTGCTCGTGAGGCACTGCGCCGGTGAATTTGCGGGGGTGGGGCGGTGCGTTCGCTTACGCTTCGCGCAATGCCGAGTACTCCTCCTGTCCCGCTGGATTCGAGACAAGTGTGGGAGGGGAGGATGCGTGAGGGCCACGGTTAAACCGGCTGGGCGGTGTGGGGGCGGTTGAAGTGCTCTGCTTGTACCTGTATCTACAATTTTGAGCGTGGCTTGCTGGCCGTCGACCCTGAGCCGCTTGGTGAACGCATCCTCGATGGTCTGCAGAAGTGCCAGTCAGGCCACAGCAGGTGTGGTGTGCAGTGAGGCAACGAGGAGAGGTGCGTACAGGGTTGTAATCTGCAAGTGAGGGGAGGGGGCAGCAGGGGGTGTCAGTAGTCAAAATGAGAGGAAAATGCGGGGCTGTGAGGGGCAAGGAAGGCCGGCGGACCGGGGTCGAAGCGGTTCTCGACGAGGCGCACCGACAGTGCAGACTTGCCCACACCACCGTCGCCCACGATGATGATGGTGATCACCTCTCCCTCTGTGTTCTTGGCCATCCGGTCCGCTGGGTTTCTTCTGGACCGACGGGCTGCTTGCCTGCAGGAGCGGGGGAGAGGGGGGAAGAGTGCCCTGTGGTGTGAGAGAGTGCGCCCTGTAAAACTGTTGGGTTGGATCGCTGGGCAGCGTGGGCAGGCGCGGTGGGCGTGCCCGGCGGCACGCGGGTTGGCGCACTCGGTGGGGTGAGGAGGCTCGCGAGGTGTCCGCGGGGGCACAGCGATCGGAAAGAGGTGGCCTGCACGCAGCGGGGTGCCCGTGCGGGTGGGTGTTGGCGAGATGAATCTGCCGAAGAGTTTTTTTCGATACTGAATTTCTCTTGTGCTCGCGTGCCCCCCCGCCGCGGCGCCACACCCTCCAAAACACCCCCCAGCGCTGCATCTCCTTTTCCTATCAAATTTAGACAACAATAGTTCAGTTCTCGCGCACCTCTGCACCACTTATCGCGCACACACCGCGCGCACACGGGCATATGCAGGAGGCCACGGGTGCGGACATTTGCGGGGCGCTGGCTGCGCTGGGCAAGCAGCAGCCGCAGTACCTGTCGTTCCTCTACGGCGTCGCGCTGCCCAACGAGGGCCCCGTCGACGCCGAGTCGATACTCCGCCTGCTCGACGACGCCAAGAAGCCCGTCGGGCAGGGCGGCAGCCTCGAGAGCCGCGAGGTCCTCGGCGAGCTGCAGGAGGTGTACCGCCTCGTGAGCTGCGTGACGCCCGAGCAGGCGCTGCCCCTGACCAAGGGGCTGCTGCCGCAGGGCTCGTGGAAGACGCAGTGCGAGTACATGCTGCGATCGCAGGAGATCATGCAGGGCTGGTCCACCGACATCATCATGAACTACCACGCACGCATGTCGCACACGCCCGCGAACCAGCAGCGCCAGCAGCTCCTCCAGCTCGAGCCCCTCCTGCCCTGGGATGTGCGCTGATGATGGAGCGGGCGTTGTTCTTTTTGACGGTCGATTGCTAACTTTGGTGCGGGGGCCTCTCCAGATGGTAGCCCTCGTGGTCGAGCTCTTCTCGCTCCCCCTGCGCGAGATGATCCACTTTGCCGAGTGGTTCGGGAAGCTCTCGACAAAGGCCATGGGGCAGCTCGTCCGCCTCATCCAGGTCCGCCGCAGACAGTTGCCCCCGCCCCCCCCGCTAGGCGCTCTCGCGCGCGTCCCCCCGCAAGACACACGTGTCTGATGACGAAAACACACGACGCGCGCGCAGATTGACACGATGGGCTTCCTCGTCATCCAGAGGCTCCTCGCCTCGGCGGAGCTCACGCCGGAGGCGTGCTGGGTGCAGCCCTCGGGCCCCCTGACCCCGTGAGCCTTCCTCACCTCCCCCTCTGCGCCTCTTCGTGGCAGAGACGTCACTCTGACGCGGGGAACAGGAACAAAGCTGGGGGCTACGGCGGCGTGTACGTGGACCAGCTCGCCCAGCAGCAGCAGCAACAACAGCAGCAACAGCAGCAGCAGCAGTACCAGTCCGAGTCGCCAGCGCAGTACGCCGCACAGGCAGTGGCGGCAGCGCCGCCCGGGACGGACCCTTGCGAGTGCCAGCAGATGGGGCCCGAGGGCGGGCGCATGCCGCACCACACGCCGCCGCTGGTCGAGCGCAAGCTGCCGCGCGCCAAGTCGGGGGGCCAGCCGTACGCCCTGCCGCGCCAGATGCCGTCGCCGCACACGACGGAGCTGCTGTCGCTGCGCATCGCGCGCCAGCCGCCCAGCAGGACGGTGTACCAGAGGATCCTGAAGCCGTTCCCCTCGGTGATGCTGCTGGGGGGCGACGGGGTGACCAAGAGCGGCGCGAACCTCTTTGTCGAGGCGACGCTGACGCGGTCCGACTGCGAGCTGGAGATCTGCTCGAGCCTCGAGGGGACCAAGGTGGTCAGGGTGACGACGGGCGTCTTCGCCACGTTCAAGAAGCTCAAGATCCTCTCGACGTCGCAGCAGCAGGGCACGCTGTTCCGCCTGCGCTTCCTCCTCAAGCAGTACATCGGGAATGAGTTCCACGTGGTACCTGGAGCCGTGGCCATCTCTGATCCTATCGAGGTCTTTTCACACACGTTATACCTCAGCGACAAGCGTAACGGGTCATCGGGTGCAGTACTCCCTCCTCCCGCCCGCCCCTCCTGCTGTCTTCTGGAATTGACTGCCTTTTGTGGGCAGACCCCCAACCCTCAGTCAAGGAGATTGTGCCGCAGAGCGGGGCAGCGGGCACGCGCGTTATCGTGGTGGGGTCGAACTTTGTCAACTCGCCCACGCTGAGGGTGAGCTTCGGCCTCGTTCCCGTCATTCCGCAGTTTCACGAAGCAGGTACGCCCAATTCGAGTGGTTTTTGCTTGCCCAACTCATCTCAATCTCGGCACAATTCAGGTGCGCTCATTTGCATCGTACCGTCAGTTCCCGACAAGACGGGTCTCGTGCCCGTCCGAGTTTCAAATGACGGCAGGCAGTTCTGCGAGACTTCCACCTCGTTCTACTTTCAAAGCTAACGGCGATCCAACCCCGATCAACCCACTCGACTAATACCCTCCCCGCCCGCAAAGAAGACAACAAGGAACATCGAAGAAGAGAGATCGAGGGGGGGTGCTTTAAATGGGAGGCGAGTCAAGCGTTTACGTGCGTGTGAGGCTGTCTGCGGGGTTTCTATCTCTGCACTGGTGACTGCTGCTGGCTTTGGAACTTGCGAGCCAGCAGCTTGAGGAAGTTGGGAGGCTCGTCGACGAAGCAGCGGTCCTTGACGATGGTCGTGATGTCCCTGAGCCACAGGTCGCGCATCTCTTGCGAAGCGCACACGAGGTGCCTCACGTTGTCGTCCGTCTTGACCTCCAGCGAGAACACGCCCGACTTGTCCGGCTTCATCGTCAGCGTCGTCGACGCGTTGATCGGCAGGAAGCCCCGGAACACGTGGGCAAAGTGGTTGTCGGGAGCCCCCTTGAGCTTCTTGCGCTTGGCGAGCACGAGCGAGTCGTTGAGCAGGTAGCACAGCTCGCTCTTCTTGATCGAGTGCGAGTCCCACGTCCAGTCGCCCTTGCGCATGTAGTGGCGCCACTTGGCGGGCGCGAGGCCCTCGATCCCCGACAGCTCTTCGCGCAGCTTGTCCATCGACTCTCGCTTGTGCTGCACGTCGTTGATGAACGACGCCAGCAGCCTCACCATCTTCACCGCCTCCCTGTGCGCAAGAGCCGTGTTCACAACGTTGTCCTGGCTGGCGTGTGTGCGACGCACTCGAGGTCCCTGAAGCCTGGGTGGAGGCGCGGTGTCTTGGAGAGCAGGTCCTGCAGCAGGAGCACGTAGCGGGGGATTCGCTGCACCGGCCTGTAATTTGCAAGGTGAGTCCCCTGGCGTGTAGAACGAAGAGATGTGGGGGATGTGCTCACATGATGAGGAGGTCGTTGAGGTCCTGCTTCTTGAGCAGGGGATTTGCTCGCGTCGACTACGCGCGATCGGTTGGAAATAGAACCGCACAGGCGACGCGATATACTCACGCGAAGGAACGCAGAGAAGCCGGGAGTCTGCTGGGTCTGCAGGAGCGTCGCGATGGACTTGTCAAAGTTTGTGATGAAGTCGACGTGCGCCACCAGCAGAACAATCTGTCAGCCCCCACACGCGCACCCGCACGCACACAGTCAGCCGTGCCCCTCTGCACCCTTTTGCGCTCAAGCACGCGCACCGACGACTGGAACACAGTGCCGACAGCCGGGCCCGGAACCCAGCTGGTGGCCGACGAGAACTCGTGCTCGAGGTTCCTGCGCCGCCACATAGCACAGCCCTCTCGGTGAGCAAGGCGGGAGGACGAGGAAGAGGAGGAGGAAGAGCGTGACGACGCCTGCGCACTGGAGAAGGGTCGCGTTGCCGGCCTCGATGTCGCGGATGTTGTGGAAGATGGCGTCGAGGTGCTCCTTGCACAGCACCGTGAGGTCCTTGCGCTCAACGCGCTCCGCCAGCGGCGCGTAGAACACCTTGACGATCGCGTGCAGGCTCTCGACGTAGCTCCTCTCCGTCTCGAGCAGCTCCAGCATGATCCTCCGCCTCAGCTCTGCCCGGGGAGGCGGGGGGGTGTTGGTCGCCTACGTCATCGCAGATTCGGTGGGTGAGAGGCCCCCGCACTGGCTTTCTCGAAGAGGACGCGGGCCATCCAGCGGCGGACGTAGGCCTGGCACTTGACGATGCGCGGCAGGTTCGCCTCCATCGTCTTGAGGTACGACTCGAGCTCCTTGCTGAACTCGACGAGCGTCATCTGCGAGCGCGTCTTGTGCTTGCGCATCTTGGCGATGCGCTGGGCCCCGCACAGGCCCACGGGCGAGACGGGCGTCTCCCACGACCTCTGGTCCGCCCCGGGCGCCGGCGGCGAGTGCCGCGCCTGCTCCCCCGGCGAGCCCGCGCCCTCCTGCGCCGGCGGCGACGCCAGCGAGGCCGCGAGCCGCGAGGCCAGCGGCGTCGCGCGCCGCGTGAGGACCGCGCGGTCGGGCTCTGCGGTGAGCGACTGGCACGCGCTCGCCTTCTCCTCGTACTGGCACTCCATGTGGCACACAAACCCGCACACTGCGCCGCGGGCAGAGGCCGGGGGAGGTGGTGAGAGAGCGCGGGGAGCGCAGGGGGTGCGAGGAGGGCCCGCGCACTGAGGCACTGGACGCCTGTGGTGGCGATGAGGTCCTCGGCGCAGACGTCGCAGGGCGCGTGGGTCTTGAACGCCATCTTCTTGAAGACGTGGGGCGTAGCCACGTCCAGCCGCGGCATGGTGGGCGTCGACTGGGCCTCGGCCATCGTGTGCGGGGC